>CATQJL010000223.1:14231741-14810905 GCA_958299035.1 Cylicocyclus nassatus
TGTCTAACCCCATGCGGGTTCAAAATCGCACAAAATTCTCAAAATCCTGCTTTTCGATGGCCCCATGGGGACAACGTGGATGAGATGTGCTTTGCATCAAGCCTGAGCCGCAGGTCTAGAATTGGCGAGGAAACCATCGCCTGGGAGGACATTCTGAAACAAGAAAGGGAAACCGGCGAGTTGATCACTCTGAGCCATTCCTTGAGGAACCGTATCAAGTCGGACTTGGGCAGTGCCTGTTTACGGGGCTCTCTAACACTGTAGAGACCCAAACCACCTCAATCTTGGTGAGACACTTCTCCATTTTGACATATGCCACCCTCTTGCGAATTCCTGATCCCATCTGCTGTTGTCCACAAAAGCGATGTGTAGCTTACCCATGTGCCAGCCATGCCAAGTCGCTGTCTAATAGCATGCGATAAAATAATAGAAGAGTTCGAAAAAGCGGCTGTTAGGATACCTAACGGATAAGTTTCAGTCCAATCAAAATTTAGTGGAACTTTGAGGATGAGTTTGATATCAATAGAGACGGAAGTCGCGGCACCTCTTTCTACCTCTCTCTTTGAACTAGTCAGTCTCTATTGCAAGCAGCCTTGGTACTCCATAAATATGCAGGGAAACAATTCAGAATACTGCTCAAAAATACTCGGGAATGTGACGACTCTGTATCCTCCATTCTTTGCAGCCTCAACTGCGCTTTCTTTTATTTGTATCAGTTGGGAAGCAACTATTGAGCCACTTTTTTGCACGGACAGCATTGGGTCTAAACTGGAAGATTTACTGACAGATTTTCTTTCTTTCCTTCGCTAGTAAGACATAATAGTGCTGCGGATTGTTCGAATATGTATCTCAACGTTCAGTAAGACTCATCCAATTTACTTTTGCTTTGTAAGCCTCACTCTGTAGTCGCTATTTTAGCCGACTAGGGTTGCAGGGCCGTTTTTTTTGCTCGAAGCGATCACTTCAGCAGTATAGGCAAATAGAAAAGAACCACCTCAAATGTACTTTTCTGAGCGAGACGCAGGACAATATTTTGGAGCTTACCGCAAAAATGAAGCAGGTTTTCCTCATATCCAGATTATATGTCGATGACAGTAAAGTTTGCTCGACATATGATATTAGCGTATAAAAAACCAGTGCGTCACCTCTGCTTGGCAGAGGCTCGCACTGGCGATACTGTCTATGTCCTTGCTCATGCTTGTATTTGCTATACCGGTGCGTCACCTCTGCTTCGCAGAGGCTCGCACTGGCCCTAATTTTACTCACTTATGCCTAACTCATTCCCACATAGTAATTACATTGAAACTCACCGCGCCGTGTAGGCTATTATGAATAATTCGTAAACAATTACTCATTCCTAGAGGTTTTTCGTGTGGATGAAATCTTACCCAGAAGAACATATGCAAATTTGAATAGGTTTTTGGAACTTTTATGGCTTCGTAGTCGCCATGAGGGCAATAAACATCGTGGGCTACATCTCTGTGCAAAAATCTTCTCAAATGATTAAGTAAAATCTTGAAAAATTGACCGTTTACACAGCCAATGCTTTTTGGCGCTGTTTTAGAAAAGTAGTAGACTTTTCACCACTTTTTTAGGCTAAAGTCCATGGCTTGCACATCAACTTGTCCATAATTCTGCAAAAAGTAGTCTACGGACCCAAATCTGTTGGCCAGAAGCCAAATGGACCCGTTTGACGCGCAATTTTCAATAGATCCACTTAACGGATTCGCTCATGCTTTTGTATAGTGAGCTTTCATGCTGGTAGCGTGCGCTATGCAAAAGTTGAGCTCAGGACGTTGGCTAGAACACGCTTTACGAATTTCGTAACGGACAGACACACACACAGACAAAAAGACGTAAACATCCTTAGCCGCTTATTATAAGTCATGATGGCCTTTAGTCTTTGTACTAGCACAAACGATTATGTATTTTTGCAACGACTTCTCAAAAGTGCAAGCAGTGGGATATATTCGGTCATACGCCATAATGTGATGTATGCAAGAAAAGCTATGCAAGAAAAGTACACAGTATGACAGCACTTTTACTTCTATCTTCATTTCTCTTTTCGATCAATGAACTATAAAACGTTTTTTCTATTGATATGACCTATCCACTGTCGACGTACGACAACAGTGTTTTGGCGACATAGTGCTTACCCAATTAATCACAATCATATCTCAGAATCAATGTGCAAACGGACTGAAATCTACTCTAGCAAAAACGGCCAAAGTTGCTTCCCAAAGTTTTCGAAAAAGTACTCGAAGTTTTTTCTAATTTGTGTTCAAAAGTCATATGTTTGTGCACAGTTATACAACACATCAGGTTCTACATATTGCCAAAGTTTGAGTGCGCAACCTTCAAGGAAGGAAACCTAATTTCCAACTAATATTTCCCGGAAATCTTCTAGGCTAATCAAATGAGTTGGAAAAAATTGTCATTATAGCATACTCTTTATAGTCAGTTTATCATTCTACACTACAAAAAGTCGAAGCTCAATGAGTAACGGAATACGCAACACTTCTTCTAGTTGGTGTTTGCTTATTTACAAAACGAGAGGAAATGTAGCAGGGTTTACATCTTAGGCAACAATCATGTGGAGCAAAAGTGAGAGTTGCTCATTCTCGAGTTTCTTCGCATTAAGTAGGAGAGGTGTACGTTTGAAGGAGTGTCCCGGCCGAATTGCATTTCCATCCTTTTGCATGTTTTGTGTCTTTTCTACCCCCCCCCCCATCCCAAATTTGAGCTTTAAACCGGCCTTTTTTGGGGCGTTCACCCAATTTCCACGGAAAGTTGGGAGGCCCTGGCAAGAAGACCCTTCTGCCTGCAATTTTTGAGTGGACGGTCAGGAGGTACGATTGGCGCGAATTTCTCGCGAAGCAACTCCGCAAGGTACTTCAGCCCTTTCAACAGCAGTGCTCCTGGCGAGTTTTACTTATAGCATTAAGTCAAGTGTCTGCCCCCCTCACCTCTGTTTTTGTAGGCGGGAATCTTTTATGGCGGAGAGTTTTGGAGACCCCAAGATTTGAATGCGGCGTATGCGGAAGAGCGGCGGCCGCACGCGGCGTACCTCCTGACGTGCAGCCCAATTTTTGCTTTGGATAACATGCACAATGCGGGAGAGCGATCGTGGGGTCCCGCACCCAAAGGTAATCGAAGTAGTCCGAGTGCGCGCCGATTCAAGGGCAATTTTCTCCGCCTAGGAGAAGGAACATCAAACAGCCGGACTGCGCCGGGGGTAGTGGGATGATCAGGAACCCCACTATAGCAATATCCCCAGGGCGCGAATCTGCAGGGACAATGCCTTTTAATGCGTTTCAAATGTATGCTTCACGGCCCATAAAGTGCATGCTGGGGCATCCATCTATGCTCCAGCAAAAGTGCATCTATCGCTTGATTTCGCCATTTAGGAAAATCACGATGCTAATGAGGCAAAAACGACCACGAAAGACGATTGGTTCCTGAATGATATTTCACGCTGGTTTTTGAAGATTATAAAAATTTTGACTTTGCTTGGCGTTGTGCCTGGCTAGAAAGTGAGAAGAGAGTGTATGCTGGTCACATGGAAATCTAAACTTGTTCAAGAATCTCTACTATGCTATCCGTGAAAGACAATACGTACGATCCATGTCTCTACCTAAAGCTTCTACGGCAGACCGAATTTCGGAAAAGTCATCAGATACTCAAATTTGAAGACAGGAGGAAATTTTTCAGAAAGGTCATCAGATACTCAAATTATTTAGTAAGGTACCATAAGAATGCCAACAGCGAGTCTCCAATTCAGGGCGACGATTTTTCAGTCCAGAAACTCTGGAAAAATTTACGTAAGGCTGCATTAGGTCCACAGTATCTATCCTATACAATAGCTACGTTTCCAAAAGAATTCGTTCATATGCGCTAGAGTTGTAACCGAGAAAGTTGTACCCACGAAACTTTGATTTAAGTGCAGGTGTGCAAAATGCTGAACTTCTCGCAGATGAGGAAAGAAGCCTAATCGCACCACTAAAAGTACATGAAGAAAACTTTCCATCGGTACGCAAAATCTTTTCCATCAAACAAAGTTTGATCGAAAAATAGTTGTTCGGAATCCAGGCTTAGGAAAACGGACATTATTTTTGCACCAACTTAGTACTTGCACCGCAAAGAAAAATGTCATAAGCAGTGAGCAAAAGCGCAGTGGAAATATTTCAGTATTCATGCGGTATATAACAGTTAGTCTGTTAGTTCAAATACCGAATATACAGTTAATGGACATAAATAGTTCCTTACTCCTTGTAAGGGCAAAGGGCGGAAGACCTCAGGGCAAAGACATTTACGATGAGTATTTTAAGCTAACATTTTTCCAACAAGTCTTGCAGACCACTCATCGACCTTTTCTAATCGTGCTTTGATATAATACATGTTTATTCCGGTAGATTAATTGATAATTAATGCAAGTTTTTCTTACGTCTTCCTTGGGGCGATGTTTCTCAAAAAACAACCGGTATCCTCAAAAAACTTTCAATGGTATCTTGCAGAGCGTTTCTTGTGCTTTCTTGCATCCTATCCTTTTATACATCTTTGGTCACCTTTAAAGATAAGAGACCTCAGAATTTTTCCCTTCTGTTCTCTCTTTGTCTTAAACTATGAAAAGTAATAGAATGTTTCGTGCTACAGAATGCTCTAAAACCAAAATTTTCTAAAATCTTGCTGAAAAATTTCAGGCGAACTTGTGGTCGTTGAGCTCTTCTGTGCCATGTAAAAGTTTCCAGCAAAAAGTGATTGCGAAGTTTTCGCATTATGAAACAAGAAAAGACCAGTAGGGTTTGCTCGCTTTCCAATGGGAAAAATAGTGAAAAACATCAAAAGCCCGAGCTTTTGCTTTCTCTGAGATGGCGAAGAAAGTGAGTACCCATTTTGTTTACGACATCTCCTCGCAAAAAAAATCGTGTATAATATAAACTTTACTGCATTGCTCAACAGAGAATCGACCATACAATAAACATACATTGCGCCACTCTAGTATATTTGGAAGTAAGTTATAGCTCCCAAATCAGAGGTTCTCTGAGATACTTTTCAGCGATTTTCGGACTAAAAAATCTCATAGAGGCTACAGCTTATTAGAGTCTTTTATAGCCGGTTTGCCATTCGCAACTTTTTGCCTTTTGTTGTGTCCTTCAGCTTCGAACATTTCGAAGTCCTCGATCTTCGGTGAAAGCACAGGAGGAGCCAGGAATGTTTTTTAGAATAATACAAACAAACAAAAACAGAGGCAATGAGTGAACAATAGAACTGACACTGAGGCGAAGAGTGAGCACCTTTTATAGCGCTCACTTCCTGCGCACTCTGAGGTTGCGATACGTCTACGATTACGCGAGGCAGATCATATGAGGAACAACTGATCATTCACAATCACAACACCTCCCCCAGTAGGTTAGTTACAACAAAAACTGCGACAAAAGAAAGTTTACAAACAAACAACTGCTCAGATAATCGCGGGGGGCAGGCGGTCCGCAAACTCGCACTTTTCTGCAAGCGGTCAGCGGAATTTTGGGACTTGGCTAAACCCTCAGCAAGCGGTACTTCCTTTACTGTCTAATGTTCTGCCAGCGGGCAGGGGAGACGGTCAAGAGGCGCGATTTTTCTGGCTGTCACCAAATTAAAACTTCAGTTTCGGGCTATGGGAGGGTTTAAAAAGTGCCGGACAAATTCCATGGCTTACTAACTGTTTGACGTAACCAGCTGATAAGTTTGACGACTCCTGCTAGAAAACTGACCGCATTATTTACAAAAGTGCTATTAACTGCATTTTCAGGGGTTTTTGACCTTCAACAATTTTGTTTGTAATCGATTTCAGGATGATAAGATGGAGCAACCCGTGCGATTATAAAAAATATTTCGTCTGAGATTTCAAATGTTTCCAGAACTTTGTAAAACACTAAAGATGTGCTATAGGCTGCCCATCTGGCAATAAGAATCGCGCCTCTTGACATACACCCCTTCTACTACCAGGGGGCTGCGCGGTCCGCCACAAAGGACCGTGCGGCCCTCGAAAATTTTGCTTCTCGCGGAAAGTCCGCGAGAATGTGGCCATTGCGCCGCAGCTGATCTATTAGGAAACCGTGATTGTTCTCCAAGCATTCGTCTAAAATTTCGCTAAAATTCTACCATATCTGCAAGCAGACCGCAAGAAATCAGCGAACTATTTTTCCGGTGCTCGCCCGCCCATAAATCGCATGGCAGCCTGTCTCCGGCGATTATTTGAGTGAGAAATTAATCATACATAAACATCACTACCATTCAAACAACTAAGGAACTAACAACAAACATACAATAACATACTATGAACTAGACTTGGAACCGCTTCACAGGTCTTCTCGTTTTGTTCGATCTCCGAAGCGTTCTCGGTGGCGTGGAGGGCTCGTCGCCTGATGCGGGCATCATTGAGTCCATTGCTTCTTGTAAGTCGCTCACTAACACTTGCTCGGAATCCTCCCAGCTGCACTGCCATTTCTTCGCAAAGTTTCATCTTCTGTCAGAACATCTAGTGAAATTTTCAAAGCTTCGGATTGTTGTTTGAGCTGCTATTGGACTGCAAGCCCGCTATCAAATTTCTCTTCGAGCGCGACCACGATTGTTCTGGCACGCCAGAACCCCTGCCGATGGCGGCCCCCTTTCTTGCATTAGGGGCGGGGCGCGTAGCCCCGCACTCTTCGTTTTGCGCTCTCCCGAGCACCTTGTGAATATCCTGATAAACATAACCACTGAACCACTTTCTTATTGTACTAAAAAGGGCCTGCCATACGCCCTGTACACACTAGGCTATACCACAAGCCTCAAGTCGCCACATTTTTGGTGCATCGGCCAAACTATCGCCGTATTTGAGGTTGATCTACTCGACCTTGGGACTCAGCTAGCCCTAAATTACAAGCCTTTGTTTGTCACACTTTCCCAACTCAAAAGCAGTTGGAAATTTTTGTGTTAGAGCCAAATAATCAAAAATGTCTCTATATTTTCACAAAAAAGCCATCCGTACCAGTTCGTCCAGACTGTCAGAGCTTCTCAAAACGTACGAAGCTAATGGACACGGAAAAAGGGTCGACTACCCAGAGGACGATCAGGAACGGCATGATAAATGCGCAGCAAACTTGATATCATTAGCTGAGTGCCTAGACGAGGTAAAGGAGTATACAGAAACGCTCGAGAGCAAAGTTGACAGTATGGAGCAAGTTTTCATGGGTATCAAATCCAAAACTGAGCAAAAAGAATGGATTGCGGAGATTGAAGAGTTTGAAAAAGAATCGGAATATTCTAAAATTCTTAACGAGTCCGCCAATTTCGTGCTCAGGGTTAAAACTCAGATCACAGACGCAAAAATAAAATTACAACAGGTACAATGTAAATTGAAAATCCCTGTCCACGTAGAACCTTCCGGTCAAAATGTTCAGGAAGACGTGGCAAGTGAGTCTTCCAGTCAAAACGTTCAGGAAGACGAACCAGGAGAGTCTAGTACCATTAGCAATGAGTCTGCTAACACGCAAACATTGCCAGTTAGAAAGACACGTACTATTAAAGCGCCATCAGTCGCATTACCGACATTTAGTGGTAGCCAGGAAGAATTTCCAGAGTATTGGGCCGTCTTTGAGACGCTCATACATGAAAATGACGAGTTATCTACAGTCGAAAAAATCGTACATCTCAGAGAAAGTTTGCAAGGAGCAGCTGAGAAAGCCATTCGAGGCATCAAGCCGGTTCCAGCCAATTACGACTGGATGGTCGATACTGTAACGAAACGCTTTGGTAATAAAACTACGAACAGGTCCAAAATTGTGCAGAAACTGTTCGAGCTCAGGTCCGCAAATAAAAAGGCGGAGAGCTGCCAGGAGTGTTTCGACTCCATAAAAACACTTGTCAATCAGATGGTGTCCGCGGGCTACGACATTCGTCCTATGTGTGACCCCATGTGGACGGAGACCATCCTCAAAAAATTTCCTTACGAAATTGTCAAGGACATACTGGTGAAAAATCAGGCGACCGATACAATGAAAGTCGAAGACCTGTTAGAAGCCTTGGACAGGGAAATTTCAGCCAAGGCCTATGTGGAGCTACGCCTCGGTACTACCAGTACTGACTCACACGGGTCACATCCTCAAGATCGTCGCCCGAACTTACCAGCTGACTGCATTTTCTGCGGCAAGTCGAACCACCAGGCCGCTATGTGCAGGTCTATCGTCGACCGGCAAAAACGCCGGGACATTCTCAAACAGCAGAGAAGGTGTTGGAAATGTTTCCAAAACTCACATTCCAGCAGCAGCTGCAAATCGGCGGACTGCTCCAGATGCGGACGCGCTCATCATGCGTCCGTCTGCCTTTCTTCGGGATATCCGGGTCCCTCCGCGTTGAGCCAGCCGCACGCATCCAAGTGGTCGAAAAATGAAACCACCCAAAATCGTTTTAACAACAGTTTTCCTGTTAGGAATACACAACCCACTAACAGACAAGCGTATTCTGGAAATGATATACGACGCCGGCAGCAAAGCGCTAATCAACCGCTTGCTTCAAACCAAAACATCCAAAATGAAAACTGCATGCCTTCTGCACATAGAAAAAGCGAGCAGCTCGTCCTCATGACAGCTGAAGGAAATGTTTGGAACCACAAAGCGCACAGTTTTGAAAAAGCTTTGTTCTTTTTTGACACTGGAGCCCAAAAAACGGTAATTGAAGAGGCTCTTTCGGAAAAACTCGGATTGCCACGCATTACATCCGAGACTTGCATCATGTCGGGTATTGGTGGACATACCGAAAAGTTTGAAAGCCACTTAGTGGCCCTTAAAGTTGGCACAGCGTATGGCAGAGAAATAGATATGACCATACAAACAAAGCCAATCATAACTGGCGGATTTCCATCCGTCAAACTTACAGAAAATGATCGTGATTTTCTACAAAAGAGTGAATTATGCATAGCAAACTCAAAAATTAGAGGAGAACGCCAGATTCCCCATATCCTAGTCGGCCTTGATCGCTACTATGATTTCATTATTTCGAATACAACCGCTACTACTACTCCGTCAGGTCTGCATGTAGCCAAAACAGTGTTCGGCCCTACTGTCTATGGTCGTGGCCATATCAATGACAACAATAACACAACCGCTCTGGTCCACTCCATGTCTGCAGTATGCGAATGTTCAGACAGCGATAACATTCAAAAACTTTTCGAGCTAGAAAACATAGGAATCACTTCTCTTGAATGTGACAAAGATCAGGGTACTCTAAAGTACTTCAGAGAATACTCGAAAACGATTACGTTCGACGGCGACTATATCACAGCGCCGTTTCCACTCAAGGACAATATCGCTGAACTCAGCGATAACTATGGGGTCGCAATCAAGAGATTGGCGGCTCTCCAAAGGAACTTACACGCCAATGGCGAACAGATGGAGTGGTATAGCAGAACACTCACAGATTACGAGCACCAGAACGTAATCGAGAGGATTTACGAACCAGAAGATGGTGCTGTAGGCAAGTATTATATGCCGCATACTGGCGTTTGGCGCCCAGAAAAACAAAAACCGCTGAGAATTGTTTTTGATGCTTCTTCAAAAAAGAGAGGCGAGCTTTCTTTAAACGACGTAATCCACAAAGGAGAATCTTTTGTAAATAAGATTCACGACATATTGCTCGCATCTCGAACAAGTAAATACATTTTACTTTGCGATATCGAGGCAGCATTCACACAGATACGCCTTTGCACATCCCATAAAGACTTGTGCAGGTTTCTATGGCTCAAGGATCCTAAGCAGCCACCATCCAGAACGAATATTATAGAGTACCGTTTTACTAGGATTCCATTCGGAGTAACTGCCTCTCCAAGCATTTTAAACATGGCAATCTCAGCCTACTTGGAATCTCTTGAATCAGCAATTGCATCTGAAATTGCACGCAACATCTACGTGGACAACATACTGTTATTGGCAGAAACTGAAAAGGAAGCTTTGGAAAAGTACGCGCTTTCCAAGAACATTTTTTCGCAAATTGGTATGAACCTACGCGAATATGTATCCAACTCAGACATTGTGAATCAAGCAATTCCCACCCATGACCGACAACCAGCAGGGAAAATTAAATTGCTTGGAGTGAGTTATGACACTGTGAACGACCGTTTTTCGGTCCCTGCACACTTTCCATGCAAAAATCATTTAACTAAACGCGAGATTGTTAGCACCATCAATTCTTTGTATGATCCACTTGGCATAGCCGGTCCACTGGTAGTAGGAATGAAATCACTTATGCGGGATGCATTTAACGGTGGACTCGGCTGGACCGACCGTGTGCCCATCCAGTTGGCTAAGAAATGGAATGAACAAAGTGCCAAGATAGATGGAGCTCTGATAGAGATCCCGCGTTTGATTATTTCCGCAAATGACGCATGTGCGAATCTTTGCCTATGGCTATTTGCAGATGCCAGCAAATCATCAATGGCAACTTGCGCCTACATTCAAAACATGAAAAACAAAGCTCTTAGTCAGCTCATTAGTGGGAAAACGAAGCTTACACCAAAAAGCTCACATCAGACCATACCTCGCTTAGAGTTACTTGCTATTCTACTAGCATTACGACTAGGTACCAGCGTAGTGCAAGCTGTCAATAAAGGCATAAAATCTATAAATATCGTCAGCGATAGCGAAATAGCTTTGTGTTGGATTAAAACACAACATCGAATTCCCATTTTCGTTGCTAATCAACGAGATAAAATACTCAAACTCAAGAGTCAGTTTGAAAAGCAAGACATTGTGGTACGATTTATGCACGTTGCAACATCCTTCAATCCAGCTGACGCTGGCACTAGAGGTCTCACAGCAACCGAGATTATTAGCCATGATTGGGTCCGGGGACCGCAATGGCTCAATGACGAGCAGTTGTTGCAAAATTTGAGATTCATGGACGAAATTGAAGTAGACAATTTCGAAGAATCTTTCCAAGAACCAAGTGTAGAAACCGTCGCAATCGAAAAATCAATATTACCTACGGACTCCGTCGTTGACCTGTCGCGTTTCTCCAAACTCGACATTGCCCTGAGGACAGTCGTCCGAGTTGCGAAGTACCTCCGCAAGTTGGCAACAGGCGTTGATAAAAGAAAAGGTACCAATATGAGTGGGAAAATGCTCCCTCAATTTGACTCGTGTACACATGTCACAGAGCAGGATATGTCCGCCGCTCGAACACTTCTGATTTCTCAGATACATGAAAATTTCGATCTCAACGAACTTCAGAAAACGTACTGTGACAAACGCCTAATAATGGATAAAGATGGTGTGATTCGTCACTTATCAAGATTACAACTTGCTAACATCCCTCTTGATTCAAAATCCCCAATGTTCTTACCAAACAGAGGCGAATTTACTAGACTCGTTTTGGAAGACATACATAGGAAGAATTACCATTGCGGAAAAGATCACACGCTTGCGATAGCGCGAGAACGCTTTTGGATACCAAAGCCGTCTGGTGCATTCCGTACTTACTTGAAGAATTGCGCGGTCTGTAAGCGCTGGCAGGGTTTACCATTCGGTGCACCAGCAATGCCTTCATTACCGCAAGATAGAGTGCAGATATCAAAACCATTTCTTAATTGCGGTTGTGACTTTATGGGTCCGTTTTTATCCAAGAATGGAGAAAATACGTACATCTGCCTGTACACGTGTCTAACTACAAGAGCAGTTCACCTCGAGGTTGTTGACAGCCTCTCAACAGGCGCCTTTCTGAGCAGTTTCATACGCTTCATATCAAGAAGAGGTGTTCCGCAACTTATGCGCACTGATTGCGGCACAAATTTCAAGCTCGGGTCACGAGTAATTGAGGAGCTATTCCGTACAGATGAGTCCTCCGGCAGCTCAGTAATGTCGTACAGCTCTACCAACGGCGTTAAATGGTTGTTCAACCCGCCAGCCAGCCCATGGATGGGTGGAGCTTGGGAACGGCTGGTCGGTTCCGTGAAAAAATCCATGCAAAAGTCAATTGGCAGAAAAAGACTCAGTTTTGTAGAGTTTTGTACGGTTACTAGTCAAATAGAAGCGGTCATCAACACTAGACCACTAACAAAACTCAGCACATCGTGTTTGGAAGAGATTCCCTTGCGTCCTATTGATTTCCTGCAGGGGAACATCAAGTATTCATTACCGGACACAGCAGGTGCTAATTGCGACGACGATCTTAGCTATGATCCTGACTTGATACAAACCACAAAGCAAGCCTATGAAGCATTGGAGTACTCTTCTCAAATTGCCAATAAATTTTGGGAACGGTGGAGCTCCGAATATCTAACAGCTTTGAGAGAGATACAAAAAAGTATACTCAAGCAGCCGCGGCATATCGCTAGAGCCAAACCAGAAATCGGTGAGATTGTCTTAATTGAGCAAGAAATGTTACCAAGAGGAAGCTGGTGTTACGGCAAGATCATTGCCCTTATTGAAAGCGCAGATGGCGGTCTACGGTCATTGAAAATTATGATCCCGAATGGGAAAGTATTGCATCGTCCCATGAATAAGGTTTATCCTCTAGAAATTAGAAGTGCGGTCTCACAAGATCAAAACGAATTACTTCTAACACCTCCAGTCGGTGAACCGCAGCAGGAAACAAAACAAAGACCTGCACGTCAGTCTAAACTGAGAGCTTTACAACGCCTGAAAACTTCAGGAGACAGCGCTGAAGATGATGATCAGTTCAGCCAAAGTCAGCAACACGGATACTCAAACTTCGTAACTGCATCGCCTCCACCGGCGAGCCTATCTCGCCAAAGTTACAATTTTCCTACAATTGGTATACGGACACTCGTTAGAACACTTCTTATTATGTGTACTCTGAGTAACAAGGTCACGAGCCAGCTACACACCAATATCGAATGTGTAGATGGAGCGGTAAAAGTTTGGACACCTGAAACCTCGTTTAAATTATGCTTCGATCATGATTGTCAAGCTTTTATGGCTGACAAGCA
Organism: Cylicocyclus nassatus; assembly: GCA_958299035.1. NCBI lineage: Eukaryota > Metazoa > Nematoda > Chromadorea > Rhabditida > Strongylidae > Cylicocyclus > Cylicocyclus nassatus. The sequence goes on from CATQJL010000223.1 coordinate 14,244,706, forward strand.
GAAAACTATCCAGTTTAAGCTGCCTCCCTCTCCATACGATGAAAGTGTAAGTGTCAGTATGGAGTTCTCGATTAGAAATGAATCGATACTGGTTAAGACCTCCTGTACCCCGCCATCGTTCTGTAATTACGCTGGCAGATTGTTGAGCACATCATTGATCGGAAACCCACACTGTTGGCCGGTCGGAGCAATAATGATCGTTGGAATAATCGTTTACCTGATTATTGCGCTAGCAATGCTTACATTTTGGATCGTAAGCAGAATGAAACGGTCGGAATGGCGAAAAGCAACACCAGCTACACCAAGACCACAACAGAACGTTTTTACGCTCGATTCGTTTTCACCCATACCACTTAGCGGTCGTCTTATGGCTGTGGCGTGCGTCATGTCTTTGTGCATGATCCAGCCAGCTGCTGCATGCCAGAACGGATACATGCGTCATTCCGTAGATATGGTATGTGGGCCGAAACAGCACTGCTCACAAAAATTCAGGCGTGAAATCTTGTTCAACACATTGCAGAAAGAACAGTGCATCGAAATTCGCCAGCAGGGCGAAGGTGTGGGCTTCATAAAAATCACGATGAAGTCAATGCGACTGGAATGTGTCAAAGTCTCAAAGTATTTCACAAGAGAAACTGAATTACAGATACACTTCTCTAGAAGATGTCCACAGATGGGTTCATGCGTTGAGCAAAAATGCGATCTACTCCAAAGAAACGAGACTGTTCCTGAATTGGAGTCGGTTAGTCATTATCCTGGCTATTCAGGTTGTCAGTATTCTTGCGGAGGACTATTGTGTGCAGGATGCCTTTTGCCGCTTCCATCATGTACATTCTACAGAGTATCTCACGTTCCCCGCACCCAAATCGTCTACGAGATCTTAGAATGTGCGGAATGGAAACCCATCTTACATCTGGAAGTTGAAACCAAGTTGAAATCCATTACAACAAGGCAAACACTACAAGTCGATCCTTACATTAGCCAAAGCGTTGATGGAATGAATGTTACAGTCATAGCCCTACAAAAGCCTGTAGATTCAATGATGTCAAACAAGTTCGCTATATCCGACGTTGACTCCTTCATTGTACCGGACACGCACAAAATAGCGGTCGAATGCAAGGACCGAAATGATGCTCTGAACAATTTTCACACGTGCAATGACAATCTAGAATGCGTTTGTTCAGAAGGAGCCAGTTCACCAAATCATTGTAGATGTCCAGATGGAGATATCGGTAGTATACGCCATGATGCATCATATCGTCTACCCATACAGACACCATTTCTGACAGTGAATCAGTCGGCTGACACGATTGCAGCAGAAACTGATCAAGGAGAGGTGGTCTTAGTTGTTGAAGCTGAAATGTTTGTCAACAGCTCCGACTATGTGGCTGACCTCCCTTGCGACGTTCAACTTAGCCAATTGCATGGATGCTACAGCTGCCAGCAAGGTTCAGAAGTGACAGTTTCATGCCGCTCTGCAGAGCCACAGGTAACCACGCTTTACTGCGAGGCACAGGCACTTGCACTGGATTGTGGTCCTGATACCATCATCACCAAGAAGAAGCTACACTTTGACTCCGCAATAGTGCGCATCAATTGCTTCACAGCATGCACAGGCTCCCACATACATCTGCCCATAAATGGGACGTTAGTCTACCATTACTCTGATTACAGAAATGTGTTTGAATACAACGCACCCAAAGATGTGAACTACTCCTGGTCAGACTTCCTGAACTTCACCCTGCCAGACCTTGAACCCCTCCTGAACACCATAAGAAACCATTGGAAAGCTGCATTGGTGATCATCGGTGTTACGACAACAATGGCAGGCCTTACATATCTATTTGGGCCTGTGATACTACTTACCATCCTTAAAATTTTGTTTGCTATTCTCAAAATAGCACTAACAATTGCCAAGGTTTTGGTTACTGCTGCAGTCTCAGTGGCGGCACGGTTAGTACAGTTCATATTTAGAAGAAACTTGTAAAAAAGCGGTGAGCTATGCACTTGTACATAATTGCCCCCATTAGCAATCTATCACTTACGAGCACCACTACATTCCTTTCATACACAACAAGCATCCTCGTAAAAAACTTTACTGCCAAAGTGTAGCCTAAATTAATATCCGAGGGACAGGAAGGCGGTACTCGAGACCGAGCAGGCATAGAAAGGTGTATATAAGGCGGTACAGAGTCGATTCCAGACCTCAAGTTTCGAGAAACATCATGTTCGACAACGTGGATGCCGCCAGCATGATGCACGAGATTCTGAACACCGTACGAGCTGTCCAGCATCAAGTCGAACTCGGCCTCCAGCAGATGACGCAATTTGACGAACGAATCGGCACCCTGGAACAGCGAATGACCGACATCACTTATTCCTGTTCTGAGCTTTTGGAGCGGTCTAAACCCCGCTCCAATTGCATATTCTGCTCCATAGACGACAACAAGGACGCGCATCCGACGGTGCGCTGCAACAAGTACCCGGATCCCGTCTCCAAGTCATGCCAAGCCACCCGGCTCGGACTTTGCGAGAAGTGCTTGAAGCCAGCACACCCCGATGATTGCGGCATACAGTGCGCAAAGTGTGGGCGACCACACAATGTGCTGCTGTGTGCCGAAAGGAATGCCCCAAATCACGGATACAAGCGTCGACGCCCTTGATCTAGCCACCAACCTCCAGCCGCAAGCAGCTCCAGCCACCGTCTCTGCCATCGTCTCAATAACCTCCGCAACCGCCACCGCCACCGCCTCCAGCCACAACCACCACCACCACCACCACCACCAGCCACCGACCACCTGCCACCACCGCCACCAACCACGACCAGCTGCCACATCCATTCCGACCAATACGAGGCACCTCCAAGGAATGATCATTTTATTTGTATTTGTGTTAACTTGTAAATTTGTTGCCATGTTAATTTTTTGGCTGTCGTTGCGCGGAGTGTTCTGGCACGCCAGAACCCCTGCCGATGGCGGCCCCCTTTCTTGCATTAGGGGCGGGGCGCGTAGCCCCGCACTCTTCGTTTTGCGCTCTCCCGAGCACCTTGTGAATATCCTGATAAACATAACCACTGAACCACTTTCTTATTGTACTAAAAAGGGCCTGCCATACGCCCTGTACACACTAGGCTATACCACAAGCCTCAAGTCGCCACAACGATGGTAAATCTCTTTATTGATGGCTGACGTTTCCGCTCGCTCGCCCTCGTTAAAGCCTGGAAATTAAAGAACACTTATAACGTAGCCTCCAACGCCTCATCTGACCCCAGATCCATACAAGAGATCAAATGAGACAAAACGAGAAACAAACACGAAGGAGCACTCACCGTAATGCAGTGATTTTTGTAGCCAAGACCACTCGTATGAAAGACTACTCTAACCACTATGTATTTTGCGCATTATGCCTGCGGATTCTGCCAACGCAGCCCGCCAACGCAAACACTTATTACTCCTGTAGGTCAAATTTGCATAAGGTTTGGTAGAACGCAAGCTCGTTTGTTACTGTTATGCACTCGTCTTTCCTATTTTATCTTAGGTTTTTAGCCATTATCCAAAACGCTTCGAGAGTTTTGCGTGCCACAGTTTCGATTTCGTACGAAAAGATCGTGACCTTTACGTCGAAAGCAGCATCGCTATAATTTTTTTGATGGCGTACTCTCAATGACGTCGAGTTTGACTTATTGAGGCCGTCTAGAAGCTTCTTTATCCGAATTGACAAAGTTCGTCCGTTTCCCCAACATACTCTTCCCCACATGAGAGGCATTTTATTAGGTAAGCCACACCGGATACATTATAGCCTCCATCTCTGCCAAAGGGGCATTGCGTAGCTGGGGTTCTCACAAAGACGGTCACAGAGTCGATTTCGCACTAAACCGCTTCAGATTGTTTGGTGGGACGTCCACAACTCTTACAAAGTCTTCTAGACCCGCCTGTCGTAAGCATGATCTAATAGCCTTGCTCAACTCTTCCGATATATAACGTTTGAGGGGATACGTAAGTGATCTTTGATTTCCAAGCTCTGACGAGGGCGAGGGCGCCAAAACATTAGCCATCAATAAAGATTTACCATCTTGGTCGCTCTCAAAAAGAAAATCGACAACAAATTACCATGACAAGATTCAAGAAAGGTCGAACTTTTGAAATATTGGACTGCAAGCTGTTCGCTGTCGCTTCTAAGACGTCGTTGATTTGTTTGCTTCTTCAGATCTCTCGCCAACCATTACTTCATGTTAAACACGTCCAACACGTCTTGCACGGTTCCCTTCATGCAATTAAAGTGGGGTAGCTTCCATTGCCTAGCGTATACTAGGTCATCGACTTTGCATTCTTTCCGAACGACTCCATGCTTTTTTCAAACTGGTTCTTTATCCGTTCTTGTCTTTTTCGTGTGAGTTTTCTGCATTTTCTGTCATCGGTAGTGGCAGATTTAGCCTTGTGTACAAGTTTCTGCCTAGAAACAGTACCGCTGGCGTTTTGTCGTTCCAGTCCCTATTAGGTGTTTCTGGCTTGTAGTACTACATTCAAAGTCTCTCCTGTTGGTTTCTCCTCCCTCTCTAGTTTATTGATTCCGCGTTTCAGTGTATCAACGAAACGCTCTGCCTGTCCATTTAATTAAGGGAGATATGGAACAGTCCTTATGGAAGTGGTTTCACTTCGTTGCACATCTTCCTAGATAAATCCGATACGAGAGCCATCAGTAAAGATGTTAGTTATTGGCAGTTGATAGTTTCCTGGTTTCACTGGTAGTTTCCTTACACAATTTTCAACATACTGTTCAAATCGTTCTCATTGGTAGCTATCACGACATCTTCTTCGCGAATCTGTTTCTTCTTCATCAATCGTGGCAAGCCATCTGTTTGTCCAAACTTTGTAGTTCTGACATATTCTATGTCAAAGTCATATCCAAGCATTATTGTAGCCCATTTCATAAGCCGATTTTGGAATACACTGGAACTCCTTTCTTATCATCGATGGTTAACAATGGTTGATGGTCCGTCAAAAGTAGAAACATTCGTCCAAATATGTACTTGTAGAATTTCTTGACTGCAAAGACAATTTCCAACGCTTCCTTTATCTATGGCATATCTATGCGATATCACACATTAAATACCATGTACATTAGCGTCCGCTGCCGCGACTATCTTCTGCCTTAGATCACATTGAACAAGGTTTAGCTCGCTCCACAAAGTCTCCTTAAGCTTTTCAAATGCTTCTTGGTGTATTTGAGTCCATTCCCACTTCGAATCTCAGCATCGCATCCAACGGTACACGCACATCTTTGCTCTTTGGCATAAATACCACATAGTACGTTATTACACAAGAAAAGCGCTCAATTAACTGACATTCCCTCGTCCATATCCTTGATCGCTTCGATCTTTTCTAGATCTAGCTTTCGTCCACTTTATCCACTATAAAGCTCAGATATTGTTTATCAGGCTTACCGAAGGGACATATTTCTAAACGAAATCTGAATCCATGTTCATCGATCCTTGCACAAAGTTAACAAAGTCTCCAGGTGTTCTTCTTCGGTTTTCTCACATACTAGCATATCGTCTAGATAGGTTGCTACACCTCGCAGTCCGCTACCATTTTGTTCAAGATTTGCTGGAAGATTCCTGGTGCTGTCTTCATTCCAAAAGGCAGTCTATTGTACGGATAATCCTCTATACGTGTTTATCACAACAAATTCTCCGCATATTCTGACATTCAATCTGCAAGCAGGCGTCCGTTAAATCTACTTGCGAAAACACCGTGGTTCCATTGAGGTGATGCGAATATATCCCCTGGCAATGGCCAGGGATATCATATAATTTCAGCGCTGTTGAGTCCGGTTAAAAAATCAGCACACACTCTCAGCTTTCCATTTGCCTTCCTGACACGTACGATGAGAGCCATTCACTGTATGTTACTGGGCTCATGACGTTTAGCTCCAACAGCCTATCAAGTTCCTTTTCGACAGCTTCCAGCGCAGCATAGCGGAGAGGCCTGCAGATCTTGAAAACTGGACTAGCGTTTTCGTCAAATTTCATGTGTGCTTTCTCTTTGTGCAGAGTCCCATTCACTTCAGCAACCATTCTATTCAGATGATAAGACATCTGTTCGTTCTTCTGGATTTACTCAAATCCTACTATTGAGTTGTGAGGCGTCACGTGGTCCTTTGATCTCATACTCACACCATAGCTTTTATCAACTTTTACGGAGCCTTCATTAGCGTTCGTGACTAGTACGTTTGTCTCCACCAACTGTGAGCCCCTATGCTTCTCCAGACTGCTTCAATCAGCAAGGAAACATCTGATTCTGTATCAAGTAGGAAAGTAACTGGGCGGCTATTTACTTTCTCTTCTACATATATGCGAGTCGAGTTGACTTCCACAATCGCATTCGCAATCTTCGCAACACTATGAACATGACGTTTTGGTTTCGTTCAACTTCGATTCTTGTTGGCATCGCTGCTTCTGTGTATTCTTCGTTAGAATCTTGCTGAACAAGTTTTTGTTTGCCCCTTGTTCGCCATATTTCAGGAATCCACATTCCAAGTACAATTCGCGAAATCTTCTGTCCAGCCTTGTTCTCCTTGTCCAGTCCTCTTTCGCTGTTACCTCTTTCTGGAGTACATGCCATTTGCATTTTTCGGAACTGTTCTTTTCCAGTTTTTCGTAGAGAAGCCTCACCTTGGCACTCTCTGTCAGCTGCTTCGCATTCTCGACGAAGAATTTCTTGTGGCGCGGGTACCATTTGCTAAAGCACATGTCCTCTTCGGGGTCGAAGTAGAATTTATCGATCCGGTTACTGAGGGCGGACATCATGTTCGGAACTTCCGACAGTGTACTGGCCTGTCCAGTACCTGCGATGTGCTTCAGAAGTGCCTTCATCATTTCTTGCCTCTATTCTCTCATTAATTCCTCGAGGTTCTTTTGGTTTTCTTTGTTCAGCTCCTTTAACATGATCAATAACTATTCTGTGCCTATTTTCTCCATCTTGATTGATCACTCCGGCTTAGATCAGCACTTTGCAGGTTCCTTTTCGACTTGAATCCTGTTGCGCTTCGTCTGCTTCCGGCTACACGGTAGTGCCGTCGATCCTGATCGCTACTGTTGTGTCCCCCATCGGACACTTCGAGTTCCCAATGTCATCGTTTTCCTGGACGGCACAGGAGGACAACAGAGATATTTATTAAAGAAAGCAGTAAACAATAGAAGAGGCAATTGAGTGAACAATGGAACTGACTAACGCTATGAGTGAGCGGCTTTTATAGCGCTCCCTTTCCGCGTACTCTGAGGTTGCGATCGACTACGCGAGTGCAGATCATTATATAATAAACAACTGATCATTTAGAATCACTATCACAACACCAACAAAAACAAGATTCGTTATTTCGAGTCTGTGACCATTTGCCTTGTGTCAAAAAGTGAATCATAATTCATTCTTGCAATTTTCGAATTCAGATTTAGTGGCCTATGATGCTTTTGTGTTTGAGACGCCTGCTAAAATTCAGCAGTTTGCATAGAGAACTTATCATATAAGCATGATGTGGGAAAGAGAAGAAAATGATTTTGTTTTTTTTAGAATTTGCTCTAAAAATCCGTTTCAATGTTCAAAGGAATTAGTACAAAAATTTAAAAAATTAGCACCTGTCCATGACAAAAACCATGGTTTAGTGTATAGTCATTTTTTTGAGAGTTTGTTGATAAAACTGCAACAAAAATCACACCATCACACCATTTGAACTGGAATGAGACAATTAATTTTCAAAAGAGGGTGAAAAGATGCACTGAATGCGCTTGAAAGTTTCGGATGATTTCGGCTCTGGGGAGTGTTACCTACTTTTTAGAGGCACCTTGGACGACTTCTAATGTGCATTAACTAAAATAAAAGTAAAAGATCATTCGAGTTTCAGTTTTTTTTAATTTTAATATTATTCTCAACAAGAAAGTACTTTCGAGCAGTCCAGGATGTCAATGATAGCTGGTGTACATACAGATTCTTACATTCAAAGTACGCAGGCTTTTTTTCAAAAGATTGTTAGCCTGTGTATGTCCCTGCCTCGGCGTGAAATACAATGACCACAATCCCATGCACCAAAAATACATTATTGACGCTTCAATTTTGCATTGTTCATCTCTTCTATCATTCACTGTATCACACTGGCTGGCGATACAATGTGATGTCTCTGCTTTTGTTATCGAGTTTTGAAAGAACTTCGACACAAGTAACTTTACTGTTATCAAAACTGTTGAACTTACTCTAATTAACATTCTTTCCGTTTTTAGCCAGCTGTTTGATTCGTTGACAACGTCTATTAAAAGTTGGTTCATAATGCTTGCTTGTTGTCAATTGTTATTCCAGCGCTTCATGAGTGCGGTAAGGTAGAAGCGCAAACACATTTCTATTAACACGGTACACATGTATGTACTGTCACCACACAAACGGGCAGAAAACATACATTGAAAAACAAAGTTTCTTCCCTGAAACCTCTCTTTGACGAATCATACCCCCTCCTCCAAAAATGGGTCGCGAAATTTTGAAAGTTACTCACTAAACTGTAGAAATGTGCTAGTGACTTGTTTATACTTATTAATAATTAAAATAATTTTTGAAAAATTGAAAAATTCAATTTAGCCTTATAAAGCCACGCCCCCTATTTCTGAGATTTCGGGGTTTTGGATCAGCGAAAGTTTTAGGAAATATCAAAAAATTTTTCGCAATGCGTGGTTAACGCCACGGACCTTCATCAAATCTCCCCCCCCCTAACCGAAATTCTGGGTACGCCACTGCAGCCTATCTATCTTGTTGCTGCAAGCATTAGTGCAGGAGCGAAGTAAGAGGGTTGGAAAGAGATTTGCCAAGGAGAACCGAAATGCTTTCTTTTCACCACTTTCCAGAGTCCCATATTATGCAAGTGTCCAATTTTCTGCTTAAAGGCACCGTCCACCCTAATTTGAGGGTGTTGAGCTTTTGACAACAAATAATAGTGGGACCTCCAATCGCTTCGGAATAGCGAAGATGCACGAGGACCCTCATCCATGCCCTCCCCTCCCCATCCATCCCGCCCATTTGTGCGCGCTCATCCAATCACCGTTCTGGAAAGCCGGCGTGTGGGTTCTCCGGAATGGAGTTTTTTGGGATTTTCGCGGATTCTCGACTTCATATTCGGTATCAGGGTCATGAGAAGGCCCTGAAGCGGCAAAAACCTGGAAGTCGAGAATCTGGGTGGACGGTGCCTTTAATAAGCAGTAAATATTTTTGCAAAAATTCATAACAGAATGTACGACGTACTTCCTCTCGCTCACAGAAATGTTTAAAACTCTAAATTGCCTTCTTAATGAAAAAGACTAGATAATTTTAAGAATTATAGCTAAAACAATTTCAATCGCAAATAGTCGCTGAATTTTCAGACAGAACGTGCTGGTTGGATAGCGAATGCAATATTCGATTTCAGAAACGGCTCTTTGAAACTCTGTAAATTCTCAACGTGGCTAAAAGGCCGCTTCAGCCACCATTACATACAACATACGCAACTTCTCGAAAGCAACCGAATCTGCTTCAGAAGAAAACGTTTGATGGAAAAATGTGTCCGGCGAGATGGCTCGAAAAACAGGCATTTGTTTTGCGTTGATGCATGGCATGGATCTACTAGAAAGTTGGAGGCCAATTTTGTTTTATTCCTTCCCTATTTCTCGAAAAAAGCTGGTTTGCAGATGAAAACTAATACACTGTCTTCAAGGAAGAGTGTCGGCCTATTCAGGAAATAGACAAGTGGCGACTTTGTTTAGGTGCGATTTGTTTGAAGTATCCAGATAGTGCCTACTGCGATGCAATTCTGCAAAAAAAACCTTAGAGATTGCTTGATGATACAGCTACTTTAGACTTGAGCTACTTCGTTTCTCTGTGAGTAGCAGTCCGGACATAATCTAACTCACTACTGTCTTCCTCTGATTGGACAGATAAAAATGTAGTTAATAACAGCTGAAGTTTTAGGCGGTTTCTCTCACTTATTGGTCGAGGATCGCTATGTTGCAGTGTACTCTACTCAACTTTTGGAACGCGACAACCGCGGGAAAACCAGAATGCTCAGAACAGAGTTTATTCCTGGTCATGCGCACGTTTATTATTCTACAGCCGATGTACTGGCCACATCGCAGATTTTTTTGCTCTGAATATCGAGTTTTGTAGTATCAAAACGTGATAAGCCTTAGTGAGGTCGAAAGGTTTATTAATAACAGTAATTACTTGCTGAGAGCTTTATCTCATTATCCAGAAGGTTCAGTGAATTCCATGACTCTTATTTGAAATGAACAAGAGCTCAAAGGTTCATCCACCAGGTCTCAGTTGAAGCGAAGATGCAATGATCATTTCTATTTGAATAACTCGGCAGCCACTAGTTGTTACAAATGGTTCACACTCGAAGACGTATTTGCATGAATAATTTAAGAGTCAAGAGAAGGCTATAGCGGTTGAAAAAGCAAGTTTGTGATAATGCCCAGCTTTTAGAGGCTTGTTCTCTCGCACATACAACAGAATTTCAGACGGGCTTATTAGTAAGAACGCAATTAACGGTGACTCTCTTGAAGGCAGTGGATCGGCAAAATCCAACAACTCGGAATTTTAACGCGGTAGGTTCCTTACCGCCCAGCTATGAAAACAGTGTAATCCCGGTTGCACAGCATGCTTTCCCTGCCGAGAAAATCGCTCTCAAACTTACATGCGCAGGCCAATCTTACACGCACCTGGACGAGTTGGCCATTTCCTTCTTACCATTGGAGGCTGCCCGCCGCAACGCTATAACCATTGGGCCCTGCCACAATTTAGCGTCATCAGCCTTGCTCCACTCGTCCAATATTAAAGGAACGGGCATCAAAAAACGCTCATTTTCGCCGTTTTCAAGCTTTCAAAAGTGGATTTTTGGAATCAGCGTATTGAAAAACCCCAGGTAAGCGCAAATTTGACTGGGTTGAGATTTCCCGAGCCACTGCCTTCATTGAGGATTTATATTAGTTTTAGCAATGGATAGGATGTTACAGTTGCACTCGAAAGTTGAAATCTCTCTCTCCATAATGCCATTCGTTTAATTCGTTTAGACACCATTCTGACTTCAACTTAGAGTTGCATTATGGCGCGAATCCGATAGCTTCAGCGCTACAGGGTTGGGAAATTTCAGCATAGAGTGTCATAGTAAATTGTACCGCTGCAAGACATTTTCGAGAAATGTAAAATGTTGTGTGGCAGGGTTCTCGCGCGTGCTGATTTTAATAGTTGACTTTAAGATTTTCCAGACTCAAATGATATAATCAAGTTTTTAAGGAATACTGAGATATATGCAATACGAAAATCTTTACTGCAAAGCTCTGGCGTTTGCTGCATTCAGTTAAGATAAGTTGATTGAATCCTGCCTCAATGCCCTTCCCATTGCAGCAATTTCTTGCTGGTGTGTATGAGCGTCGTAATCTTTGCGTCGCCCTCAATGGTTTAAGCACAACTTACGCAACTCCAGAATGCTTCCGTCATGAACAACTTCTTTCCTCTTTTGACTGCGAGCCTTGTACTCACAAGGAAAAGAAGGTTGATCGAAGTGGCCTTTTGAAAAGGTATGCATACTATCTTGTAGAGCTTGGAGCGCTGATTCCAAATCTGCCTTCGATATCTGCTGCGGGCTTCTGGACGAGGAGTTATGAAGGTTTTTGTTTGATTGCAAGACTAGTGTAAAATCAGTCGTAGCATTTTTTCTAGGGCTTAACTGGTAACCGGGTCACTCAGTGCAACAAATGTTCTTGTTTGAAATATACCGACTCCTACTGCCTCAGTAGAACGTTAGGAAAAGGTTACGACTAATTTTATAGTAATTTTACACTGAAATTTTTGCTCACAAAAACCTTCATAACTTGCCCAGAAGCCCGCAGCAGATAAGAAAGGTGGATTTGAAGTCAGCGTTCCAAGCTCTACAAGTCGGTTTACATCACATCTAAAAGGCCACTTCGACCAACCTTCCTCCCCTTGTCAGTTTATTTCACGGAGCCATGGCGACGATTCCCTGAAAGTAAATTACCCATGGAAGAAAAAACATATTAATCAATCGAACTTTGTGTCCTCCTCGATGAGTCAGACACCAATATGAGCTCCTCGAAATTGTGGTCGTGCTGAACAACTTCATATCGTTTTGCGATACGGTGGCAAACTCTCTTTTTAGGTTTCCAAATCGTGTTCACACTTGGATGCAATTATTAAGGTTACTGTTAAAGGGTGCACTACCAACACATTGAGCAAGCTCCATTTTCTGTTGGTGAAAGGTGATAGACCTCGCCTAAGTGGTTATGTGCAGTTAATACAACCATTTGCTTGATGTTTTTCCCTTGAAAATGAAATTTTCATCAAAAAGTAATTCAGGATAAAAGCCCAACAAGCAATTGCTGTTTTTGTTCCTATGCTCATATGCAAGCTTCTCGATTCTATTCTCCTCTTTCGAGGGCGAGATAACGTCACCCACAAAGTTATAAAAGAACTAACGAGCACTTTCCTGCACGTCTCGTAAAAAGCCTCAAGTTCTCATCTCTCACGTCAACTAGGTAGACTTATGGCTAGTGAGAAGATAATATATATTGATTGGATATGATATATCTTAGATTGGACAACATGGGTGAATGGATGACACCAACCGCAAAACGATGACGATGTACATAATGTGCTTTGCCGGGTAGATAGTGAAGCTCGGCGTTGGAAGTAAATGTCTTGGCGTTTCAAAAGCAGAGCATGAGGCAATTTCTATGCAGTGTCCCTCCAGAAGTCTTGCTTGAGTTCAATTCAATTTACACTCAGGTCAAGTTGGCTATAGCCAGGCGGGGTGGGTGATCTGAAATGTTCGCTGTTAGTTAGGCATCCTTCGAGTCAGTCGAAGGATTGATCGGAAAATTGGGTTAGTGGCCTCTGCAGTGGTCTTTCAGGGAGGCTTCGCCAGATTGTGAATTTGGTGTTCGTGCGGTCATTGCAGGATGCCAGGAGGTCTCAGGCTACTCAAACAACCCCGTATTTTGTTACCGTCGCTTCAACTTTGGAAGCTAAAATCTGATAGCAGGAATGTCTTAGAGGGAGGGTAAAATGAGGAAATTCAGTGCGCGAGCAATGTGCGAACTCATCCATCTTCACGATCGCGATCGTTTAGGGTCTTAATACAGGAAAAAATAGCTGGGGCAGTTGTGCCTTCTCACACACAAAATGCCAATACGCTTGAACCACTGTGACAGTATACTTCTTTCTGAATCGTGGGATAAAACTGCAAACGATTGGCAGAATAAACTTATGAAAAGCTTCACGCGATTATTTGCGATTATTGGAGATTTATCGTACGCATTGTGTCCAGGAATATAAAATGCGTTACAATGATGTTGGAGCTATCGAAACATGACTCAATTCGCCAATATCTTCGCAGTAAGTCTTGAAACTTTTCCTTGTCTAAAATGGAAGACGACTCCAGTTTGCTATACTTGCTTGCGCTTTCGCGGAGTCGTTGACGTGCAACCATACCAAGCTTACACAGGCAATGATAGAGTTTGCGACGCCAATTTTTGCGACGATCCCCCTTTCGGTTAAATGGGTAGGTGTATTTTAGTGTGGTCTTTGAACCAAATTTAGGTGTATTGTAAGTGTGGTTTTGAACAAAATTTTTATGCAGCCGCCCTGTTGCCACTGCAGAAAGCTAGCTAGAGAACTCGTTAACGCTTCAGATGTACATGTAATAAAGAGGATGAAAGAAGAGAGAATTTACGTAATGAAGAAAATGGAAGTAGAAGGAAAAAAGTATGTGCTCCGATGTTTTGTCCTTTTCTATTTGATAATGTTTTACAGTTTGAACGCGACTGCGGAAGAAGTATTCAAGAAGGAAGTATACTATTTGGTTAGAGATTTTATCTACAATTTCGTAATTTTGAGGCAACATTCCTTTATCAAACTGCTACGATGCACTCAGATAATCGCCAGGGCATGCGGCCAGGCGATCTTTGGGCAAGCGGGCACCGGAAAAATAGTTCGCTGATTTCTTGCGGTCCGTTCCCAGATATTTGGGAGAATTTTAGCGAAATTTTAGACGAACGCTTGGAGAACAATCGTGGTTTCCTTATAGATTAGCTGCGGCGCAGTGGCCGCATTCTTGCGGACTTTCCGCGAGAATATGCAAAATTCTCGGGGGCCGCACGCTCCTTTATGTAGGACCGCACAGCTCCCAGGTACTTTCCGCTGAGAGAAAGTACCTCAAACTTGAGAGTAATTAAACCAACGGTGACACCTCTGCCACACAGAGTCTTACATGTGCTCGACGTACGCCCGAAAATGCGTAGAAAGAGTTCAAGCGCATGCTGAAAGTTTGGCCAGCGCTCGCTGAAAGAGATTATTTGACGAGCGCCTGCAGAAAATTCTGTGTTGCTGCCCGCTGGCAGAACATTAGACATAAAGGAAGTGCCGCCCGCTGAAGGGTTTGGCCACGCCCCAAAATTCTGCTGACCGCCTGCAAAAAAACGCGAGTTTCTGGACCGCCTGCCCCCGGCGATTATCTGAGCATTTGCCATGGTATTTATTGTTAAGTCGTCGACCGCACAGAGTGGCCGTAAATTGCTCGCCACACTAAGCGCGGCTGATGCTTTGAGGCAGTACTGTACCGGAATTCTCTGTGCACACGCGTTTCTCCTTCGCTCGATGACTCGACAATACTACATCTTAGAAAACCACTTATATTTACACATTGGCAATGTTCAATATTTTATTTGTCTTGTGAGACAAGACGCTTTACTTTTTCAATGCATAGGTACATGTTTAAATGTGCGCATCTATGCCTGCAGTACATGAATGTGGCAATAACCCCCCCCCCACTGAAACTAACTTCGATTATATGCAAATCGGAGTAAATTCGAAAAAGTGTGCGGAGATTGCCACTAAGGGATGGCGCTTGCATGACTGGGCGAGGCCGGGTTGAGGTTGCTTCGTTCTGTATCTACCGCCTCTTCTTTCCATGCGTGCAAAGCGTAAAAGGGCTCTTGTAGGAATCGCCGAAGTGGGCAGAGTTGGCCGACAGAGGATTGGGGCCGATATGGATCCTCTATAATCTAAATTGATTATGGATACGCAATAAACCGTTTGACTAAACATTTCACTAAAACTGAAAGACATGGAGTCGCGCGTGCTGCCCCCGCAACTGGGCAACATCGCTTCGAAGGAATTTTAGCTTTTTTGTTAGAAGAAAAAAGAGATCTCAGCTGAAACAGTTGTGCAGAAAACCTCAAATTAAGACCCCTTTCCCGTCCCTGCCCCCGTTCATTAGCGAATCTCAATCGATTCGTTTTTTGGTTTTTCTGGTTGACTTGACTATTGAGTTATTGCTTCGTGCAAAGTAAATAATCTTCATCATTTCGCTTGGTCGGATATCTCACGCTTTGCTATTCGCGAAGTTATGTTCGTGTTTTACGCTGTCTTTACAAAGCTGTCCCTGTACGAGCGCTTAGCGTAAAAATTGTGCAAATGTTCTTGTACGTAATTAAAATAATTTTCAGAATTTTTTTGCCAAATAGCCTTGTAAAAAATTTTTTGCTGGGATTCACGGACCTGCAAATGTTTTGGGAAGCACCCAAAAAAATTTTTGCCACGCACCTTTATTTGTAAAAAAAATCCCCCTCCCAGACGGAAATCCTGCGAATGTCGCTGGAAGCTGGTGAAAAACTGATTTGCTGGAAGACCCGGCAGATTGCGAAATTCTTTGTGCTTGGATTATATAAGCATGGGCAGAGCTAAATGGTTAAGGTGAAGCTGAAACATCTAACTAGAACAAATTCTACCCAGTTTGCGTGCATGTTGAAGTGTGTGCAACATGGAATCGCGTGTACCACACTCATGTACTTGCGATGAGCAATTTCGTCTTCCCCGTTTGTGTTTTATGATATGTACTAGGGGCCCAATAGCTATCAGGTGTGAGAAATGTCGTATGTCCAAAACCTCTGACAACATTCAATGCCGCAAAGCTGCTATACTTCGTTAGTGATGTTTTAATTGCTTGAGAACAAAGGGCAGAATGCGAATGCTTTCAGAAGGAAGCTTGAATCAAGAAAGAATTGTCGCTGGGAGCTAAGAATGTGCTTTCAGTAAAGCTCATTCTCGAAAATAGACATGCGCAGACTACACTTCCAACTTTTCCCCTAGACTTGCCCTGCGCATTAAAAACCGAAATAGTGCTCCTCTTTCTCGTAAAGCATCATTCTGGCTTTTTTCGGTGGTTTCTCCTTGCTAATGTACTGCGTGTTTCTTTCGGTGTATTTTTCATAGAACGTTAGCGACTTTTTTCGTCAAAGCATTTGAAGCGCGTAATTTCCTTTAGCTTCAAATATTAGTTCTTCTTTCCGATTTTCTTTGCTAAAATGGAGTAGGTTCCCCCCCCCCCCCCACCCGAAAACTTCACAGTCGAATCATCCCCTCTCTCTTCTCTTCGTTACTCAAAGAGCTAACCCATCTGCAAAATCTCCTTCTTTCATAAGCTTATTGGCAAAAGAGCAGCATCCTCGTCCCCCTTCAAAGTATCTCCGATTAGGATTATGGGTTAGCAATGAGTTTTTCTTTTCATAGCGTAACCTCTCAACTTATCCATGTAGAAGCTGTAGAGCCGCTTTCCTCGAATGTTTTTCTCAAGACATGGCTACTGCATAGTCTCTTAGCACTTTGCATTGTCAAAACTCCGTATTCTTCTCGGAAATCTCCTTCCATTACTATTGTTTTCCCCTCCCATTCGCAACATTGATTCTATTTTTCTTGACAAAATACTTTTCCCGGGTTTCGTGGCCAAGTTACCAAAATTCTTTTGAACTTCACGCTAAAGCCCGACTTTAGTGTCGATGACCATGCTACCATGGTTTGAACAGCACTACTCCAGTGTACTGGCCCCAAGAAAAGTCGTGGATCCTGATCAGACTTGGTCAGGAGGGGGAGAGGAGGTCAAACGAAGGCGGCTGCCCATGAGAACGAGCCATGCGCAAGCGTACGAGCTTAATCATGAAAAAAAAACTCCCTTTGCACCCGCTTCGCAAAGCGACCGCCATCGTCAGCGCAGCCTTTACATTCCATCATCACCTTCATCAGATAAATTTTCTTCGTCCCCTCCCCTCTCAGAACGGAAATCCTGTTTACGCCCTGCGGCATGGAACGAATATTATCTGTCTTGGAGCACGCCACGTTGTGCGGCGCATTTAGTCTAAGAAGAGGAAGGAAATCTTGTTTGCGTACAACGTTAAAGTGATGCAATTCATCCAAGATACGTGTCAGCAATTCATCCATGATACTCGTTTCTTTAATAGACGTCGTTGCAGCAACCCTTTGAGAAAAGTTTTAGACTCTGCTTTGATTACTTTTAAAAGGCTAAATACTTGTAACATGTACCAAGAATAATTGGAAAAATTTCTATAAGCATTTCACCTTTTGTACGCACTCAAAATCGTAGAAAATGTTATCATCAGAACCAAAATCCCCAAAAAGCCGCAGCGTTTACAGCCGCTTTGAGCGTCCATAATTCACTAACCACTGAAAATTGATTGAAGGGAATGGTACCAATTAAAAAAAGACAACAAGCTTTTGAGCGAAAATGCTCTTAGATTTTGAATATTTTTCGTTGTAGGGGCGAATTATGGCATTCAAGTGCAGGTACCTAAGAACTTTGCACCAAGTTCGCGGCGAAGGTCAAAAACTGCTTATCAATACATTGCTATTTTCTGTTATAGAATGATGTGTGGGCTTTCCTTTTTCAATTCCGAAGCAAGAAATGTTGAAGAAGGGGGGGGGGATCGTACGGTATTCGGGCTCACGCAACGAATTTAAAGGCCGGTGCAAAAAGTGCTAATCAATACGTTGCTATTTTTCTCTTATAGAATGATTGCTCTGTATTATTCTTTTATGCGCTAGGTCGTGACCTTGGCATATCAAACTCCAGTCTCGCGCTCTTTTCTGCTCTCTCCCTACTGCTCACTATTTCTCCACAAATTGACGTACCTAGTTCGCGATATACGTCACATCCAAAAGTGCGATCTCCTAGCGATTTGATGGGTTATCGTAAGATAGCAGATTCAATGGTCTGCGGAATGAGACTAAGTAGGTTGCGACCTCGTATGTGATATCTAAGGGAAGATTACTACGACCAAGGTGTAGGAGAGAGTCATGTGCAAGCATTCTTGTCCTTATCATCAAGTAAAGTCATAGACTGTTCAATGAAAGCGAGCAACTACGAAGCACAATGCATGCATTCTGTAAATGCCGTTGAATAAATGCAGTTTGGGCAAACCAGCACACATTTTTTGAATGCGCGTGCTCCCAAAGTGTGGTGTACGGGGTCCCGATTGCCATATTTACTCCTGACGAGAGAGTGAAAAGCATTCTCCTGCCAGTGAGGTCGCTCAAGCAATCTATTCGCAACAACCATAAGTCGTAGCGATCCAACCATAACCTCTGAGCGTGAAATTTAAGACCCAAGTACTTTCATATTTCAAGTCAGCAATGCCGGTTGGCTCATAGATTTGAAATTTTAAGTCTTTTCTTCTAGAGAGTTTGGGTCTTGGTATAATACCCGAAACATACGCAATTCTGAGTAACGCAAGAAATTCCTGACTCCTCCTTTTTTCCTATTCCCACATCTCTGTAAATCACCTACACCAAATATCTGGTAAAAGACACTGAAGCTCAGGCAAATCAGCAGAACAGTGCATGCATACTTTAAAGCACTATGTAAATCAGTAAAAGAATCTTGTCTTTGATTCTAAACTAGTCAGCGTATAATATAAATACGGTGACTTAATGCTAGACACCCATTGGATGCTATAGAAAACCAAATTGTAGTTTCAAATCTTTCCCATGTCTATGATGCCAAGTAAATAGTCACAAATTTTTAACGATACTTTTCATTGCTGTAAGTAAGTTAACGCAAAGCATGTTTATATTTTACCAGACTTTCTGATAGAATAGAGATTGTAAAACAAGTAACGATTTCTGCTTACTTGCAAAATTGCAGATTCCGCGGACCACACCGCCCTTGAAAGAAATCCAAGGCGAATGTAGAGGGAGCGGACCAAGAATCATCTGCGTTTTCCGGAATCAACGTAGAGCGAGACTTCTTTGAGCCTCGTGCAGAATGAGCATTTTTTAAACCTTTTTTAAAACTTGTTTCGGAAGCCTGAGCTGACAAGGAAACGATACTTGGTGTCCGTGGCCTTTTGAGATGAGATGTATATTACACTCATCTTAAAGCGCTGATTCGAATCTTACTTCGTTTCTGCTAATCATTTCTTTAAGAAGTTATAAAGGATTTTTGCAACAAAGGAGAAGTGGTCGGAATGCCAAAACCGCCGCTAAGATGTGGTCTAGTGGCTTGTGCGATAGCCTCGCAAGTTAATGTAGGTATAGGTTCAAGTCCTTTTGTATTTTTCAGTTTTGCGCTGCCTCTATCAAGCTTCTTTTTGAAAGTTAGGCATCCTCGGCTGCATTTCTCTGAGGCGACCATTGACGCGAAAATCCTTCATAACTTCCTTCAGAGAAACGATTTGCAGAAAAGGAAGTCAGATTCGGAATCAGCGTTCCAAAACGAGTGTGATAGTATACGTTTCATCTCAAAAGGCCACGGACACCAAGTATCGTTCTTTTGTAAGTGTTGTTTGTGTTTTTAGAAAACTCAAATGCAAATCCTCAATCAGAAATAGCTAGAAGTCGAAAAGGCCAATTCCATCAAGCTGTACACCATTCGGTGCAGCATAGCACGCTGTGTTCAAATCTGTCTTTGTATATGCTTAACACTTTTGTAGGCAAAGTTACGAGCAGTTTTACTACGAGAGAAAATTCCTACATAAAAATTGCGAGATCGAGCACATTTGCCGTTTCTCACGTTTAGGTATAAACCAAATGACCTGATTTAGCTACATGTTTTGGCCCGGCATTAGACCGCATGGCCTTGCACGGATGCACTTTGCACTATACGCCACTTTTTAAGCAAAATAATGACTTATAGTTTCGTCCACAAAAGCTTTGGCAGCTGAAAAGACAGATTGAGAGTCAGCGTTTCATGGTACATCGAATGGTATGCAGTTGTTTCGATTGGACACTTTGACTGCTCACCATTTTCTTGTAAGCGATACATTTCACGTGGAAGCGCATTGATTGCTAACATCTTTATCGCTACGAAGTCTTTTGGTTTAACTTAGATTCACAATGTGGAGCAAATCATAACGCTCTCCATTAATGTAGTTAAAGCAGGAACTTTACTATAATGGCGTTCTCGTAGTTATTTTGCGTAATCATTCGTATTGTGTTACACCTGTTTGAGTTTGTTAGACGCTTGTTTTGGTTTGTTTATTAAAACGTTACATTTTATTGTGCTTAACATCAGCAGTCAACATCATGTAACCGTAATCAACTCATTCACGTTTGGGACCAGTGGTAGATCCTTAGTCTCATCCCAGCTCCTTGCCAGCTCCGTTCAGTTCTGTCGTCACACTCAGATAGGTATGCGCGCCGTGCCAGCTACG
Organism: Cylicocyclus nassatus; assembly: GCA_958299035.1. NCBI lineage: Eukaryota > Metazoa > Nematoda > Chromadorea > Rhabditida > Strongylidae > Cylicocyclus > Cylicocyclus nassatus. The sequence goes on from CATQJL010000223.1 coordinate 14,265,233, forward strand.
TGCCAGGTCTTGGCACTTTGTACCAACTCCGTGCCTGGAGTTTATGGAATTCAGTCGAATCATTTCATATGATCATATGTGTCATTGCACACACTGTCCAACTTTGGCTTCCCATCCTGGATTTCTGGAGCAGACAACCCTTCCGGTAAGCGTTTTCGACGTGTTCTTGACGTTTTCTTTCCTCTTCAGTTGCATACTATTCACCTCAAAATGATGTAAGCGACAACAATCGGTCCGGCTTTTGCATTTTTGCGATTGCAAATCCCGATGAGGACGCCAAAGTAAGACGATGTGTACAATGCACACATGATCATATGAAATGGTTCGACTGTAGCTTTGAATGAGAACCTGCACATGTTAAAACTAAGGAGTTGCTTCTTTCAGGGCCGGCCTGTGCTTACCTGGATTCTTGCTGTGAGATTCTTGTAGAGAATCTCAAGAACGCAAGAAAAACTTTTCAACAAATTTTTACAAAAGGCACTTCGAAAGGTACAAAATAACGAGATTCTGATAAATATAATCCAAGGCTGAGCAACAAGCAACAGCAGCAACAAAGAAACAAAAAAAACATTTACAAATGCTTAATGTTAGGCTGTCGGATAATTTCAGTTACACTTTTCTCTGTTTTACAGAAAATTTTAAAAGCTTTAGAAAACCCCAGATTTGCGACATATTTGGAACATAGCAAGATCTACTTACCAGCATGAATGATGTCGCAGGTGCACTAATGACCAACTAGTTTACGCCAGTTTTGTAAAAGCACTCAAAATTTCAATTTTTGTTTGAGTGCTTCTAGCATTCCAAAAACAAGGGGTGAAAAAAATATCAAAGATATTCAAAACTTTCCTAAATTCTTCTTTTTATGTGTATCGTGTAGAAATAAACACAGAAAGTTCAAAAATAATTTTTTGAAATTTTTTAAAGACTTTTTTTTGTTAGAATGTCGATGACTGCAAAGATGGCGCACACTAACATTTGAACTGCTCAGAAAACATTTGTAGACACGTCTGTATTGATTCCCCATATTTGCTGAAGGCTATAGACTATGCCTTACCTGATTACCACATTGTCTGGGTTTCTTGCTCATTACCTAAAAGAATACCAGCCCATTTACTGAAATGGGAACAAAGCGGAGTTTCAACCACAAAGTGGGTGCATCGCGGATCGCGAATGCGGGTACTGATGTAGGCCTTTTTCTGCTGCCCATATGCCTGAACATGAGATGTTCGGGCAAATCTCAAAATCTCAAAAGATCTAAACCTCTGAGATTTTTGAGAATTAAATCAAAAAGTGTAACAGAAATCATCCGACAGCCTAATAGAATAGGTCGAGGCCTGCGACCTTGCCAAGTTGGCATCACCTCTCGGCGGGCAACAATGTTGCGGATGTCGACTGTTGCTATGCTGGAGTGGGAGTTTCTCCTGTATCCGATGTTGACCGCCAGTGATGAGGGACTGGAAGAAGTGTTGCTGCAGTCGTAGCATGTCGATGTAGATGTCAAGGGCCCTTCTTTGTGAGCAGGACTTGATGTTACATATAAGAAAGGAGTAAGATTTCATGAGGGAGAATAGAGCGGACATTGACCTTGAGTTTGTGAGCTGCAACTCATTGACAGCCTTGGCGGATGTGCGGCGTCTTTACGCGATCGGTGCTATAAGAAGGGTATGGGTCGAATTGAAATAGAGGGTTGATACGCAAAGTGCAGATTGCATACATTCTGAAGCTGCTTGATTATTCGTTTGCGTTAAATGCGCTTCAGTCCGTCCTTGTCGATTAGAGGTGAGGAACAAGCAACTTCTTTGACATCCAATGTCGAATCCGGAACGATGGTCCTCCTTCTCTTCCGCCCACCGTTCCTGCACATCATCCAAGTTTCCCCGCCCACTGCCCTCCGTTCTTTTGATGTCTCTCCCAGCGTCGATTCCGAGAAATCGGTATCCCTCGCCCTTGAATTCCGCCCTCTCCTGAAAATGAAAGATTATGGGGGGGGGGGGTTATAAGAAGCAACGATACATACCTTATGGAATGAAGTGCACTCATTACGCATTGGTGATTCCAAACTGCTCCAGCCTCGCTCTAACACCATTATAGGTAAAATAAGCATTATAATTCAGATATGTTCACTTTGTCCACGATCCTATTCATTTTTCCAACTCTAGACGTTACTCCCTTCTTTCCTAACGTCTGAGGTATGAGCATGTCAGCTTCAGAAATTGATGACTGATGCGTGTGCAATTGCATGCTCTAGGGAATGTCAAGACCTACCCTGTTCGCTGCCGGTGTCTAAGGTAAGGACATTCATTTATCTCGGTGCATATCATTGAGCTTCAGCGCTCCTCAAACAGAACATCCCTGACATGTGATTTGCAATTCCTTCAAACTCTTTTTTTGCTCGACTGTATCAATTTACACTGTACCAATACAACGTCTCCTACTTCCTTCCACACCTTCCTTTCTTATGCTGGCTCCCAAACTTTTCGAGTCATTCAACTCGAGAAGAATAAACTTTCTTTTTGAAGTTTCAGCAACAATGACATCCGTGTACGAACGAGTGGCCGCCTTCTTTTCATCATTCATATTGAAAGTGATTATTGCAATTGTTCAGTTAAAGTCGCGGAAAGAATGTTGATGCGATGAAGAAGTATGAATGTCAAGCTTCTCAGCGAGTATAGTGCAAGTAATTTGCAAGTTCTAAAGGTTGTTGTCGTACAGAGCAGTACAAAGATATCAGTATTGAGCGTAATGTCAGACAAGCTGGAATACTCCCTACTGTGTTAATCATGCTAAGTACCTACTTTCAAGTCTTTTGAAATGCCTTTTGTCCTACAAGGGAATGGAGCTGGCACGATTCCAAAAATTTGGCTAAAAATGCAAGTATTGGCAGCAGCGATTTAGATGACAGCCAGAAACACTTTTAAGCGGAGGAAATCAATAAAAAGCCACTGTTTTCAATGTGCAACGATATTGATAACAAACATTTATGCTACGCATGATAACAAGTGATTCGTAGGCCGGTGTGATCTGAACAGGTGGCACTGGCGGGAAAACAACTGATTTCAATTGATTTTTGGCAATCTCAAAAGACCAACCTGCCGACATTTCAGTGATGCGTATGCGTATGCGTAAACGATTTTGTTTACAGACATCATAGGATATAAATGCTTGAAGTGCACTCACTTATGAAAGCAAGTCCTTTACAAAAGCTTTCTCTCCGTTTCACACTCGACCACCTAAGCGAAGCTTACCAGACAGACCTAGAAAAGATTTCAAGATCATCACGCATTTGATATAAATATGAATAGCCACCATCTATGTGTTCAAGTGAGGCTTTCAAATCATTTATGTATTAAAGAAACTGCTTGGAGCAAGCAATGCCGGAACTGTTGGGTCTCCAATTAGTTGGTAGTTTTCCAAGCCCTAAGCCACAAAGACACCTTCTAGTTTTCTGAGATGGCACGTGATGCTAAAGACAGGGGTCGTTCGACACTGTAGTTTCCTTATACTGCTGAGCTAAGCAGCTACCATACCTTCTGCAGTTGTTCCGTTTGCTCAGCTAAACTCCTCAGGCGATCAGCTCTTAGTCTAGATAAATCCAATGAAATAGGGGTTTGACTGCGTTCACATGGAAATAGTCATACACCTGACTGCACTTAATTATGGTGCAAGAGCAACCAAGCCATTAGGAGATGCTTGGACGTGGAGGGGACACCGCTACTCGAACATCATTATCCCAGAATTTTACAAGCTATAAAATTTAACGAATATGAACCAAAAGCTTACCAGTGCACAAATGCACGTTTAGCGTACTTCAGGTCAAACTGTCATAAAGACGAGCCCATGCCTCCGCGATAGCAGTCGTGTTCGACAACATGCAGGCACAGGGCCCGGCACGAGCCCGTTTCCAGGGTTTTCAAAAACGAAGTCCCCCCTTTCGAGAATTTTACGAAGTCCCCTTTGACCCTTGCCTATCCCCCCCCCCCCCGCCCTCGCCATCATAGTCTGGATCAACAAGCGCATGACATACATTTCCAAAGGATCTTTAAGTATTTCCATGACGCCTTTTGACTCCAACAAACCATTGTTGACCATTCTCATACAGACCTGAGATTGAAAAATTGGAAAAAAATTAAATTGAAAAAAATTGAAAAATCCAGCGAAAATCAAGGCTCCGATGGAATATACTATAGAAGACTTCTGGCGGATGGTCTTCCAAGAAGGATGTCCACACATTGTCAATTCAACAAAGGTATCCCTGGCCTGAATTCCCCTAACAGGCTTCACCTAACCAAATTTCAGATTATTGAGATGGTAAAGTAAAAAGTACGCAGTATTGGCCATTGCAAGAGCTGGTCAGTATCAAAGTTCGGAAAAATGTTTGTCAAAACTAAAAAGGTAGTAAATATCAGATCTTAGGCCTGAAAATGTGAACATTCCCTAATTCGAGCTCTATATTAAGGTATGATATACAAGGTAAAAGTCTTACCTAATGGTTGCTCTATTCATAGAAGTGAAGATCGGCATGCTAATCAAAAATTGCAAATACAATATCATCCAGATGATTCAAGGTACTCCATATGACCAACTGGCCAGATCGTGGCCTACCTATGAGCGGTCGCCATGTGCTTCGTTTGATTCTTCAAGTTAGAGTAAGCATGACCACGCAAAAGCTGCCTTATCGAACTTTCAGAATCTAAATTTAGCAGCTCAGACGGTAGAATTTTTTGCTTTTTAGGGTGACAAATTGGACAACGGCCCTATAGTGATGCTTGCTCGGCTGGAGTAGGCAGAACTGGCACAGTCATTATGATTGACATCATTCTAAGGAAATTATTTAGCTGCAAGGAAGTCGATGTAAGCATGAAAAGAGAAGAAACGTCAATTGTAAAAGATTTATATGTTGAATTCAGATAGTAGAGGGTAATCATTACCCTTCGTAACCAACGCGCATCCTGCACCCAGCTCGAGGGTCAATATGCTTTCGTTATACTTAGCGTTCTTGGTTATAAAAAGGTGAGTACCGAATGCATTTCATCCGTGATTCCGTTTGTACACTTTTTTTGCAGATCAAATGTCCAAAGTACAAGGAACGAGTAAACAAGTACATCGAAGATTTCCGAACTACGATATTTGTTGCACAGTCTTGATAACCTTATGAAAGACAGATAATTCAAATTCAAGCCAAACAGTTGAACGATGAAATGATGACAATAAATTAAAGTCTTGAGGCCATGTGTATTGTTGCGTTAGTTGCGCACGATAGACAAATTTAACAAACATTTTCAATGGCATGACAAATTTTTACCTCCTCTCAACAAAAAACGTCTGAGTAAATCGTAAACGTAGCAATTCATCAACAAGTAATAGCGTGCACAGATCATAAAGTATTACATGTACAAACAAATACTTACATGATTGTAAAGCTGATATTCATTTGTTCCGTCCTCATTTCGTTATGCCATGTTGAGAAGACCCACATATTGCGAGGTTCGTAGTGCGTAGCGTAAGCAACCAGAGTTTTGCAGAACTAAGCATCAAATCCGCGCTCTTCTAGGTAGCGGACAAAAAGCAAGTCGTGGAAATCCTAAATATCTTCATATTGGTAAAAAAAACCGAGAGCAGTTGCTTTAGTGACTGCAAAAAGATCTGTGATCGTGGTTGCTATCACATCCACCTCAATACAGTTTTACACCGATGATTCTTCTAGAGGTTATCAACTCATATCACTGTTGAAACTACTTACAGCGTCACTTTGGATACCAGCAAAAAGATGAAGCATGATACGCAGAAAAAAAAATTAATCAAGATCAGAGAAGTTTTTAACGCTGTTCGTTTCAGGGGCAGAACCATAGCACAAAAAGCAGTCAAATCGCAAATTTTTCTTCAGCCAAACATTCTGATAAGACGAAGTTGAAAAACTATAATACAATGTTCTGAACATCAGCATGTTGCAGTAAAGTTTGAAGCAAACAATTAGACAAGTGAAACGCCAAGTGTACAGATTCCCTGCTTTACACAAAGCCATAAATTCATTATGTAGAGTCACTTACTGGATCGATGTATATGCCACTGCTTGCATAAACCTCAGCAGGGACATCTTCATCGCCTTCTTTGGCTGCAGGAGCTAAATAGAACTGTTCTACTCGAAAACCATCTAAAAGGACAGGTATGGTGCATCCTGAAAAAAAACAGAGCTAAAACTATCGAATACATTCGAAACTCACATTCTCCTGGAACATCAACGCTTTCAACCAAATCAAGATGGAAGCACAGGCGCTCGTCTCCTTTGGCGATCTCGACTGTGAAGGGTGGCACTGCTACAACAAGAACGGACTAAGGAAACACTTAATGTTTGTGGCAAAGCGATCAAGCGGTCAAAATTTCGCTCAAAGCTGGAATATGGCAATAACGCGTAAAATGGCGGTGGAGCGCGATATCTAACAAGGCGATTTTCGGTAAAAAAAGATGATAAAAAACGACGGACAGGGGATGGTATGAAAACGTTTCTATGCTCAGGGATAGATTTTCGACAGGGGCATCCATCCATGCTAACAAGATCCGAAACTTATGTGAAGTGACGAAAATATATGCTCCAGACGTTCTCAGATCGTCTGGTGGCCGTCTGGAGACGATCTAATTTTGGAAAAGGTATTACTTCACATAAGTTTTCAAATCTTTTTACATAATTCTTCCGCAAATAATTTTCTATACGTATAGTTCAATTTTGGTGTCATATAATTCTGTGTGCGCTGTAAACAAGCGATTTGTTTATTTTAGCCTTGCTTTCAAATCGCGCGCACTTTTCGCCATACACGATAGAGCATGTCAATCGTGTGATAGCCTGTCCGAAAAGCTTGTTTTCGTTTGGATGTCGTTTATTCTTGACATAGAGGAGAAAGTGAAGGGATTATCATATCTTATAATGACTGGCTATGGGTGCTTATGTTTTTTGTATTGTGTCTGTCTGAAACAAATCTGCAAATTGCAATTTGAAGACTTGAGACTATGGTCTATCCTGGATCCCAGCCTTAAGGTGGCTTTCTTTTTGGAGTACTCCTTAATGCTTTCAAATGAGGACTTTTAGATGTTGGAGTTGGATAGTGGAGAGTTAGCGATGATCAAGCTGGTGACATCTACGGAAGTGCCTCAAAGATTTGAAAGATCTTGGGTTTAGGACTTAGAGGTAATTTCTTGTTCATTTTCATTGCTCCTGTTTGTTGCATGAATTTTTTGGTGCTTTCATCACTACTCACGTTTTTCATCGAGTTTTCCTTGTGTAATGTGTATTCGGTCTGTTTAGGTTTCAAAGCCAATTAAACCATTCCTGGAAACGAGTGTGTCAGATCCTCAATTGGCAAGCATCCAGATCCACGAGCAAACTTCCGTAAGACCTACTAATTTTCCTAGAAACTGAGTTGATCTCTCGATCACTTACTCCACCATAAATGTTTCTCTCAAATTCTTGTTTAGGAATGCCATCTCAGTAGCGACTCCCTCTATATTCGTTTGAGGGTTGCTACGCTACTAGATGAAGTGGTAGCTTTGCTTGAAGAGTCGGCAGAGATTCTGAAGTCTTTAAGAGGAGGGCATGTAGATGACACGACTTTGACAGAATTCAAGTGATACGTTTAGTGCCGTATCTTTGTGTACTGCTCACTCATACCTTTTCCAGTGCGAAGCTGTTGGCTGTTTGCGAAGAGAGTCTGCAATATTATCGAGGATCTTGGTGGTACAAAAGAGCAAAGAAGAGATCGCTGAACTTGTTGAGAGGGTCAGTGGATGAAAACCTAAAAATCTTGGAAAAGATTTTGAAATTTTCCAGATTTGGTCTTTTGGTCCAGGCAGAGCCAAAGCTAACATTCTCATCAATGGAATATCTAACTTATAGACCTATATGGGACAGCAGTGAGTGACTTGCTATTCAATTTCCACCCTCCTCAAGCTTTCAGAATCCGAGCTGGACATGTGCAAAAATTTTGTTCCGGGGCTTTGCCCCGGACCCCACAAAAACGATGTCCCCTTTGCTTTTTGCTCCAAAAACGAAGTCCAGCCTGCTTCTAGACGATCTGTGCCGGGCCCTGTGCAGGCAGCACGAGGTAGCTTTACAATGTCACAACCGAGAACAGAAGAGAGTTGATAACTGATGCCGATATGAACATCAGATGAACAATGAACATTCATCTACCATTGTATATTAGATGTCGAACGTTGCCTTGAATCTTGTGAAACGCCAGTTAACAAACTGACTACTGCGTTTGGCCTTGATGGCAGAAATAGACTGGTTCACATTTGGAACGACATCTCCGCGATATAGCAAGCAAAGGCCATGTACTTCTCATTGCGAGGATCGCACTTGACTAGCTGGTTTGAAGGCTTAAAACACAAGGTAACATCATTTACAGACAAGACTTCGTGGTAGGCTTAAACATTGGGTTTCAAGGGACGGCCAAATACAATACAATAACACAAGTTGAAGATCTCTGAAGAAGTCACGTCTTTGACAAAATCGTGGGCACTTGCAGGTAGCAGGGTCAAGAGAACTCCTTTTTTGAAATTCAAGCACCGGCAGTAGTTTTTACTTTTTTTACAGCGCAGGCGCATTCTTCGTCACTTGTATCTTCTAAAAAATGACATTTCTTACTTTGAATCGCTTTGGATGAAAATGAAAAAAACTACAACGCCATCAACTGAAAAAAAAACTGAATATTTTCAAATTTTGGCGTCGACTAACTATGACGTTGCGTATACCTACCTACGATCCATGCAGACTATGACGTGGCGTGGCATAGTGAAATTCCGGTCTTGTACTATCTCTGCGTCTCGGCGCTGAAGCAACCATTTCCTATCCAATTTGTTACAAGCTGTACAACTCGTGCCAAGCCCTTCTTTCTAACACAAGCTCTGACACGAGCTTCTGTCCCGACACCCCTCTACCGCACCAGGCGGCTATGATAAGAGATACCCGCCGAATCGACTCTCCTTGTAGCAACTCGCGCTCGGCGCAAACTATGCTGCGACCCCCACATCGCCGTAGGAGGGGGTGGGAGTACTGCTGTTTCTTATGTTTACATGTCTACAAGCAAATAAATTGAAAATATCAAAGATTGCTTTTTGTTGCTTGTATCGTATAGTTTGCACCTGGTAATCTCTCGGCGTTCCGGTAACATAAAGAAATGCTATGTTGGTTTGGTATTGCCATAGTAATTCTCAAATCCAACATTAGCGGAATAATACTGCAAGCCATAAAAATGATCTAGAAAACTGTTAAAAATCTAACTTGGGTTGTTTAATTAATGGTTTCTTACCGAAAATCACAACAGTGAGAGCATAACACGAAAAATTTATCCCTTTATTACTTTTCAATCTCAAAGAGTTCAAATTTTATTCTCGAAGCCTTTTTCCTTGCTGAATGTTAGGGTGTTCGATAGGCGATAATAAGTGGGTAATGGCTTTGTTTTTATTCCTACTATGGGAGTTGATATACTTGTCTACGCCCGCTACTTTTGAGCACGTTTATATAAGTAAACTTTTTTTTTCAAAGAAAATTAGTGCTCACAGCGTGGAGAGGGGGAAGGCGCAACCGACTAAAGGTGGAGTGCGCCTGTGTTCGTCCTGTGGACAAGGACTGTACACCAGGGCCGGCACGAATCGGTTTCTAGGGTTGAGGAATTGAGGAATTCCTCAATTCTGATAACTTCTCGTAAAAATTTATAACCTCTTTGTTTACTGGCAGTTGCTCAGCAACAAAGCGCAAAAACAATCTTCTGGCCAGAAACAAAGCCTTATATGTCTTCAAAAGGAACAATGTCCTAGTCAACACATATTTATTTGGGACAACGAATATCAGAACTATTCTGAACTAGAAAAAGGAGCAAATTCCATTTCTCAAGCAAATTTTGATAAAATTTCGATCCAGTCAAAATCCACTTCTTCTTTGCATATAACAAAAAGTACTATGAATCATTACTTTTCACAAATACTAGCTGGCTTACCCGGCTCCGCCGTATGTTCCGAATAGAAAATTCCATTTCTTAACCGATCCGGACCAAACTTGGCACACATACACTTCGGGCCAAGGCGGGTGTCACAGTCCACTTTTCGTTATCGATCGATGTCGATTTTATCGATTTTTTGCAAAATTTGAGCTAGGGGGCTGAAATTTGGCAGAGGGGTGTAATCGAGCATGCTGATCACCCCCACGGGGGTGATCAGCATGCTCGACCCATTCTCCGAGGGGGGGGGAGGCGCCCCCCCCCTCCGAGAATGGGTCGCGAAATTTTCGAAAGTTACTTATATGGGTTATAAAAATGCGCAAGTAACTTGTCTATAATTTTAAAAAATTAAAATAATTTTTTAAAATTTTTGAAAATTTAATTTAGCCTTGTAAAAAAAATTTTCAGGGGCGTGGCGTCAGCCACGCCCCCTTTTTTCAGATTTTAGGGGTTGGGAACCGGCAAAAATTTTGAGAAGCACCCCTAGAATCTTTTCGGAATGCGTGGCGTTAGCCACGCACCTTCATTCGAAAAAAATTTTTGTCGCGCCCCTCTCCCCTCCCGAGAGGAAATCCCGGGTACGCCACTGCTAGAAGGGTGTTCGATATGCGAGCAATTTCAAACTTAGAATGAGACCTTGTTTTCACTCCTTCTGGGAAGTCGAAAGTCGTAAGCATTTGTAGTCGAGACTATACTTTTCAAGAAAATATCCCGCGTTTATGTCGAAAACGACCCTCAGTTGTGAATGTACTCCAGCATAATTTGTATTTCTATGTATAGTGCATACAGCACACACATATGATTCCAATCTGAGTGTCACTCTCGGCGCGGCTCGTGCCCTCGCGTCCTGCGTCGCATGGGTCCCTCGCCGCTTTTGCTCTTGAAGGACACGTGTCTTAGCACGTCTCAAGCTTGGGAAACAACGTAACCTTCTGTGGAGGCCAGCGTGGCATCTTCCTACTTCTTCACCCTGTTCGCAACCGGACCACGTGTGAAGGGCTACCAGTGCTCGGCCGCGAAACTTTGCAGAAAAACCGACATATTCCAGATGTTGCTTTCTGAAGTTGCATAGGTCCCAATGATATTCGAGGCCCTCCTTTCACATCGTACTAAGTAGAATTCTAATTAGTCAACTAATCTTAGATTTTTTTTATTTTAATAACTCACTCTCCTTTCTAATTAGTCAACACTACAGCGCATACCCTAAGAACTCGATTATTTCCCAAACGCGGTAGATGGATCCTTGAATATTTTCCACCATAAAGAACATTCGTTACCTTAAAGGCACCGTCCACCCAGATTTTCGTCTTTCACGTTTTTGTCGTTTCAGGGCCTTCTCATGTCCCTGTCAAATATGAAGTCGAGAATGCTCGAAAGCCCCAATAAACTCCGTTTCAGAGAACCGACAGACCGGCTTTCCGTAACGGTGATTAGATGGGCGCGCACAAATGGGCGGGCATGGATGGAGGTCCTCGTGCATCTTCGCTATTCCGGAGCGACATTTTGCGCCGCGACTTGGGCATTGGATTGATAGGGGGCTCTACTATTATATGCTGCCATAAGCTCAACACCCTCAACTTAGGGTGGACGGTGCCTTTAACCTTCAACATATCCCCGCTTAAGAAAAAAAAGCTGAAGCTAACCTGTAATCGAACATAATTACTGTTTGACTACAGATTGAAATACAAAGATTCCTTTAGAAAACCATTTCAGAGAATCATATAAAGGAGGTGCGGTTGACAGAGTTATTACACGGCACGGGTTCCTAAGCCGTGAATGAATTATATGCGTTGCCACTTGGGCAGTGCTTTAGCTAGAACCCCCTCATAAGTTTCCAGGCAAAAACCCATGCGTTCAGATTTGCCTGGACACTGCCCTTAAGGAACTGATTTTTTGGCATTTTTCTCAAAAATCATAAATTTTCTAGTAAAAGCTCGATCAGCGCGGGTTTTGCTTACAATTAGTTAGAGTAGTGGATTAAGAACTGGGTTATGTTGTGTAAAAGTTGAAAGGAGTGTTGGACGGCAACTGAGCGAAATCGAGTTCTCTCAGGTAGTATTTTTTAAGATACAAATGCTTGTTGCTCATTCTATGCTATGTCCGTTTTGATTTTCGACTCTTCAAGACACATTGAGTTCAGGCACACCAACTCGCTGCCTCCGAGCTCAAGATCACAGACCCTAAAGGACCCTGCCTTTTTTATTCCTTTGTTTTATACAAAACTAAGTATCGTGCGTTCAACTTTTATTTGCAATCAAAATAAGTCTTCATCATTCACAGAATAGCAGTTCTGCAGGCAGTCTCTCACTTCGTTGAAGTTTTGGTTACCTTTCTCCAACCAACTGACGTAACAGTTTTGCGGGCACTGTAATCAATATACTTTAGAAGCAAATCCCAAACAGTGTTTAGATATGATCTCACAAAGCCAGTGAATCCGTTATTCGTATAATTCAATTTATCAAATCCATTCAATGCGTATAGATTGAATCCACATTCATTTCCAGTAGCAGACTTGCAAGCATTATCATGACCAGAATTATCAAATGCATTTCCGTTTGCTGAAAAAAATATTTTGCATCAATTGGAGAACCGAGCTGTTGAATTCTATTGGGCTTCGGTCATGTAACTGAGTAGGTTTTCACTGCCAGTAATTGGATCAAATGTGAAAGACCAAGTTCCGCAACCGAATGCAAACCAAGTCGCCCGCAATCAAATGTTAACGCGGAGCAGGGCTTGGCATGAAATGGCTTTTTCAATTTTTCAAAAACGAAGTCCCTTAGACTTCGCCACAAAAATACGACATTTCCTATGGGGTGCTCACAATTGGATTAAACACGAATAATAATGAATAATGGAATAAAACTCAAAAAAACTAAAGAGGTTTGTAATTCACAAATTAGCAACACGTTGTGCTCGGAGCGCACCATTGCGCTTTGGAGCAGGCTCGCCGCCGTCATACGAAATATTCGGAGGGCTGTGACTAGGCGAGAAGAAGGAGATTTGAGATTTAAGAATTTACTTGTAGAGTTACTTGATTTAAAACAAAGACGTATTAGACATGTGAAAAAATTATGTGAAGGAAGGAAAATTTATGACTTTTTGTTATCACAGCCATCTCAGGAGGCTATCCAGGTGGCTGAAAAGTCACCTGATTCCGAAAAGAGTTTGCCGCCTTCAGTTCACATAACTTTTTAATAATTTTTCTACATCCTATTTATTGTCCATCTACACACCATATCATGGTATCATTTCATTTGCTCTTCGCTGCAAACACGCCATTTGTTCATCTCGGCGCAGGTTTTTACACTCGCGCGCTTAGCGGGCGAACCTCTTGAAACATGAAATTTTTGGTTTCCCAGGAATGGGATCGATAAGGCAAGAATAAAAATCTGCTTTCGCTGTAGAGGATGAAAGGTGACATGAAGGGAGAAGGCAGTTGTGTGTGGGGGAGAGGGGGGGGGGGTTCCGCCTAAACATACCCCCTTGCTTTTTACCCCTTTCAACCCTTTTTACCCCCTTTTATCCAACTTGCCCCGTAAGCCACCTCTGCCGAGCCCTGGCACGGAGTGCACTCGCTATAGTCAGTCAACCAAATCGACATGCTTCACGAAAAACGGCAATAATTTAAAGACTATTTGAAAGCCTATGGGAGACTATGGTTACAAATATATTTGATAGCCGTATTGCGTTTATCGACCCTCAAACTGAATGGGGTACACATCTCATTTTGCGACATGTATACGGGTGTCTCAGGAGTATTCATACGCTGTTTGAATTGTTATCACCTCTCCTCTACAAATTTTTTGTTGTACTTCTGAAGAGCTGGCTTTAAGCCAGATTTACATTCGAGTATAGATCGCTTCTTCTTCAGATAGGATTACGGTGTAAGATTTGAAGAGGGTGTTGAAATAATGAGGTGTATTTTGTTCCAGAACGAATACCAAACAGTCTAGAATATTTTGCGCTAGTGCAACATCTATCTGAGAGGTTTTTTTCTTCACAAATGGGTTAGAAGTAAGCTGTTTGCTCGGCTTCCTACCGTTCACAGTAATGAAAGTAATAAGATGAATCGTTTCTACTGTAAATCTAAGTAGTGGAGCGTCGCAAAATAGTACTCGAACACCAGAACTTGAAGACTATGCAAAAGACTTTGTTGGGAAAGAAATATAAGTGATTAAACAATGTGTACATAGTAGGACACGTGTGATTGGAAATTTTGTCTATAATGCTCTGCATGATATGAAATCTGTTTTTGTTGAAATTTGTTTTCCTCATACAACGCCTACCAAATGCACATTTTCAAAACGCGGAACTGGATGTGAGTACGACTAGAAAAGACTTTTGTTACACGATTTGCGAAAACTGGATGTTTTTATTGGACAAACTACGAAAGTCACCTACTAATTTCTGCAAATGAAAACAAAATTGATGCTTGGAGTAGGGCATTGTTTAAGATTCCATGATTTTGTAATAGTGAGTTCTGGTTGTTGCGAAAGGGACTAGTATATTCTCTAATTTTCAGCCAACCACAAAACGAGGGCTCGTCACCCTATACAATACCGATCCTAATTCGTCAAAAAAGTCGCCGGAGTGCGGCGCACTCCGCCACACTCCGCCGCACTCCGGCGCACTGCGCCGCATTCCGCCACACTCCGACGCACTCTAGCGCACTCCGCCGCAGTCCGGCGACTTTTTTGACGAATTATGAGCGATCTATATAGATCTATACAGGCCCAGGCATACTTTCACTATATCTAAATTAACAAATATAAATTCTGTTGACCATTGGCTTTGCACCAAACGGAAATATCAGTCGAGTCTTGATGATTTGAGTCGTAGTCTTGATGATTTGTTTCGCAGATCAACCAAGATTGATACAGCAGTATTTATTTGATAGACTGACGTTTCAGCGGTTTCGCCTTCTTCAGAGTCTGAATAGTCACATCAGCAAGCTACTCTTACCAAAAACCTCGTATTTTAGAATCCAATTTTTCTAAAAGCAAAAGCGCAATCAAAACTACAAGATAAAGCTATTGTTACCTCAGTAGATGATAAGTTTGGTTGGTGCAGAACATTTATGTGAAACTGTACTACTACTGCTACCTAGTGACGTGACCTGGTTATCTGCAAGGTGAGCATTGGCTTAATCTTGTTGCTTTAATTGATTTAGCGTTCTTGCTTGTCTAAAAAATTGGGTTTTTGTCTGTCGACAAGATCTTTGGTCGGATAATTACTGATGTTTAAGTTTCTGAAGAAGTGAAACCGCCAAAGCGTCAGCCTATCAAGCAGACTGTTGTACTAATCTTGTCAAATCAGCTGAAGCAAATAATTAAAGGCACCGTCCACCCAAAATTTCGGCATCCATGTTTCCATGTTTATGAGAAGGCCGTTTCAGGGCCTTCTCATACCCCTGGTTTCGAATATCAAGTCGGAAATCCGCAAAACCACATAAAACCCCGCTTTCAGAGCCCGTAGAGCGATCTCTTCGGAACGATGATTGGTTGGCCGCGCACAGATGGGCGGGAGCGGGACGAACGTCACGCCCAATCAAAGGGAGGAGCCAAAGTGGCGAATCTGTCATCCGAGCGATTTTCGAAACAATTTCCGCTCTTCGAAAGCAACTTTTGCCAGCTCGAGTTGGGTAAGTATACAGTTGGGGACCCCAGTACTGCTAGGCATCAAAATCTCACCGACTTTTGGGTGGACGGTGCCTTCAAGACATACTCAACAATGCTGAGGCTAATCGATAGTCAAGCATGGGTACTACACATAGCTTTTGTCAAGTACGTAATTTTCAGCAAGATTTTACATTCAATAAACCTCTAAATTTCCCACTTGTTGCTTTGCATGTTGAGCAACAATTTGAGAATGATAAATTCCCAATCATGGTATAAAAATGTTGAAGTCACAGCAATGGTTGCTTCATGTGATTGACTGACCATAATCTGCGAGAAAAAGAGACCAACTCTCACCTTGAATAAGGAGGCTAAATAGAGTCAAGTGAAAGGTGGAAACGATACGAACTGCTTTCTTTATATACGCTTCACTTTTTCTATTATTAGGACATCTGGGCTTGATTTAAATCATATAATTAAGTACAGCAAATAGTTATATAGAGCTTTTGCCTTGGGCGCACTGAATAATCAAGCGCTGTTTATATGGTCGACATGTACGTCACATCATATGTACTCAATTTTGGATTGCATTATTGTTATTCTTAGCATGCACAAGGCGAAAATTACAAAATTCTTACAAATTCTTATTGGAACTTAAACAAAAGACTGCATTTTGAAGTTAGATAGCAAAGCTCTCATAGAGTGATTTCAGAGCTTCATCAATTGCAACCTCTCCTCCATTTTTTGAATGTCGAACGACAATTTGGTCCACAACGGTGCATGTAAAGGACTCACGAAAGAAATTTAGCTAGGAGCACGATGGCACTCAGAAGACCATGCTTTTTCCATGTTTTTCTTCCTTTATATTCTGTCCTCCTCTCTGAAAGCTCTCATCACCTGTCTTTTCGACATCTTTAAATATCGAGACCTGTTCAAATTCAATCTGCTTAAAACTGCTTTGATTAGGTATAAACCAAATTTTAATGTACCATTCAGCACACTAGTCATTTGTTATGATCACGGCATACAGAGACAAATTTAGACAGAGAGAGTTAGCATAGCTGTTTATATGACTGCATTGAGCTTTGATTTTGGCGTACGTTAAAAGGCAAAGCGAGGATGAAAGGCGCACAAAATATGTTGAGACTTGCACGATAAGAATAGAAAGTATGCTTTTAACGATGCTCAGATGTTTTCCAATGCAACTAATCTATCTGTGGTGCGCTAGTGACCATGTAACAGAGCTTTTAGAGGGGTGACTTATTATGTGTCGCATGAGCTATTGTCTTGAATCGATACTTGATAATTGAAATTATATAACAAACGTTCATAATTAATAGAGACTTGTCTTGCTATTATAACGTCTTGGTTGCAATTGCTATCATCACTTGCTAGAATATCATTCACAGAGCTGACAAAGAAAATCAAAACTATTGAGCCGTTCCATAAGTTCTTCCATAAGTTTGTAACGTTTTTTAGTTTTGTCGCTGTTTTCTGATGAAGCGGTTGACTTACGGCAATATCTCTACTATTCAAAAGAGCCAATTCTGCTCTACAAAACCTGCGTTTTATTTTCAAAATAAATTTGATGACCTTTGTTTGGGGGGCGCTAATTACTTGTGAGTGGATAGCCGCGGTGCCGCGTTGCGGCGGATCAAGAGACCGCGCGGCGGCAATTATGCCAGCTCCGGCGAGGACAACACCTTCATTTTCTGCCCCAATGTTAAGCCGCGTACTTAAGCCAAAGCGTCGCGTACCTCACTGTACGAGTTGTTCGCGTGCTCATTGAGGCCGCCTTGCCGCGCGCGGCGAACCGATAATTGGCACTCACAAGTAATGGGATACACCCCCTTTGTTTTGTAACGGCTCAAAACAATGTTTTTTGTAAACCAAAAAATGGCGTTATCGACGTCTGCATCTTTGGTCCCATATATAGAAACATCAAAGGGAATTTTCCATTTGAAATTGTTATGAGTGATGAGGAATGACTGCATACCGGACTATGATGCACATAAAAGCAGGTTTTCGATCAAGGGAAACACTCTATAGAGAAGGATAGAGCGCACTTTTACCGTATGTGGATTATCCGTGGCATTATGTCAGTTGACGCGTCCCGTTAAGGCGGCATCCGTAGTGATCCGGAAGTTTCGGCACAGTTCTAGGATAGCGCTCGACTTGTGCTGCATGCAGCTACTCGCATGCAATTGAGCGATGAAAATAGCAACTTTTGATAGTTTTCAGTGATTTATCATAGATTTTGCCCGATTTCTCTTGTGTTTCGCGACCTCTTTTTATGAAGAGATTCCAAACTTGGTACCAGCTCGAGAATGAACGTTTTTTCGTGCCCTATGTTGCGCAAAAGCCTGTATGGCCCTCTGCCTTTGCGCGTCCTTTCTTCTGCAAAAGTGTCGGAAACCGTTCTTGTTTTTCGAAAAGTCGCTGCATTCTCGTTTTAGCCCTGTCTTCAAACAGAACTAATACATTCATCACGAAAAGAACGAAGATTTTTCATTGTGTTTGATGAGCTTGGGTTTTTGTGCGTTTCAGTCCCATTTCTTTTCACAAATCATAGCGTATGCTCGTTAACTCTCAACTCCGCCATGAAAAGACCAAGTTTGGAGCAGTGCACAAGAATGAAAGCGGGCTCGGTAAGGCAGTTTCCAGGCCACACACAAAGGAAACAGCGTTCATTCTCAATCATCACAAGAGGAGCGAGAAACAAGCATGAGACGATAAAGAACAAAACCTGCCATAAAGACCATTGGAAACAGACAAAAGTTGCGATTTTCCCATAGTTGAAAACGCATGCGGGCGACTGCAGCGCATGCGGTGCAGTCACGACACAGTTCTGAGCGTTCCGCCTGCAGTTGTCCCGTATCTTTCCAACCAGTACGAATGCCGCCTAAATTACTCGCGAGCAACCTATGAGATATTCTTCTACGTCTATCTGCGATATAGATTATTGTATTTGCCTTATAAATCGATTGTTTGGTTCCTCTCGTCATAATTAGGTAGCTGTTGTTGCATATATTACTGCAATCTCCCCAGTTTTGTACACTGCCGACAGCTAAGCGTAGTTCGGTGTATTTGCAGCTAACGCTAGGGCGGCCTTGTTAGGTTAGGTTTAGGTTAGATTAGGTTAGCATACTTCAGATTTTTGTAGCAGTCTAGTTTTTTCCTCGAAGACCATAGAGCGTAGTCGCGAGGCGTACGTTGCACCATATCACGGATGCCGGTCTCAGGGCTGTTGATTCGTTCGATTATGATATGATCGTTGTTATTCTCATTCCTTTCAGCCTTCCATTTTCTGTTAATGTTCTCTTTGCATTTTTGTTGTGATTAGCTTCTCCGGTTTGTCAAATTTTTAATGAGCCATTTTTATTTTTAGTGATTGTGCTGGGTCAGTGGAACCTGCGGATTCATCCGCCCATTACCTATTCCTTTAAAACTTCTCCCCTGTTCTTATCGCACTTTGAAGACTGCTTGCCGGCAAATATGGAGGAGCAAATCAAGCAAGCAGGGAGAAATCTGATATCGAATACGCAAACTAATAGCAAACAACGATCTAATTCCCATCATTGGTAAATTTCATTCTTTATAGATTTCATCATAGACCAGAATAAAGCTGAGCTGATTTGTTTGCTCTTGTGGTGTACAAGCATGTTTGGTTACACTGATGTACAAGTATGTTCGGTTACTCTATAAAAATCTTGTGCTTGATTGCAAATGAAAATACCTCAAGAATACAAATTTGCCCAGACACAGACGCTAGCGTCTTCTCATATGTCCATAGATCGTCCCGAAAAGACCCCATTTAATGATCTCTTGCCGACATTTGAGAACTTTCTGTAGAACGTGTTTCTACTTTGGTCCGTACCCTATTTTCAGGTTATAAGCCGCACTCTGTTCGCTCTAAAGGCGCACACGACAAAAGACGCGTTAGGTGAGCAACGCGAGAAAGCGACCGCTTTGCGAGGCACTTGAGCAGCGGCACGTCTGGGTCTGCTCGCGTTTAGAGCAAAGAG
Source organism: Cylicocyclus nassatus (assembly GCA_958299035.1). Taxonomy (NCBI): domain Eukaryota; kingdom Metazoa; phylum Nematoda; class Chromadorea; order Rhabditida; family Strongylidae; genus Cylicocyclus; species Cylicocyclus nassatus. The sequence continues at coordinate 14,284,862 of CATQJL010000223.1, forward strand.
GATGCGGCTTATACACCTGAAAAAAATAGTATAGACCAAATCATCGACCGCCGTTTGTTTACTGTAGGGCTGCAGTCGGCTTTTTTACCATACTAGCGTCCTTGCAAACTGATTGGTAATTCAGAAGACTTCTAGATCATCTGTAACCCTTTGCGGAATATTTTTTGGAGCTGACTCCACCGAATAACTATGTATGGATTTGTAAAGCAATTTAGACAAAATAACCTTTACAAAAAACAAACACCTTTGAACATAGGTTCACAATAATGTGCGCTCATATATTCTGAAATGGTATAATTATGCTTCTTTTGGAGTTTTTTGGGGACAAGATTTGACAAAGCAAAACGCCTTTGAAGATTTTTACAGAATCTCACAATTACGAAGAAAAATTGATGATTCGCTCTACGGTAGAATCTGCGTTGAAGCTATTTCTGTAAAGCGGTACGCAAAGACTGGCGAAGAAAAAACATCATGGTAAGAGGAAAACAACGAACAAACAGAGGGGACATTTTTTGGCACATCCCGTATGTTTTGTGTGGATTCTACTGTGCAGACAAAAATGGCCTAATCTCTTTACTGAGCATCGTGTTAAAAGCGTTTTGTTTCTCAAACCTTGAACTTCTTCATTCGAAGTCATGCGAAATCGGCGAAAGGAAATTCTCGCTCTGGACTTCCACACTTACGCCAATTTTTGGCGTATCTTTTTCGTCTTCCCGACATGCACAAACGACTCGTTTAGGTCCTTTAGTGCATCCACATCTCACAACTGTATTTTTCTCATGCTGAAAAGTTTTCATTTTATTGCAGACCTGGTCAATTTTTTAAATAGTGCCATCTATAAATATTCGTTCCAAACGCACACATACAACAAAATCTACAGAATTTCTCTTTTCTCAAATTGTGCCATTAAATGTCATGTCCTTATACTTAAATCGCAGTATTGCAAGGGTAAAAGGGAGCAAGTCTTGTTCAATTGAAAGCTAAACATCAAAAAAGCTAAAAATGCGCCAGTTTGTTGATGTACCCCCTTTTTCACAGACTGTGTAATTAACTCAGAAAAGTCTTCAAAAACTTCTTTCTTTAATGTCAATATTTCTTTTGTTGAGAATGTTTACCTTCCTGATCAAATCTGCGACTATCTCGTCTGCCGGCGTGCCTCTGCAACGAAGAAAAAGGATTAAAATAGAAATCTCTACCAATAGCTAATTGACAATAAGTAAGGCTAGACAACATACCGTCGATATACTTCGAACGCATATACACCTTTGGATGGTATTGGAGTAGCTATTGGACCGCGTGTGTACGAACGAGACTCCTTTTTGCAATCACAACAGAACCACTGAAAGGGGACACATGCACAAATCTCGAAAAAATTACCAGCTTTGCTGATAAAATGATCTCGAGCTGTTGTGCAGCTTTGGTAATCTTCCCACTTGATTTGACAGAGTAACATCACCATAAACTGTACCGCGCATCCCTTACCCATTCTGTTTCCCTATCATGGAATGCTTTCGCCAATCTCTTATCCAGACGGTCAGGTTTACATGGCTTCCCCTCGGATGCAGGAATTAAGAAAGTTAACAACTAAAATCTTTGTGCTTACTTGATGAGAATGAACGGCTAGCATTAGACACTCACCGGTATAGCAACTAAATGCCACATTGCTTTCATTGTTTAAATCTACCTTTAGGGCATTTTATAATGTCGAAAAAGTCTATAAGCAGTTGTACTGCAATTTGCACGGGTCCAATTGCTGTGCACTCTTTTGCGCTCGCACAGCATTTGCGTCTTTGACATTGGCATTTATTGAAATGCAATTAACGGCACTAAAATTAGCAACAATCGCTAGGTAACCCACAAAAGAGCCATTACTGTTTTCTCTCTAGTCGACGAGCAAATTGAGTAGCTTCTATGTATTCAGCTCGACCTAGGGGATTATTTTAGCGATTGTGTAACAAAAATGTCGTATATTAAACTTGGTGCTTTGGAAAAGCTTGATAAAAAGAAGTAACAGAAAATTCGAGAAAAGTCACAATTACAGCCCAGACCACGGAGAATGGCAGTAAACTAGGATCACGCGTCTTTGCCTGACTTCCGACTGTTTTTTCTTTACGCGGGGACCTGTCGAAAGTGGTCTACTTGTCAATGAAATGCTATCCGGAATGTTTGAATTAAGATTTTGATTCAGATTCGTTCCATACATGCCATCCATTTTAGTATAAGATGAATTTTTATCATGGCAAGTGCGTCATAAAATACGAAGCTTTGCATTTTTGCTTTCATTATGGTTGGCTAATAAACAATTCTAATCGGTTTTGCGTTTTCTCCAGATGCTGCTCAGAAATTTTTATCCAGTGTTTGGTATCTCTACAAACAGACCCACTATATGTGTTTGTGTATGTATATATACAGGGTGTCCGTAAAGTATGTATACATGTTTGATCGTTAATATCTTTCTTCCCAACAAGTCTTTTGCCTTGCTTCAGGTACCTTTTCGTAGAACTGGCTTCAACTTAGATTTAAAGTATGGAGCGAATTATCGATCGCTCTTTATGGACGCTGAGTTCAATACTCAACTATTCACAAGATTACGAAGCTTTCTAAACGGTGTAACCGCACTTTTTAAGAACATTGAAAAAATGGCCGCTACCTCATAACTCTTCAATGATGCATCGTAATAAGTTAAAAACTTTACATTAGAATCAACAACTCTAATTAGTTTGGTGTAAAAGCTTTCAGGCTGTTTTGTTTCCTTTCTGAGGCAAAATATGGCCTTTCATGGCTCAAAACCCTCTTTGAATTTTCTACCGTAATCCTACAGTAATGAAGAGCTATCGATCGATAATGTATATCAATTGAACTTCTTTTATTCTGATCTTATTTATCCCCAATGATATTATAAAAAAAGAATCTGAGTTGAAAATAAAAATTTGAACCTAATTCCCAGACTATTCAAAAAGATCACATTGCCAATCACAGCCATGGGAAAATTTCAAAAACTTTGTACAAGCCCCTTCAAGTTACACGAACTCATTATAATTTTACTTGTCATTTTACTTGTCTTTTCATTACAATATGGCCTCATTATTTGTAAAAGAAACGAGTTCCCTGTATTACACATAGACCAGTATTAATGTTGCCAAACCTCGTAAACATAAAAAACAATAGATTCTGAAGCCTGTCTCTAAATTGGTCCGCCACCTTCCCAGAGATATTTGTTAGATTAACCATAATTCTATCATTTGATATCGTTTCGATTGGTGTAGTGGCAGGTGAGAAGTAACGACATCTTTTTTGGACCAGCATACCCCAATATGGCCTCATTAGACTGAAGCAAACACTTTTACGGTTTCGTTTCAGTGTCTTCTTCCCGTACAAAAAGTTGACAATTGGTTCGAAGATATCGTCCGTATGATGTTGAACATCACACCCTTGTATATATATATATTTTTATATGTATATGTATAGCGGGTGTTGTAGGCTACTTTTCGTTATCGATTGGCATCGATTTTATCCATCTTAATCGTCTTCTTTGTAAAGTTTGAGCTACGGGGGTGGGAGTTGGCACTGGGGTAATCGAGCATGTTGAATACGATATTGGTTTTCAGAATTATCTGTTACTTTCATAGATTTTATCGTTGTTTGCAAAGTTTGGCCTGCGGGGCAGGAAATTGGCAAAGGGGGGGGGGGAAGATAGATGAGCATGCTGATTACTAACACAGCGGGAATACGGGATTGGCTTGTAGAAGTGGGCACAGGGAAAGATCATACCGATGGGACCTTTATCGTAGTGTTTTGGTGGGCCGGGCGGAGCCGGGTAAAGCGGTTAGAATATAGACTTTACGTATTGTCATTCAAGCTAGTCAGACAATTTTCAAGAGCTTACTGCAAAAATAAAGTAGATCTTCTTTATATCCAAGCACTTGGTAGATTCACAGGTTTTTTATATGTTAATGAAGGCAAATTTGCTTGAAATAAATTGTAGTGTTTGAAAAGTGGCCTTTAGTCCTTGTTCTAGTACAAACGATTGTGCGCTTTTATGATGACAATGTATGCGAGAGAAGTGCACAGTTTGATAACACTTTTACTTCAATCATTGTCTCTCTTTTCGATAAATGAATTTTAGATTTAATTTGGACGTTTTGTTTTGGTTTCACTATTGGTGTGGTCTATCCATTGTCGGCATACGACAACAGAGTGTTTTGGCGACATAGTGCACTGGCGTCTAGTATCTCAAAATCAGTGTGTAAACGGAGTGAAACCTACTCTAGCAGATTTGCAAACCCATCTAGTTCCTCCTACCTTCAAATTTTAGGTACCAGGTGACCTTTCTAAGCTTTGGTAATGAAGAGGCTTCTGAAGACGAGAATATAGACCATACGTGTTGTCATTCAAGGGTACCGCAAGTAGAAATTCCCGAACAAGTCTAAATCTTTGTGACGAACATACATTCTTTTCTGATTTTCTAGTCAGTACGACGCCTAGGGATGCCGCACTTTTATTATATTCAAAAACGTGAATCATCAAGTTGAAGAAGTTGTTTTCATGGTGTTTTTTTGCCTCATTAGTATCGTGATTTCCTGAAACGGCGAATCAAACGATGGATGCACAGCAGCACTTTCGAACCGACGTAAAGCACACTTATTGAAAGCATTAAGCGTACGCCTTTGCTAATCAATGCAAAGAAACTAGAAGATAAGCAGTTCTCGATTCTGCTCCACGTAGTTGTTGCCTAGAGTATGAAAGCTGCTCTACATTTTTTTGTAGATAAACAACCACCACTGAAAGAACTGTTGCGTATTCAAATCATTTGATTTAAAATTCTGCTGTATGCAGAATGATAAGACGACAACGAATAGTATATTGTGATGACAATTTTTTTCGAACAGTTAACCTAGCAGGAAGGAAGGTACGAGAAATATGTTACCTGAAATATGAAATATGTTATATGTTAAGTACGCTGCCAGGGAAGGCAATGGCATTTACAATTCAGTCGTTCAGGGCTCATTCTTCATCTATTCAAGAATTGTTCAATGCGAAAGTGTCTACTGCTTATAACTTTTAGTTACGATCTCCATTATCCACCCCGCCAATAAAAACCAAATTTTATATACTACTCGCTCTAGAAAATCTTGTTTGTTGAACTTGTGCCACGCGAGCTGCAAATAGAGTGTGTGGGGTATCACTTCAAATCTCACCAAACCTTGTTTGGGAGGAAAACACAGCAGTTGATTTGACATTGAAATAAAAGTGAATTCCCCCAAGACTTGTCAACCGTCGAGGGTGCCTCCCAGAATACTTGTGGATTGATCCCCAAAGACCTCTTAGGGCCGCATGCACTAGCATTCTTGCTGGGAAGGGGATCGCAGCTTGGAAGAAAGCTTCATATCCCGAAGCTCCAGATTCCACCATATCTACCTATCAGTAAGTATTCCCACTATCCTCCACTATGAACATATGGAACAGAAGAGAAGCTACAAGCCGCATTTTACAGGTTTTTGTATGATCCCCTGGTGATCCCCGGGAGACGACCGTCTACTCTTTAAAGTCATTTTTCTTTCTTCAATGTTAATAAAAACATTCCAAAGTGGTATTGCTTATCTAATCCAAAAGTGAAAAGCATGCTACTAATAAGAACAAATGATGTTTCGGAGTCATGAAATTTTCGATGAATCACAGTCCGGAAGTTGGGGTTTATCGATTTCGACATTCCAGAAACTCACTTGTTCTCATCAGCAATATGCTTAGCACTGTTGTGTTAGATAATCAGTGCAGCTTTGAAATGTTTTCGTTGATTTTTAAGAAAGAAAAGTGACTTCGAAGAGAAGATGGTCGGCCGCCGGGGATCATCAGGGGATCATACAGAAAGCTGAAAAATGCGGCTTGAGCTTCTCGCTCCTGTTCAATAGTTTATGGTGAAGGATAATAGGAATAACGGATAGGTAGACAACGTGAAATTCAGATATCTGGATCTTAAGGAAATAAAGCTTTTCTTATAAGCTGCGATCTCCTCTCCAACGGGGATGTTAATGCATGCTGCCCTTAGTAAGCCGGTTACTTGTCGAACCAAGACCTAATCAAGAGTACTTGTGGATTTAACTCTACCCTAACTTGTGGAGAGGCTTGTGGAAGACCGTTCCCAGGTTTTTATCTTTGTAACGTGCTGTCCATTTCTAATTCGCTGCAGAGAGTCGCGAAAGAAACTGGGTCGAAAATTGAAATGATGTTTTGTGATAATTCAAGAATTGTGATCAAAAGTTAGAAGAGGAGATATGTGGCTGAACTCTGAGCTATAAGAGGATTGGAGAAAATAGGTTAAATGCGTGCCAGTATTCGAAATGCAGATCGATCGTCGATCTCAATGTTGCAAGGAATGAAAATTTCTAGCAGTAAATGCAACAAATAGCTAGTAGCACATGTAGAGAACAAGTGGAAGCACTTGCTTTCCATGTCGCAAAATTCATCGTACATGCTGATACAGGTTACAGTTGAAAGGAAGTAGGTGTAAGACTGTCTGAACCTTCAAGAACTTTCATAAAACAATTTTGACAGACTGCTTGCGTGATCTTACGACCGAAAGAATAAAGACGAAGGAGTACGACTGATGAAATGTTTGCGGACCATTCTACATAAGATGAGACAAGATAAATATTGTTCCTGTCCTAGCAATTAAGTCCCTTTTCCGCTCCAAGCTTATAAAAGCGAAAAAAAAAGTTATTGACTTTGAAAGCTTGACGGAATTTTTGAAAATCCAATTCCAGTTTTGCCTCTTCTAAGATAAAAAAATACAAATGAAGTAGATTCATATCGTTGTGCGGACTATGCGGGCGTCTCAATCGCTACGCACTAGGGCAAAATGCCGATTAAATTTTAATTTTGGTACTAAACAAAAATGAGAGGAGACACTTTGGAAAGGCCAATTCGCGGGGGACAGAATGTTGACCGCTATAGGAAGCGAAATGAAAAAATTCCAAAAGTTATGTGATGAACTAACAGAAAGTTATGCTCTAAGACGAGCCAGTCGCTATAGGCGTTCTTGCACTTTCCCCAAATCAATATCAGCGTGCTTCTATGAGTTGTGTGATATGGACCCTGAGAGATTTCTCATGTCTATCGCTCATCTTGGTCCGCCACAACAAAAATGTCCCAAATCAAAAATCGCTTTGCACAGGGGAAAATCAGTCATGACAGAATTCTTCTACCGCTCCCATCCAAGCATCATGCATATTAAAAAACAGCTAAATGCAGTTATAAAGCGTATGTACTTCCAGATAAATTTGAATTCAAGCAAATCCGTTGCAGAATCCAGAAGTTATAAATTTTTGAAAATGGCGTGATATGATTTTCGCTACCACCTAATATATAGAGGGTTTCAGAAGTATATCAATTCAATGTAATACCTCTCTTCCCATGAAGTCGTTTGCCTACCTCCAGGTGCAGTTTTGTAGAGCTGGTTTCAACACACTTTACTGTAAGAGCGAATCGTCGATGGATGTAGGAACTTTAAAGAGGGTTTTGGGCAATGGAGGGCTATATTTGTCCAGAAAAGAAACAAACCTAGCATTTTGCGACAAGGCTAATTAGATGTACTGATTCTGTATAAAGTTTGCATCTTTCATAATGCTTCGTCGGGTTGCCAGAAAAGCAGGAGCAGCTGTTTTTTTTTCAAGGTTTTTACAAAATGCGGTTACACTTTTAGAAAGCTCTCAATCTTATACAAATGGATATCCAACTCAGCTTCCATGAAAACCTTGTTATACAGATTTTCATATCTTTTTTGGAATTGTAGAAGGCAGCTTTTTCAGGGGGACTTTATGTACCGGTCCCACCGTAAGTCCACAGAGATGAGAAGCGATCGAGTGAGTACAATAGGAAGTGATTTACTTCCTATTGTAAATTTAACAAGGAAAGTACTTTCAGAGGCCATGGCCACTTTGTACGAGATGCAAACACTCTGAAGCAGTCTTGAACGCTTATTTCACACTTGCATTCCGTTTCTGAGAACGCTTTGAAAATGAGTAATGGAAGCCAAAAAATGCTGATTTTGGGCGCTCTTTGAGTATACGGATGCTGCCATGTACATTAGCAGTTAACTACATTCCTTTATATCTCTCTTTTCTTTCTCCTTTTCTTCTTCTTTTCTGTTGCTTACTGACAAGATCTGAGTTATTCTCACCACAAACTAAGCATAGAATCTCGACGATTGGGAACATTTTGAACTATTACTAAACGAAATTTATCTTAACTACTTCTTCTCTTTCTTTTTCTTTTCTTTCCAATCTTTTTTTCTATTCTTACGACCTTCCTTCACTACTGATAAGTTCCGGAAAGATGGTCCTGCCTTTTTTTGAGGAAAGAAACAAATATGAGAAATTTTTTTATTTCTGTTGTTTGTCAGACATCACTGTGTTTGTAGACAATTTCAAGTGCGTATCAAGCTCACAATACTGTCCGCTCTCCACCGGAACCGAACCCTTGATTTTTCGCCTCTAATGAAAACACGCTAAGTACTGCACCTCTAAGTACATCGCTACATCCGCATGCTCAAGAAGAGCGGGAAATCAGAATTTTTAGGCTTTTGTAGCTCCTTTCAGAAGAGCGTTCCGCACAAACGGAATGCAGGTTTGAAATCAGCTTCAAGACTGCTTCAGAAGGTAGACATCTAATATAAAACGGCCTTTAGAAGTACTTCCCTTGAGAGCAACAAGCTGTTTTCACATCCACCATGGCCTCTGAAGGCGTAAAGGTCGAAGCCGGCACTACAGAATGGTATATAAATGGTAGGCAAACAAATTCTCAAAAGGATAAATAACAGCAATCCAGTGGGCGCATACTCTTCGCACCCCATATTTTATGCGAGAGAACGAGTCTTTCTACACTCTCTTTCACACGACTGAGCTCATTCGCACTTAGGAATTATTCGGGCTAAAAATATAGGGACGAACATGGTAGCCACGAGCAAAGGTATTGCATAACATAGAATAGGAAACTCTACACAATGAAACAAGCAGCTCACGTTTGGTCACCATTTGTAATTGCATCGCGTTGAAATTGTCATAAGCAGTGAGTACGAGCCATTGGATATATTTCAATATTTATTTATGCGGTATATAACAAATGGTATGTGGTAGTTTAAGCACCAAATAGACGGATAATGGGCATAGTCTCTTGCTCTTTGGAATGTGAAAAACTTCAGGGCCAAGACACTTTACAGTGAGTAATTTAGGTACATTTTTCCAACAAAATTTTGCAGACCACTTATCAGTTCTTTGCAAAATTTCATCTTCTGTCCGAACAGTGTCTAGTGAAATCTTCAAGGCTTCGGATTGTTGTTTGAGTTGCTGTTGGATTGCAAGCTGTTCGCTGTCGCCTGACGTAGCTAATTTGCGTGCTTCTTGCGATCTCATCGCCAACTATTACTTCGTAATTAACACGTTCAACACGTCTGATCACGATTCCCTTCATTTAATGGAAGTGGGGTAACTTCCACTCCTAGCGTATACTAGGTCACCGACTTCAAACTCCTTCCAATGACTCCATGCTTCGGTCAATGTTGTCATTCATCCGCTCTTGTCTTTTTCGTGCGAATGCTCTTCTGCATCTTCTGCCATTGGTAGTAGCAGACTTAGCCTTGTGCGCAAGTTTCTATCTAAGAACAATCCGCTTTTTTCCTTCATATTCGTGTTGGGTGTCGCCCTATACGCTTGTAATACCACATTCAAAGTTTCTTCTGACGCCCTCTTTTTTCCTCTAGTTTTTTGATTCCGCTTTCAGCGTATCAACAAAACGCTCTGCCTGTCCATTCGATTGAGGGTGATACGGAGCAGTCCTTAAATGCGTGATTTCAGCTTTGTCGCACAAATTTTTGAACAAATTCGATGTAAGCTGAATGCCATTGTCGCTCACTATCGTTTGCGGTAATCCATATCTCGCAAAGTTCCTCAAAAACTTCACCGTTTTCGCACCGAGATATTGCTCATCTCGATCACTTCAGACCATTTGCTGTACGCACCACAACCAAGTAGAATAGTCCTTGCATAGGTCCAGCAAAGCCTATGAGTATTCGCTGTCACGCCCGAGTCGCAGATGGCCATGCTTCAATGGCACTTTCATCGGATTGTTTGCTAATTCCTGACATTTCGTGCATCTTCGTAACAAGTCTTCGCATTCTTTGTCTTTATTCGGCTAGTGACGTAACTTTGAGCCAGATTCTTCATCCTTACAATCACTGGATTGTAAGGATGAAGAACTGGATGGCTAGTACGCAGTAATTCAGAACATATCTTTGGAGCTCCTTGGGTATCACAACTCTTTCGGCTGACATCGGATAGTGCTCCACGATTGGCATTGTCTCTCGTCGATTTGAAAATAATCCAATTCTCCATACATGTCTGGCCTCTCTCCTTTCTTCGCATAAGTCAGCACTCTTTTTAGCACTGAATCCTTCCTCGTATAAGAATGCACATCTGATTCTGTCACTGGTAATTTTCTTACACAGTTCTTCAATATATTGTCCACATCGTTTTCTATGGTAGGTCATGACATCTTCTTCGGCATTCTGAATCTTCTTCATGAATCGTGGAAAGCCATCTGCTTGTTCTAACTTCGTAGTTTTGACACATTCTATGCAAAGTTATCTTTGAGCAGTATTGTAGCCCATTTCATAAGTTGGATGGCGAAGCAAACTGAAACTCCTTTTTTATCACCGAAAATGTCTAACAATGGTCGATGATGGTCAAAAGTAGAAACTTTGGTCCCTATATGTACTTGTGGAATTTTTTGACTGCAAAGACGGTTCCTGACGCTTCCTTTTTACTCTGCTAATAATTCTTCTCCACTTCCATGAAAGATTTCGATGCACGTGCAATTGACTTCTCGGATCCATCGGCATATCTATGCGATATCACGCATCGATACAGCAGTCGCCGGCGTCTGCTGTCACAATTATCTTCTGCCTTGGACCATAGTGAGCAAGATTCAACTCACTTGGCAAAGTTTGCTTGAGCTTCTCGAATGCTTCTTGGAAAATTCAAGTCCCTTCCCACTTCTAATCTTCCTTCAGCGCATTCAACGGTCCACGCAGAATCTTGATCTTTGGCATAAACACCGCATATTACGTCATCATGTCAAGAAAAGCGCTCAATTGACCAACATTCTTCTCGGTCATATTCTTGTCGCTTCGATCTTCTCTAGATTCGGCCTTCCATTATCACTATAATGCTTAGATATCGTGTCTCAAGCTTACCGAAAGAACATTTTTCAAACGATTTCTGAATCCATATTCATCGATTTTTGCAGGTACAGCTAACAAATTCTCTATGGCCCGTAGTAAATCCCACTTTACTTCAGATCATCTCAACTGAAGGCGTGAGTTGAGGTTTTTAAGATGAACTGAGAAGCGGCCTTACGCACATGCTATAAGAATGCAACATGATCTGACAGGTGTGTGTCAGGGCAGGTTTTGCGCTGAGATCACCTGACTTTCGTAGGATCAGCCTCTATTTTGAGATGATTTTACGAAATAGTGTGCAATAGGCGAGACGTAGAGAAAAGTCCTGTAAGTTGCTCGTGAGTAACTTACGGGACACTTACATAATATTGCAGACTAGAATGCGCGAAACTGCACACATTTTGTGCACGTTTGGTGTGTAAAATTTTGATTCGTTTCTTTCGCTTGCATTGGGCATTTTCACACATTTTGCAATCTAACGTAATATCCGCGTAAGAATTTTAAATAACAGTCTTTTGATCGGTTTTAGTTTTAACACGATGCCGCCGAGACAAAAAAGTGTGTGACTACCAGTGTTGTAATTGCAACTTATCTGAACCTCTCCGCAGATCGTGTTTCGTGCATATCACAGATTACTTGTTACTTGATTACTTGTTCATCTAGTGAAACCCGTTCCTCATGCCATGTCTAGCAGCATACCACTCCTGTCACTCCGCAACTTACATCTCTTTCATCTGTTTGTCTATCTGCCTACTTGACATCTCTGTTTTACGAGTTGTTGTCACACTTAAATTCGAGTTTGATGTATTCTCAACGCCTGCTGATTTCAGTCTTGTCTTTCGCACACGAAGTAGTCCCGTCGATGACGCATGTAAAAAGGTAATCCCATGTTTTGCTGGGTGTTATTGTAGTAGTTATTATTCCTTACGTCCACACCAGTCATTAGCGGGGAGGGGGCCGTTGTTATGTTTCTCTTGTTGTGAGCAGCCTCTTTAATAAGCTAATACCACTTTTATAAGCAAATTTGTAGAAAGTTCTGGCAAAATGCCGAACTCCGTCTCGCGCTACATAGTTTTTGACTTTTTTGTGAACAACGCAGACGTATTATTGAGTGATGCAAACGTCCGCACACCGACGCAAAATGCCAAACGAACGGCTGCATACAAAACCCTAATCACCAAGATTCGAAATGAATTTGGATACGATGTGAGCGAACGTAAGATCAGAAATCATTTCGATCACGTGAGATCCAAAGTCTTAACAAAGGGAATGGCTTTAAAAAAAGATTCGCAGCCGAAAAAAGTAAGAACTTCAATAAACTTATTTTTGTTCATTTATGATCTCAACTACAATTTTTAGATAACGCTCCAGGACGGGGGTGGATTAGATTACGCGTTTCCGAAGAAACGCGTTTCTCCAGAAGTAACGATACATGCTCGTTCGACACCCCAGCAGAAGAAAAACTCTGAAGTTTTTTCGAAAACACCACCGTCACCACTCCTTTTGTAGAGGGCGAAAGCCATGTAGAAAAGGTGTGCGATTTTATAGCCCAAACCCAATTTGCATAGAATAATTACAGAGGAATTCGCCCGCTCATGAAGGCAACCACGGTCCAGAAGATGTCCAGCCGTTTATGGTAAGGCTCAGCATTGTCATGACTCACTCCTCAAGCGTTTTATTTAGGTTGTTTTCGAAAGCGACACAGACCTCGAAGAAAAAGATTATGAACCGGGGAGGGCAGGCAACTAGACTTAGGTGGAGGAGGCGATGCACGAGCCAGAGTGAAGAGTCGTTTGAGAGTTACGGAAACCGATTTACTGCAAGAGTAGTATCGGTTGATCCAGGTGAGCATGAGTTTAACCGATGACGTTATTAATTAAAATGCAATATTTAGGACCAGCGCAAGTTTTTGAACGAAATAATTCACACATTGCACGTCATGTGTGACTTCATCGCATCACAGAAGAGCCAAACTACCCCGGGAACATAGGTGCGATAGGAGGAGCAGAGTCCTCTCCAGGAGAAGGGGGTTTTGGCTATTTCCGACCTAGAAAAGTGAAGGAGGTAACTGAGCCTTAAGATGAATGCTGACGCAAGCTTGCATGCCTAACGGTGGCGGGAGTGAAAAGAAGGAAAATAACCGGTGTAGAGGTGTAAAATAAAGATTTTCTCAATGCTTAGGCTTTCGAAGGTCATCTAACAGAAACTTTTTGACTCGGGAAAGCTTTGTGTTTCATCAGTCGACATATTTTTCGAAAGCTTGAGACATATAGAATCGATGTAGACCGTCTCTTTTTTTCCAGCTCTCCTGTAATTGCACATATAAGAAATCATATCTAGCTTCAGCATCAACTGATTTTATGCAAGCACTTTGCGCTCCATTTCTGAGAGAAAGAGGAGAGCTAGAAAAAAAAGACGATCTACGTTTACTGGCATGGTCTTCTTTGTGCTACTGTTAGAAAATCGAGCGCTTTCATTCATTCTTCACGAAGGAATTTCTTGGCAAAAACACACAAGTTTTTAGCTAAAATGCCATGTATCTCTGAGCAGAAAGGAGCCAGAGGAAAGAGACGGTCTAAGTCGAATCTTTGTTTCGTGAGCTTTCTAATGGTATATAGGTTGTTGGGTAAAAAAACTCGTGGTTTTTCAAAATTGAGGTGGAGATGTTCACTAACTTGCACCACCCTGCTCCGGCTTTCTATGAGTAGCGGGAGCAAGACTTTTTTGGATTTGGAAAGCTATGTGCACCAAAACTTTGTATACCGTTCGAGCTAAGAACATTAGGGATCGACGTAGACTTCTCTTTTTTCCTAGCTTCTCTGTGAAGAGAGATACAAGCAATTTTACCCAGCTACAATATCAGCCAATTCGGGTAATTATTTTTTCAGACCAAGAAAGTCTTTTCCGAACTTTTGTATATGATTCGAAAGCTTGAGAAACGAATAATCTGAATGTCCTTTTATTTGTAATTATTCTGTCTAGTGAAAGGAGATACAGTACTATTCTTGTCAGTAAACATGCATCCATCACTGGCTAGTCCAGATTTTCTACTCTTGCTCAACTCTTTCTGTGACAGTGTGTACTCATTGATACAATAATTATTCAAAGAAGGCATCTTTTTAATTTGATTATGTTTCGTTATCAATGCCACTTTAAGTGCGCTGAAGATCTCAAGCATGCGTTTTTTCAACGAAACGCTGTTGCTTCGATACTCTCTTGCAGTCGTGATGTCTGAGGAGAAGAGCAGCTGGCGCTTCCTTTCCAAACAAAAAATGCCGTTGTAACAGCTGTTTGATTATGCCGTTGTGCCTTGATTCTAGTCTCAACCTCAGGTGAAAGGGGTCGACCAGATGCTGGCCCTAAAGTGAAGGGGTTCAGAGAAACTTCTCCACCTAACGCATCTATGCCCGGGAATCGAACCAGGCAGGCAGGGCGGTCGCGTGAGGGCTGCAGCCATCACGGGCGATGAAAATGTAGAAGAATCAGTGATTTTGAGTCAGTAGGAAAGCAAAAGCTTCACTTGTTTACACTAATCGTTGTTATAAGTGCGTTTGCGTTTGTTATTGTTGCTCTGGCAGAACTTGCCACAATTGTTCTCGTTTCTCTATATCAATTTGCTTGTGTCACTAGTCCGTTCGTTGTTCCGTTGTTCGTTGGACTTTTTTCATTCTTTCGTGTGATGCTATTGAAAGACTCTAAGATGTCATATTGTCATATTTCGCGATGTTATATTGTTGTCGTTGACAAACTGGCCTAGAACAACCCAGTGATGTTGTTAAACATGTTTCGGAGGGTAGCAGAGGTACGCAACTCATATACAGTGATTAAAAGTCAGTTTATGGTTTTGAATACCGAGTAGCGTTCCATGCAACAGTGCCAATACATGGTGGTACGTGGTATACTTGCCAGCAACAGCCGTTCGCCGATGGTTGCGCTTTTTAGTATCTATGCTCAATGGCTGCTTATAAGGTGACGTTACTTTCCTCTGTTGATGACCTGCAAACCCTTATTTGTGGAATTCAAGATGAATTACTTAATTATGGTGGCTGCCGACCATTACTCGTTATATTTATATTTTCAACACCGAGAAGAAGGCTTACAGAATTGTAAGTTGTTTTCCGTCCTTTTCTTGTATTGTACTTCCTATGTTTTTCCATGCCATTTATAATTCACTGGATACAACTGAAGCATTACTTATACTTGTGATGCTTTCGATCTTATGTTTATTCCGTGACTCATTTTGCTGAAAAACAATCAGTCATGCTTATGAAGTTTTTTCTGTCAAAAGTGCAGAAGGTTCAAAAATTCATTGTTCTCACATCAAGTAACGTTTTTCAGTCAAGGTTGAAATGAACTCCGAAATCGCTTTCTCATCTTCGAGTAATGCTTTTTAACTTTTTTAAAGTTCAATAATTCCGAAATAGATATTTAAAATCTAACCTTTTTTAGTTCAACCGCCACCTAATTTTCGAATCAAGTGTGGGTGTGATTTTTGTTGCCAAAGAGCTTGTCAATGCTATAGAAAGTTATCCCTATCCTAAGGAAAAGCTGGTTTTGGCTTCAAATTGTGCTGAGCTACAGACGTGTGTGTCGACCAGACGTTTACTCAGTCCAAATCTACTTCTAGAAACAGCAGCTTTCAAAGAATCTGAGGATCTGGAGAGAATTGAGTTAGTTTGCCTGCTTTTCTTGGTTTTGTTGATCATGAACTAGAGAGTTCTTGCAGGTGGATGTCTCAAAATGTGGAGTACGATTGCCGTACAGAGACTAGAATATAGTGTATCGTCACTGCCCGCGCCCGTGTTTTCGATTACTTTTGCATGAAGTTATGTATTTAGCGTGCTGTCTGTATTAGAAATGTCCAGTTCCGTCGGCTCTTGCTCGCCTCATTCGATCTTTCATGCATTTTCTCACAAAATTTGCAAGCTTGTAGATCTGTAGATAATCTAAAACTGATCTCTGATTTTCTCTGTTCTTCTCTGTTGTTCTCTGTTGTTCACTTTCTCTGATCTCTGTTTCTGTTCTCTCTTGTTCAATCATATGTGTTCTTGATAACACTAGGTAAGATTCTGACATGGTTTTTCTTACAATAAGATATTCTTTTACTCACTTGAGCGCTGTAGATCTACAACATGAAAAAGTCGAAAAAATACGAATTTAAAAGAGGCTGATTACATAACAAAAACCAGTCTAGCTAGTAAACAACGAGAACAGTCTAGTAGGTAAACAACGAGACAAAAACAACAGTAAACAACGAAAAAGCGTCATCAAATGTTTGAGACTACTCTTTTTGAGAATACTCTTCCTCAAGAGGAATGCTGCACGAGCCAACCTAAAATAATGACTCATCCAATGCGATTGATGAATTATTCACACATTACATTTAACTCTTTTCTATCTACGTTTGGGATGTTTATAATGCGAATGTATTCGTTTAAAATCTTATTTTGCAAAGATTCTTCATACTGAAGCTTACGCTGATCCATTTGAAAAAGATAAGAATGGTTAATAGCATTAGACTCAAAAAAATAAATTAAAAGGCAACCGCCTTTCAAAACAAACAAAAAAACAATGACTTTTCAAAAGAATTTTAGGCCAAATGTGTAATTTGTTTAAAGGACGTTCCTATAACAATCAGTTGGACCTCTAGATTACGGTAGATTGGAATTGAAGCAAGTTTACTGACAGTGACTTGATCCAGCTTCACAGTGAAGTTAACTGATATTTACTGAGGCATAAGATTAAAATCACATTACACAAACACTATATAATTTTTCACCACCAATATATTCAAGGTATTTTTTGCCTTTACATCAACCTAATTGAAATCCAGAAAAAACTTTCATGAACTCAAAATCTAAACTGTCAAAACATTGTATTATACATAAGGAGGTAGGTTGTGTACCTTGTGTTGGTGGGTTTAGTTTTCTTCCCTTCCTTTTTCTTTTTTTACTTTTCCCACATACTACCGTGAGGTTTACACAGTAGTCACTGGCATGGGAGGGTAAGTGCTGCGCTTCCGGTAGCTACTCTTTCAAAGGGAGCGCCAACCCCTGGGAGCAGTCCTCCCGAAAGTTTAAGTAACCTTCTTTCTGATAGGGGATGGGGCCCTTCTATACCTTAGATCTAGGCTCAAAAACAATGCAAAAACATATGGTTATTCCCAGTCTTGTTTTCAGGATTCTACTTTCTAGGCGTAAAGTACTTGGCAGATACAACTTACTTAATCTTGGCAGTGAAAAAAATGGCACAAAATGTAATCAATCCTGTAAGATATGTAGTAAAATAGATTACGCTAACTACGTTATTTCACAAGTCACTGAATTCATAATAAATACTTATAAACACACAGTGAGTGACTGCACCTGCACTTGCAAAAACGTATACTGCATAGTTGTGGTACTTGTGGCTTACAATATGTAGGAATAACCACTCGCCAACTTCGCGAAAGAATCAAAGAACATATTAGAGGTTTAACAAAGGATAATGAAGATAAAATACTTTATAAACATTTCAAGGAAAAAGGATATAATGTAATAACATTACAATTTCTATCTTGGACAACTTACCTGAAAATCAAGATAAAGAAATACTAAGAAACAAAGAACTTTTTGGATAAAACTGTTAATGACTCCCTTCCCATTTGGTCTCAATGACAATATCAAAGGCTACGGAAATCTCAGTCTAATACAAAACTCTTCAACCACCTCAAAATCACATCCGTTACTTAGCCTTAAAATTCTGAAAGAAAAGAAAGTAGAGGAAACCATAGACATCAAAATAGACCATATAGTACTATAGAAATCTCTAATAAGATTACTTTGCTATTTGAACAAACAGAAAAACCATATGACATTTCCAAATACCTAAAATCTAAACCACATAAATACATTTCTAAACTCATATACCACTTAATTTATCCTACGAACTATTTTAATATATCAAGAACAAACAAAATTATATTGCTTAGCACACTTTTCCACTATCACTTCAATAAACAAGTCGACAAAAATAAAAAGGTATTTCAAAATTTACCTTCAGTTAAAATCCCTTTTTACAACTAAGTATTAGATAGAGTTAATCTAAAGAAAGTTTCCAATAACAGAGCCGTCAAAGCTATTAATGAAGGTAACGTAGAATTTAAGAACTTTAGAGTCATTTTTGAATACAACAATCCAATCTCTACGCGTATTTTCAACTACAACAAGTTTCTAAAAGCTATTCCAAATCTGAATACTGAACTCATACCTTGTATTTGTGATAAATACCCCACTTACGTATCCAGCTATCGCAAACACATTGTTACAGGAGATGTCAGTATTTTTGATAATTTAGACATTTACAACATTTTCAGAAAGGTACAAAATTTCGATCTCCATTCAGATTTTTCCAACAAAAAATCAAAAGCACTTGGCTAGATATTCTTAAAGAATACTTTGACAAAATAAAGAATAATTACCACTTAAATAGTCGTACTATCGAAAAAGTATCTAATATAGTTTACCATAACTTTGGAAAAACTGAGGCCAAACTGTTTTATTGTACCAATAATAATACATTGATTAGTATTGATAAAAACGAACTTGACTATATACATAATTATTTTGTAATCTGCCCTCTACACAAAGCCAGTTCTAATTATGGAATTATTTGCAAAAGACTATATTTGAAAATAATATTAGAAGAAATGGGTTTAACTGTGCATAATACAGCCAATAGCATATGCGAAAAGGTTGAGAATTCCACTGTTAAGATCAGCAGACATCTTATCATTACGAATAATCTGCGCATTGAAAACAAAGTAAGTTGTAATATGCCAGTCATATATTGCTTACCCAAACTACACAAGAATCCTACAAAATTCAGTTTTATCACTGGTGCGTATGACAGCAGCACTTAACATATAACGCTTGAGCTGTTACATCTTCTAAATTTCATTAGGATTCATTTTAAAAATTACGCAAACATTTTAAGAGTAAAAAAATGCTTACAAACTTATTGGGTTATAAATGATTTGAACATATCCGCAGACCTAAGAAACACTGAAGCAAAAAACGAAAAACTCTTTTCTGCTGATTTCTCAGATTTGTTCACTAACATTCCTCATAATATTATAATTCACAACCTTAAAGAAGTAACCAAACTATGTTTCAGGAATGCTTGTAAAAGACATATAAAAATCAAATTTTAGAATTATGTACACTTCTACACAAGACGATACTGACGGCTATAGATACTATAAAATAGAAGATCTAATTTATCTTTTAACTATATTCTGCGTAATAGTTTTTGCCGTCGGCAAATATTTCATCAAATAGTTGGAGTACCTCAAGGAAATAATGCTAGCCCTATAATTGCAGACCTTACTCTCTCTTACTTTGAGTACACTTTTGCATGTAAGATACAAAAATATAATCTTCTATTCCATGCATATCGATACATGGACGACATTTTGATTATTCACGATCAAACACAAAAATGCAGAAAATCATTATTGTATCAAGTTGATAATAACGTTTTGAGTGTGGAGACTACTAATCCTACTCTCTATGATTGCAATTTTTTGGATTTAAACATATCTATTAGAAATAATGTCATACTAAGCAATACAATAAAACGGAAGCTTTGGTTTTGATGTTGTAAGGTTTCCACATGGAACTTCGTATATAAGCTTTGCACTCAAATGCGCTATTAATTATACAGAAGTGTTGAGAATTTACAGAACCTGCACTGAATTTGAAGATTTTTATGAAAGGATTATAAATTTGATTAGACTATTACTTAGTCTAAATTACGACAAAAAAATAATTCAACTAGGAATACTCAAATGCGTTACTTTTAACAAATGTATTACATATAAATACAATCAACTAAGCAAATTTAAAAATGTCAAAAAATTCGTTTACAATATGGTAAATAGCATGACTTCAATCCTTGGCCTTGCCTTTGATCTATTTGAGCTACCCCACAAGTATAAAAGGCGATCTTGTAACGGTGTTATCACTCTCTTCCTCCTCCAGCCCACTCCTCCCTACTGATGAGCCTCGGGAGTGGTCTAAAGCCCTGGCCATACCGTCAAAAAAATCACCGCAATGCGATTTGTGCAATCGGACAACTGCCATTCCCCCTATTTCATGCCGGCAAATCATGCATATCGGTCGTGCTAGCTGTCCGGCGCGACGGATCGCAGACCGTGTTTTCCTAGGCCATACCGATTCCAGCGAAATCGTCGCGATTTGGCCGAAATTTTGCGATATCGCGTCGCAACTTTGAAACCCGCGACCGAGCGATATCGCTGAAATTGGATTTTTTTTTTGGGAGTTTTTGGAACAATTCTTTTTTCTTTCGACTTGTTTTTTTTTTTGCGGAGATGTTAAGATGTAATGCAGATTTCCTAAATAGCACTTTTTTCGTGTTGTGTTGCGCTTTTCTTCTAATTCGTACCATCATTCAAAATGAATATTTTTGGTTGTTCGAAACTCGTAACTGAACAGCATGCGTAGTATCTAGATGTCTGAATATCGCGAAAAAATTAGCAACGTATGAAACCGCAGCTAACTTGGTAACATTGGCTTTACATCCTGTATCTAATGAGAATGGTTGAATGATGAATCAAATGCGCGAGAAACTAATGTAAGTTGTTGATGAAAGAACTTATTGGGTCGAAAAAGACGAAGAAACCTGCAAATGTAAAGAAATCACACTAAATATCTTCTCTGAAAGCCAAAAGAAACCGTAGAACGAGTCTGGAGTGTGTATTTTCACCTTGTCGCTAAACAGGCAGGTATGGCCAGAACTCGCGATGAGCGATTTGATAGTCGCGATTTCGTCGCTAAAATTAAGAAATGCTTCGGCGATGAAATCGCGACGATGAAATCGCTGTACGTATGGCCAGGGCTTAATACAGCCACCGGTCTAGGGGTAGAGGCGAAACAAAATCATTAGTGTGTATAAATTAATTTAAACACTGATACCTCATAATAAATTCAGAGATTCTCACGTCGAAGGCTTCAGGGTTTCGACCGTTTCTTTGAATTCAATCACTGTTAACTCTTTCAGGAGTACATGCCTCTGATATTTTTCGAAACTGTGCTAGTCCAGCTTTTCGTAGGGAAGCTCACCATGGCTCTCTCTGTCAGCTGCTTCGCATTTTCGACGAAGACTCCCTTGTAGCGCGCATACCATTTGCTGATGCACACCGCTTCGAGGTCAAAGTAGACTTTGTCGATCCGGTGAGGGCGGACATCATGTTCGGAACACGGTGTACTGGCCTGTCCAATACCTGCGATGTGCTTCAGTGTTTTCATCATTTCCAGCCTCTCTTCTCTCTCGTTTCTCTAAGGCTCTTCTGATCTTCTTTGATCAGATTCTTGAACATGATCAATAACAATTTTGTGCCTAATTTCGCCATCTCGAATGATCACACCAGCCTTCAAGATCAGCTCTTTGCAGATTGTTTTTCGACTTTAACCCTGTTAGCTTCATCGGATTTCGGCTACTTTTTCGGTAGCAGCCGTCTAATCCTGGTCGCCACTGTTGTGTCCTCCAACTTCGAACACTTCGAGTTTCCGATGTCTTCGTTGTGGCCGGCATAGAATGAAAACAGGATTTGCTATTAGATGACAATGAACAATAGAGGAAGCAAAAGAGTGAACAGAAGAAGTGATTAAGGCTAAGAGCGGCACCTTCAAAAGCGCTCATTTCCCGCGCACTCTGAGCGATCGACTGCGAGTGCAAATCACTATGAGAAAACTGACCATTTACAGTCACCAAAACAATAAAATCGAGATTCAATATTCCAAATCCGTGATCATTTGTCTTATATCGAAAGTGAATTTCTAATTATTGCATTTTTCAAATTCAGATTTAGTGACCTATGATGCTATTGCGCTTGAGACGGGCCTGCTAAAATTGAGTTGCATGGAGAATCTAACTGTTGTGTCCTTCAAGCTTTGGACACTCTTCGTCCTGAGGCAACACAGAAGAATTCAAATATATTTATTAGAAAATACTAGGACAATGAAGATAAGAGGAACCAGTAGAATATGAGAGGCGAAGGATTGAACAATGAACGAACTACAGAACTGACTAAGGCTACGAGTGAGCGCCTTTCATAGCGCTCATTTCCCGCGCACCCTGAGGTTGCGATCGACTGCGCGAGGAAGATCACTATGAGAACTGATCAGCACTAACACAACACTAACAATAATTATGACGTATCCTAGAAAAGAGAAGAAAATGGTTTTGTTTCCCGCAGGGTTTGTTCAGTGGCGGACCGAGGGGGGGGGGGAGAGGCTCGCGTCCTTCCCCCCCCCCCCCCCGAGAATGGGTCGCGAAATTTTTGAAAGTTACTTATATGGGTTATAAAAATGTGAATTTATTTTTGTAAATAATTAAAATATTTTTTAAAAATTTAGAAAAATTCAAATTAGCCTTATAAAAAAAATTTTTCGGGGGCGTGGCTGACGCGACCCGCAAAAATTTTGAGAGCCACCCCAAAAATTTTTTCGGAGTCGTGGCTAACGCCACGCACCTTCATTCGAAAAAAATTTTTGTCGCCCCTCCCCCGGTCCGAAATCCTGGGACCGCCATGGTTGTGGTGTATAGTCACTTTTTTGAAAGCTTATTGCCAAAACTGCAGTAAATATCAAACCATTTGAACTGGAATGAGACAACTAACTTTCAAAGGAGAGTGAAAAGATGCACTGAGTGCGCTCAAAAGTGTTTGATGATTTTTGCTGTACGGAATGTTACGTACTATTTAGTGGCACCTTGGACGATTTCTGGTTGCTTTAGCTGAGAAGAGAAAAAAGATTATTCGAGTTTCAATTTCTTTCAATTTCAATTCCATTCTCAATGAAGAAGGTAGTTCTTGAGCAAATCAGGATGTCAATAATCATTGATGTACATACAGATTCGTACATTCAAAGTACACACGCTTTTTCCAATGTTTTTTTTGCTTATGTTTAAACTCCCTCCCGCCAGTCGCGTGCCGAGCCCTCTCCCCTCCCCCCCCCACGAGAATGGGTAGCAAAATTTTTGAAAGTTACTTACATCTTATATATAAAGCTAAATGTCTGTTTGTATCTCTGTTTGTTTGTCTGTCTGTATGTATGTGTGTACGTATGTTCCGAATAGAAAATTCCATTTCTGAACCGATCCAGACCAAACTTGGTACACATACACTTCGGGCCCCGGTGGCTGTCATAGGCTACTTTTCGTCATTGATCGATATCGATTTTATCGATTTTTTGACCTGCGGGGCTGGGAATCTGCACAGAGGGGTAATCGAACATGTTGTTTGCGAATACAATATTAGTTTTCCACATCGTCCATTACTTTTATCGATTTTGTCGATTTTTTGCAAAGTTTGAGCTACGGGCTTGGGGGGTTGGTGAGAAAGGTAGGTGAGCATACTGATTACTAACACAGCGGGAGTAGGGAATTGCACGTAGAAAGTGGACACAGGTAAAGGTGTACAGGGATAGAAATGGGACCTTCGTCATTTTTGACAGGGCCGGGCGGAGCCGGGTAAGCCAGCTAGTGAGTTATAAAAATATGCAAGTGACTTGTATGTACTTGTAAATAATTGAAATATTCTTTAAAATTTTTCAAAATTCATTTTAGCCTTACAAGAGATTCTCTTCGGGAGTGTGGCTGACGCTACGCCCCTTTTCTCTAATATTCTCGGGGTTATGGGCCCGCAAAAATCCTAGGAAGCATACCGAGAAATTTTTCGGAGTGCGTGGGTAACACCTTCATCAGAAAAATTTTTTTGCCCCCCCCCGCCCCCGAACGGAAATTCTGGGTACGCCACTGTTTCCCGCATATTCTATTGGCTTAAAATTCAGCGACCAAGGTGCAGTCCCACGCGCCAAAAGTACATTACTGACGCTTCAATTTTGCATTATTCATCTCTTTTTCCATTTATTGTGATGAACAGCTGATACAGTCTGACGTCGCTGCTGATGTTCTCGTTCTCATAAAGTTTTGAAAGAACTCCGACACAAGTGAATTCGCTGTTATCCAAAACAGCTGAACTTTGCTCTAACTTACATTTCTTCCGTTTTTAGTCAGCTGTTTGATTCATTGACAGCCTCTATTTTAGGTTGGTGCGTAGCGCTTCTTTGTTGTCAATTGTTGTTTCAACGTTTTCTGAGTCGGTAGAAAAGCAACCTTGAGTGCGGTAAGGTAGAAGCGCAGAACTGACGCCACGCAAGCAGGCAGAAAAATTGGGATTAAAAAACAAAGTTTCTTTCCTGAACCCTTGTCTATGACGAATTGCAACTCCCCCCCTCGAGAATGGGTCGCGAAATTTTTGAGAGTTACTTACATGGGTTGTAAAAATGTGCTAGTGACTGGTTTATACTGTTAATAAAAATAATTTTGCACGTTTTTTTGATGGGAGTTCTGGATCGCCGAAAATTTTAGAAGGCATAGCGAAGATTTTTTCGTAAAGCATGGTTAACGCCAGCACTTCATCAGAAAAATTTTCTTGTTGCCTCCCCCGCCTCATTCCCCCTCCAAACCGAACATTATAGAAGTTTTAATTTCCTGCTCAACAAGCAGGAAATTTTCTGCAAATATTCACAACAGGATGTACTTGCTCACCCTCCAGAAGTGTTCAAAACTTTGAGCTGCCTTCCCAATGAAAAAGACCACACAATTGCACTTAAAAGTTGTTTGATAAGTAGTTTCGAAAATGTTCTGTCATAAACGGGATTGTGCCCGCACGAAAGCATGAAATTAGTGGAACAGTATTGAAGAGTTTCAGCTAGAAAGTTATTCCAAATCAGCACGCGCACGACAAGGCTAAACGGTGTTCCAGATTTTTTGGAAATTTTTTATTTCTCATTCGCAAAGGCTGGGTGTGCTAGAAAATCCTACTGTAATTCCACAGTAACGAAGAGCGATCGCTAATTTGCATAGCAGGGAATAGTCAGGACTTAACCCAGCCAATATGCTGTATATCATCGGACTCGTATTGAAAATCAGATCACAAATATATGTTTATTACCTGCCAAGCGACTATCTGGGAGGAGTTATGAGCAGGGCACAGATAATTCAGAATCAAATTGGAATTCGTTTTTGAGGTTAGAAGCAACAAGGATGTCGTTTTTATAAAGTCCTGGGCGAAGCACTAAAAAAACGACAAACATTTCAGGCTAAAAGAAACGACAAACATGTCGGGTTTTACGAGTTGAACGTGTTCTTTGGCAAGCGCGCGAATTTCAAACGCAAGACTCAGACAATCAAAAGGCTTGTTTACAGCGAACAAACAATCACATGGCTCCTAATTTGGGCTACGTGTACACAATATTACTCCAAACTATATTATGTAAAAAGTTCAAAAACTTATGTGTCCTAATACCCGTTTCCGCATTTGTTGGTTTCTAGACCATCACCAAACCAACTGGGTTGGTTCGGAGCATAAATATCGGAGAGTTTACATAAGTTTTGAACCTTTCTTGTTTGGACGATTAGAACGCTCAAGAATCTATCATAAAGTGAAGAGAGCGAGTTAAACCACCGCTTCTTCCCTTTTTCGAGCCAAAATAGTGTAAACCAAAGCATTGATAGATATCGCGCTTCAATCACATGCAGTGTCCTTTTAAATGTGGCGAAATGCATCGCCAGTTCGTTGAGAACACGAATTTGGTTGGCCTAAGAGGTTTTCAACGTTTTGAACACTAAAATGACAACATACTCAAGAATTCAATCGACTCAGAATGTTTTTTTTGCTTTCTTTGTTATATTAGGTTGATGCAAACCTCATAGATGCAAAAATAATGAGCGTTTTCCCATTTTTTCACATTGACTTGCTATAACTTTCTATAAAATCTACATTTTGAAATGAGACAAAGACCATTAGATGCAGCGAACCTTTCCCAGTACAGCGCACATTGAGCTACACTCATATCTCATATGGGCAGAAGAATATGGATTAAAAAACAAAAAAAAATTCTAAAGTCTTGTCTTTGACAAAACATAACTCCTTTCACACTTTGTTATTATAATTTATAAGCAGCCCATCTTGTAGCCGCAAGCCAATAGTACAAATATACATGGAAAGGGCTTGGAGAAAAAAGATTAGCGAAGAGGGGAAAATCGAAATTCAAAAATATCAACTTTTTCAGCATTTTTTCAGTAGGCCTCAAAGTCGCGAAGTATATAATTTTCTAATTTTCTGCGTACTGAACAGCTGGATGTTTTTGCAAAAAACTGCTAATATGATTGAGCAAAGTTTGAGCGACTGCATTCTACAAAAAAAGTTATGGGCTTTAAAATGACCACAGCCATTACCCATGTTAAGCCGCCGATATCTCACTTTGAATAACTTCAAAAAATATGGTTAAGTATGCATAATGTCGGCAATTTCCATTAAATATAGCGGCTAAATTTTCGAAAAAGCATTTTCATTTGCGCTTAAATTCTGGCCAGAAAAATAAATGCAACGAAAATCTGTTTATGAGTGCGATTATTTGAAGTTCTATAAATTCTGTACAAAGTGGGCTAGAAGTTCCCTTTAAACATTATTAGAAAGGCCATGAAAAGAGCTTTCTAACAATGTCCTGAAAACGTTACAAAGAAAGAAGTTTGATGGAGAAAAGTTATACTGAAAAAAGTTTTGTGAAAACGCCCATTATTTTTGCATCAACCTAATATTAGGTACCTCAAAACTCGTTTTTTTTCGTTTTTTTATCGTTATGTTTTGTTATGTTGATTGAACTAGGGTTTTCCTCCTGACTTTTGCGTCAAAAAGTACTTCGTATATTTTCGAGAATTCATAAGGGACTTCGTTTCCAAAAATGCTCTAAGCCAACGCGTGCCGGGCCCTGGTTACGAGTGTTTAGATGTGTGCTTTGTCAAGTGTTCTGTAGCTGGTCCTCCACGAACTAGATTTTAAAAACACTTCCTTATAATTAGAATACCATAGTCACTGTAAATCCGCGCCATCAGGCTGCCTTTCAAGGAAATATCTTCAGCGAAGCTCGAAAAAACTATTCATATTTGAATGCTCATGACTCCTCCCAGATAGTTTCTTGGCAGATTGAATAAACATATATTTGAAATCAGCGTTTAAGGACGAGTCCGATGATTATATAGCTTGTTTGGAATTGTTGGGTTAAGCTCTAAACATTTCCGCGTCAGTGCTGTTTATCTAACAAAAACAGGATAATTAGCCAAAATAGCTTTTTGAGATGGGATACAGCTTAAAAGTACATGGGACCTGATTTCAAATAATTTCTCCCCGCTGCTGTTTCTGTGCGAGGGATCATGAAATTGAAACAAAATATTGAATGTGCACCTACAATCAGTCGTAACATTTTCCTTGGGGTATGAGTAATTGTCGGATCACTCCGTGCAACAAATATTCCTAGTCCAGATATTCAGTCGCCGTTGCATCATTTGAAGCTGGGAAAAGTTAACGACTGTTTTACATGACCATACATTTAAACTTTGTTTCATAGAAACCTTTCTCCCTGGCCAGAAACCTGCAGCAGATAAGAAAGGCAAATCTGGACTTGGTGCCCTCTACCTCTCAAGCAATGTACATTGAAAGGCTATGTCGGCTACTCGTCCCTCTGTAAGTTGAAGCTAGTTTGGGCTCAGCGGGTGGCGCTTTAGGCTGTATATCATTTTTAGTGAGCAAAGAAAGAAGGATCCCATGCATCTTTGAGGGATTTCCGCAAAGATGACGAGAAATTAACAAAACTCTAATTCTTAGTAAGCCCAAATTAGAGGCATCAAACCTCGCTTCCGGAAACAGGTTATATGTTAAAAACAGGGGCTAGTGCTAAAACCTGCATGAGTACCACTTCAAGTTGAAACACGATATTTGTACACAAAAAGATAAACCATTAGTTTACTTAGAGCGACGGTTGATCGAAAGGAAAGTAAGTACGAAATAACATGAAAAAACTGTGCGATTGAAAGAAGTTACAAGAACATCTTTTTTTTTGATTGCTCCTGCGCAAACTGGGAGCACCCTAAAGTTGCGCGGAAAACAAATAAGGTCATAATTTCCTTTTTTCCTTGAATAATTTATGCACTTTCTCATAGAAGTCTATCTTCAAGTCAAGCTCTACCTATGATTATTCACTTACCCAAGTTTCGTTTCCTCTGCTTGGCTACGGCCTTTGATGCTATGAAAATCGCCCTTTCTTGCCTTTCTTTGCTTTTCCCCAAATCTCCTTGTCTTCCCTTCATTTTATCCATTTCTTGTTCGCTGCAAACCATTAGTTTTACTTTTAAAAACATCACAAAAGATATTTCGTGATTCTCTGCAATGACAAAGAATACTTCGTTTTTAAAGTTCTCACATGCAACGTCGTGCTGGACTCTCAGCCAACCCCACAGAAGCCTACCTAGACGTCTTCGAAAGAAAATGGAGCCAAGAAGTTATTAGCGACCAGACATGTACACATTTCCCGAACACCTTAGACAATACATGTTTAATACATATACGCGGTGCTTGACACTATTTTGAATGAACTGCACAAATCGCCGTAATTTGAGTTTTTCTGATAAATCTGCCATTCTGTGTTTTGTGCGCATATGAGCCTAAGCATTCTCAGGAAGGCATCCAATCTTGTCGGTTAAAGGGGAAAAATTTTTAAAAACTGTAACTTAACCTGAACTTTATCATAGATCATTGGCTTTTTCCAACACTGCTGCATTCCGCTTTTTGGATTTTTTTTCGTAAAATTACTCTCTGATTCAACGGGATTGGCGGCTGGAGTACATGGTTGCTTGGGCTTGCCCCTCTTCCGTGAACGTGTTCTCTAATCGTTTTCTCCTAATGAGGAAAGGCGAAACTTCAAATATCAGAGAGCACGATCGCGAAGAGCAGGGCCAGGCGAGGCGGCCTCGAAGACGTGAGCCCCCACCAGCAGCCAATCCCGTTAAATCAGAGGGTACGTACGAGTGAACCGTTTGCATCACCTTCAGTCGTTCTACTCATAGAGTTATGAAGGCACCAAAACGAAATTGCCTCAACAAACTGCTGGAGCGAGGAGTTCTTAAGCGCTCATTCATTTTTCAATAAAAGTCATGGAATCCGCTGAGCCTTCTCAATTAAGGAGATAACTTTTCAGATACTTCTGCGTAATCACTGATACTGGCGGACAAGCTTCATTCTTACCGAAGATCAGGCACGCTTTTACACACTTAACTCGGTATTTATGTTCAGAAAGCGGGGGTTCAGTGGCGTACCGAGGGGGGGTGGGGGGGGGGCGCCCCCCCCCCCCGAGAATGGGTCGCGAAATTTTTGAAAGTTATTTATATGGGTTATAAAAATGTGCAAGTGACTTGTTTATTTTTGTAAGTAATTAAAATAATTTCTAAAAATTTTTAAAAATTTAAATTAGCTTTGTAAAAAAAATTTTTTCAGGGGCGTGGCTGACGCCACGCCCCCTTTTTCCGGATTTTAGGGGTCGGGGACCCGCAAAAGTTTTGAGACGCACCCCAAAAAATTTTTTCGGAGTGCGTGGCTAACGCCACGCACCTTCTCTAGAAAAAATTTTTTGTCGCGCCCCACCCCCCCCCCCGAGCCGAAATCCTGGGTCCACTGCGGGGGTTAGTTTGTTACATTGCCTACTGCGGTGCAATTCTGCAAAATTCTCAAAGATTGGTTGGTGATGCAGTCGCGACTTTAAACTTGAGCTTTCTCGTTTTTTGTGAGCAGTCGTATGAACATAATTTGAATCTCACTACATATCTCGCTCTCCTTCTCTTTCTCTTTCTTTCTTTCTCTCTCTCTCTCTCTCTCTCTCTGATTTAGGACAGATTAAAGGTTCGGTTAATAACAAGATTCTAAAATTTCAGGTGGTTTCTCTTACCTGATAATCGAAGATCGCTATGTTGCAGTGTGCTCCTCTTAACTTTTGGAAAGCGACAGCTGCGGTAAAAGCAGAATGCTCAGAACAGAGTTTTTCCTGGTCATGCACACGTGTTTATTATTCTACAGCCGATGTACTGGCCACATAGATTTTTTGTGTAATATCGAGTTTTGTAGTATCAAAGCGTGACAAGATTATAGTGAGGTCAAAAGTTGTTTGTCGACAATAGTGAATACTGAAATTTTAAAGCTCTTCATCTCCATTCAGAAGGCTCAATGGATTTCGTGACTCTCATCACTTTCATTTGAAATGAACAAGGGCCTGAAGATTCGTCACAACAGCAGTTAGTTGAAGCAAAAATGCAGTGATCATTTCTATTTGAATAACTCGACAAAGACTAAGTGTTACAAATGATTCAGACTCGAAGACGCAGTTGCAAGAAAAATTTAAGATTCAAAGATGACTATAGCGGTTGAAAAAAGCAAGTGCATTTGTGATAGTGTCTAGCTTTCAAAAGCTTTTTTCTCTCCTTTTTGTTTAGAACTGGCAAGATCGGAAGCCGTTCTGAGGAATGATGTTAGGCTTCCAAGCGCACATACGTCAGAATTTTAGACGGATACGGTAACTCTCAAAGGAAATCTATGTCAGGGCTCTGCACTGAATAGGATGCCACAGTATGCATGCACTTTTTGAAAGATGATAACTCTCGCGTTTAGACACCATTCTGACTTCAACTTAGATTTGTATTATGGTGCGAATCCGATAGCTTCAGCGCTATAGGGTTGGAAATTTCAGCACAGAGTGCCATGTTAAACTGAACCTCTCCAAAAAACATTTTCGAAAAATTTGAAATGTTGTGTAGCAAGGTTTTCGAGCGTGCTGATTTTACTAATTATACCGGTTTTCCGGACTCAAATGTTGATGTAATCAAGTTTTTAAGGAACGCTGAAAAACATGGAATACTAAAATCTTTACTGCAAAGCCCTGGCGTTTGGTACCATTCAATCAAGATAATTTGGTTAAATCCTGCCTCGATGCCCTTCGTATTTCTAGCAATACTTTGCTTGTCTGAGAGTTTTCCAAATTTTTTCAAAAATCATTGGAGCGCACTCTTCGCAGAAGAGTGAACTTGAAGCCAATCGTAATCTTTGGATCATCCTCAACGGGTCAGTCAACTTACAACTTACTCTTTACTTAAAGGCACCGTCCACCCAAAATGGAGGTTGGCGAGATTATGATGGCATTCTAGTGTGGGCCGTCATACTAGACAAACTTCCAAGCTTCGCCGCAAGAGACTGCTTCTGAAGCGAGAAATCCGCTCCGGAAGTAACAAAGTGGGCGGGGCGCCCCCGGCGGTCCACCCAACTCGAATTCAATGTTTTTGTCGCCTTCAGGCCTTCTGAAAGCCCTGATTCCCAATATGGAGTCGAAAATTCGCGAAACCCCCAAAAATCCCTGTTTCGAGAACCCTCTGCAACAAGTGCAGGCGAGATAAACCATGCAAGTGGGCGGGAGGACCGGGGGCGCCACGCCCACTTTTGTTACTTCCGGAGCGGATTTCTCGCTTCAGAAGCAGTCTTTTGCGGCGAAACTTGGGGGTTTGTCTAGTATGGGGGCCCACACTAGTATGCCATCATAATCTCGCCAACCTCCATTTTGGGTGGACGGTGCCTTTAAAGGCACCGTCCACCCAAAATGGAGGTTATCACGTTCTCATCATTCGCGGATGTTATAGAGTAAGACGTAAGGATGCTGGTTTTCTGAGGTAAACTTATGGCTAGCGAGATAATAGGATCTTATATGATTAGATAACATGGGTGTGTATGAATGGACGACAAAACTAACGCATTCAACGTTTGACGGAACTTTAAAAAACGATGGGAATCCTACCACTTAACTATTGCAAATCTTTTTTCGTCTCTCTTACGCAAAGCGATAACGAGGTACTTAACGTGCTTTGCAGCGCCGGTAGATAGCGAAGCTTGGCATTGGAAATAAATGTCTTGGCGTTGTAGATGCACAGCATGAGGCAATTTCTATGGAATGTCGCCCATAATCTTAGTTTAATCCAAATGACGGTCAGGGCAACCTGGCACTATAGCAAGGCGAAGTGAGATACATGTAATGGTCTGCTGGTAGCTAGGTATCCTTCGAATCAGTCGAAGGATTGATGCCGAAAAATTCTGATTTAGTTGGCCTTCGCAGTGGTCTTTCCAATAATCAGAAGAAAGTAGTGTAGCAAAAGGTTTGCCAGATCATGAAAGTGGTGTTTTTGCGCTCATTGCGCGCGCAAAATGCCATAAAGTACCAAAATACTCAAACAGCCTCGTATTTTTTACAAGAGCATCAACTAATTGGAAGCTAACATCAGATAGCAAAAATGTCTAACAAAAAAGGGAAAATGAGGAAAATCAGTTCGCGAGCAATGGCTGCGAACACATTCACGATCGTTCAGGGCCTTATAACAGGTAAAACAGATAAAAACAGGTAAAAAGGTAACAGGTAAAAATAGCTGAAGCAGTCATGCCCTTTCGAACACAGAAATGCAAATACGTTTCAACCCACTGTTACAGTATACTTCTTTCCGAATTGTGGGATAAAATTGCAAACGATGTGGCAGAATAAACTTATGAAAAGCTTTACGCGGTTATTTGTGAGAGATTTATCGTACGCATTGTGCCCAGCAATATAAAATGCGTTAAAATGATGTTGTAGCTATCGAAACATGGCTCAGTTCGCTAATATCTTTGCAGTAAGTCTTGGAACTTTTCCTTGTCCAAAATCTCAAAGACAACTCTAGTTTGCTATATTTGCCTGCGCTTATGCGGAACCGCGGTCGTGCAATCATACCAACCTTACTCAGAGAATGATACAGTTTGCAGAGCAACGAAACCTTCATTTTGTATGGGTAGGTGTGTTTGGTTTAGTTTTGAACCAAATTTGGGTTATTGTTAGTGTGGTTTGAACCAAATTTTTATGCAGCCGCCTTGTTGCCACTGCAGAGAGCTAGCTAGAAAACTCGTTAACGATTCTGAAGATGTAGGAGAGAAGATGGAAGGAGAGAGAATTTACGAAATAAGGAGAATGGAAGTAGAAGCAAAAAAGTATGTGCTCCGATGTTTTGTCCTCAAATTTTCTATTTACTAATGTTTTACAGTTTCAACGCGACTGTGGCAGAAGTATTCAAGAAAGTAGTATACGAATTGGTTAGAGATTTTATCTATAATTTCATATGTTTTAAGACTACACTCCTCTAACAGACTGCTACGACGCATTTGCCATAATTATCGATAAGTCGTCGACCGCACAGAGTGCCATGAATTGCTTCCCACACTGAGCGAGGCTGATACTTTGAAAAGTGCTGTATCGCGTTCTCTATGAAAAAGCGTTTCTCTATCTCGATGACGCGACAAAACTTTATCCTAAAAGGCCACTTATATTTACACGTTGAGTATTTTGTTTGTCTCGTGAGACAAGACCCTCTACTTTTTTATGCATAGGTACGTGTGTAGATGTGCGCATCTATGCCTGCAGTACATAAATGTGGCAATCACCGCCAACTCGGCTAAAACTAACTTAGATTATGTGCAAATCGGAGTAATTATGAGAAAGCGTGCGGAGACTGCCACTGAGGGATGGGCTGATGGGGCGAGGCCGGGTTGAAGTCGCTTTCAATTTTGTATCTACTGCCTCTTCTTTCCATGCGTGCAAAGCGTAAAAGGGCTTTGTAGGAATTGCCCGAGTGGGCAGAGTTGGCCGACAGAGGAGTGGGGCTGATAGAAAACGCCTCTATAAGTCTAAATTAATTATGAATACACATCAAATGTTTGAGTAAAGTAACTGATTTCACCAAAACTCAGCAACGTGGTGTCGCGCGTGCGCGCCGGCGACTGGGCAACATAGCTTGCGAAGGAATTGTTTTACTTGTTTTGTTAGAAGAAGAAAGAAATTACAGCTGAAGTAGTTGTGCAGAAACTTCAAGTTAAAACCTCTTCCGTGGTGTCCCGTTCATTACCAAATCTTAATCGGTTCGTCTTTTTGGTGTTTTCTGGTCGATTAGACTACTGAGTAATTTGCGTGCAAAGTAAACTTTGTCATTTCGGTCAGATATCTCACGTTTTGCTATCCGCATGCTATGTTCGGGTTTTAGGCTGTCTTTACAGAGCTGTGCCTATACGAGCGCTTAGCGTATAAAATAGTGCAAGTGATCTGTTTGTTCCTGTACGTAATTAGAATAATTTTCAAAAATTTTTAGCAAATAGCACTAAAAAAAATTTTTCGGTGGTTCACGGACCTGCAAAGGTTTTGGGAAGCATCTCAAAAAAATTTTCGCCACGCACTTTTATTTGTAAAAAAAAAATTCCCCCTCCCCTTCCTGCGACTGCCACTGGAAGTGGTGAAAAACTGACTTGCTGAAAGATCCGGCAGATTGCGAGAATTTTTGTGCTTGGATTTCATAAGGATCGGCATGCGCAGGGCTAAATGGTGAAGGTGAAGCAAATGGAACACTTAACTAGAACAAATTCTACCCAGTCTGCGTGCATTATGAGGTGTGCGCAACATGGAATCGCGTGTAACACACTCATGTATACTTGCAATGAACACTTTCGTCTTCCCCGTTTATGTTTTATGATGTGCATTGCTCTGTATTATTCTTATATGCACTAGATCGTGACCTTGGCATATCAAGCTCCAGTCTCGCGCTCTTTTCTGCTCTCTCCCTACTGCTCACTATTTCTCCAGAAATTGACATACCTAGTTCGCGATATACGTCACATGCAAAAGTACGATCAAGTGCTAGCTATTCGATGAGTTATTGTAAGATAGCAGATTCGATGGCCTTCGGAGTGAGACTAAGCAGGTTGCGACCTCGTATGTGATATCCAAGGGAAGATCACTATAACCAAGGTGTAGGAGAGAGTCATGCGCAAGCATTCTTGTTCTTAATATCAAATACTGCATGTTCTGTAGGCGAGCAACTACTAAGCACAGTGCATGCACCCTGTAAATGCGGTTGAATGAATGCAGTTGGGCAAACCAGCACAAATTTTCAATGCTCCTAAGTGTGGTGTACGAGCGTCCTGATCGCCATATCTACGCCTGGCAAGCGAGCGAAAAGCATTCTCCTATTAGTGAGGTCGCTCAAGCAGTCTATTCGCAACAACCAAAAGTCGTAGCGATCCAACCTGCTTTGGCTCAAAACAGTGAAGCTACGATATCTGACATAACCTCTGAGCAGAAATTTGAGACCTAAGTACTTTCATATTTCAAGTCAGCAATGCCGGTTGGCCCATAGATTTCAAATTTTAAGTCTTCTCTTCTAGAGAGTTTGGGTCTTGGTATAATCCCCGAAACATACGCAATTTTGAGTAATGCAAGAAATTCCTGAGTCCTCCTTTTTTCCTATTCCCACATCTCAGGAAATCACCTACACCAAATAGCTGGTAAAAAACACTGAAGCTCAGGCAAAATCAGCAGAACAGTGCATGCATACCTTAAAACACCATGTAAATTAGTAAAAAAATGTCTTTTTTCTAAACTAGTCACCGTATAATATAAGTACGGTGACTTAATGCTAGACACCCACTGGATGCCATTAGAAAACCAAATTCTAGTTCCAAATCTTTCCCTCTATGATGTCAAGTAAATAGTATGCAAATTTTTGACAATACTTTTCATTGCTGCAATTAGTTGAGTCAACGTAAAGCATGTTTATATTTTACCAAACTTTCTGATAGAATAAAAATTGTAAAACAAGTAACAAACTCTGCTTACTTGCAAAATTGCAGATTCCGGAGACCACACCGTACAAGCAGCCAATCCAAGGTGAATGTAGACAAAGTGAACGAAGAATCATCTGCGTTTTCTACAATCAACATTATGCGAAACTTGTTTGAGCCTCAAGCAGAATGAACATTTTTAAAAAATTTTTAAAACTTGTTTCGGAAGCTTGAGTTAAGTGTTGTTTTTGTTATTAGAAAACTCAAATGCAAATCCTTAATCAGAAATGGCCAGAAGTCAAAAAGGCCAATCCCATCAAGCTGTACACCATTCGGTGCAGCATAGCACGCTGTGTTCAAATCTGTCTTTGTATATGCTTAACATCTTTGTAGGCAAAGTTACGAGCAGTTTTATTACGAGAAAATTCTTACATAAATTGCGAGATCGAGCACATTTGCCGTTTCTCACGTTTAGGTATGGACCAAATGACCTAATCTAGCTGCATATCTTGGCCCGACAATAGACCGATCATGGCCTTGCCCGGTCAATGCACTTTGCACGATCAGCCATTAGTTTAAGCAAAATAATGGCTCATAATTCCGTCCACAAAAGCTTTGACAGCTGAAAAGACAGGTTTGGAGTCAGCGCTTCATGGTACATCGAATGGTATGCAGTTGTTACGAAAGGACACTTCGATTGCTCACCATTTTCTTGTAAGCGATACATTTCACATGGAAGCGCATTGGTTGCTAACATCTTTATCGCTTCGAAGTCATTTGGTTTAACTTAGATACACAATGTGGAGCAAATCATAACGCTCTCCCTTAATGTAGCTAAAGCAAGAACTTCACTGTAATGGCGTTTACGTACTTATTTTGCGTAACCCGTAATTCATATTGTGTACATTACACCTGTTTGAGTTTGTTAGATGCTAGTTTTTGTTACGTTTATTGAAATATTATATTTTATTGGCTTAACATCAGCAATCAACATCAATGTAAACGTAATCAACTCAATCAC
Source organism: Cylicocyclus nassatus (assembly GCA_958299035.1). NCBI lineage: Eukaryota > Metazoa > Nematoda > Chromadorea > Rhabditida > Strongylidae > Cylicocyclus > Cylicocyclus nassatus. The sequence continues at coordinate 14,321,675 of CATQJL010000223.1, forward strand.
GTTCGGGGACAGTGACAGATCCTTAGCCTCATGCCAGCTCCGTGCCAGCTCTGTTCAGTTCTATTCTGTCGTCACACTCAGATAGGTATGCGCGCCGTCCTAACTCCATACCAGGTCTTGGACTTCGTACCAACTCCGTGCCAAGAGTTTATGGAGTTCAGTCGAATCATTTCACATGATGATGAGTGTCAATGCACACACTGTCCACCTTTGGCATTCCCCTCCTGGATTCCTGGAGCAGACAACCCTTCCGGTGAGCGTTCTCGACGTATTTTTGACGTTTTCTTTCCTCTTCAGTCACTGTTCACCTCAAATTGATGTAAGCGATAACAATTGGCCGGCTTTTGCATTTTTGCGATTGCAAATCTAGGATGAAGACGCCAAAGTAAGACAATGCAGGCATGATCATATGAAATGATTTGACTGTAGCTTTGAGCTAAAAAGGAGATTCTCAAAACCTGCACATGTTAGGACTAAGGAGTTGCTTCTTTCGAGGCCGGCCTGTGCTTACACTGGATTCTTGCTGTGAGATTCCAATAGAGAATCTCAAAAACACAAAAACAAAACTTTTCAACAAATTCTTACAGAAGGGACTTCGAAAGGTACAAAATAACGAGATTCTGATAAATAAACCCAAGGCTGGGCAACAGGCAACAGCAATAACAAAAAACATTTACAAATGCCTAATGTTAGGCTGTCGGATGTAATTTCTGCTACACTTTTTTCATTTTACAGAAAATTCCTAAAGCTTTACAAAGACCCCAAATTTGCGACACATTCTGAACATAGCATCTACTTACAGCATGATTGATGCCGCAGGTGCTCTAATGACCAACTATTTTACGGCAGTTTTGTAAAAGCACTCAAATTTTCAATTTTGTCCGAGTGCTTCCAGCATTCGAAAAACAAGGGGTGAAAAAATGTCAAAGATATTCAAAAACTTTCCTAAATTCTTTTTTTAAATGTACATCGTGTAGAAATGAACACAGAAAGTTGAAAAATATTTTTTTGAAATTTTTTGAAGACGTTTTTCTGTTAGAATGTCGATGATTGCGCCCAGAAAAACATGTGTAGACATGTCTGTGTTGATTCCCTAATCTGCTAAAAGCTATAGACTATGCCTACCTGATTACCACATTGTCTGGGTTTCTCGTTCATCCCTAGAAGAATGCCAGCTCATCTACTAAAATGGGAACAAAGCGGAGTTTTAGCCACAGAGTGGATGCGCAGGGATCGCGAATGCGGGTACCGATGTATAGGCCTTTTTCTCCTGCCCATATGCCGTGAACATGAGATCTTTTGAAAGCTTCTGAGATTTTTTGAGATTTAACTTAAAAAGTGTAACAGAAATTATCCGACCTAATAGAATAGATCGAGGTCTGCGACCTTGCCAAGTTGGCATCACCTCTCGGAGGGCATAAATCTTGCGGGTGTCGGCTGCTCCGTGGCTGATATGGGAGGTTCTCCTGTGTTCGATGTTGACCGCCACTGATGAGGGACTGGAAGAAGTGTTGTTGCAGTCGTAGCATGCCGATGTAGTTGTCAAGAGCCCTTCTTTGTAAGCATAGCTTGTTGTTACATAAAAGAAAGGAGTGAGATTTTATGAGGGAGAATAGAGCGGACCACTGACCTTGAATACCTTGAACTGCAACTCATTGACAGCCTTGGCGGATGTGCGGCGTTTTTATGCGATCGGTGCTATAAGAAGAGTATGAGTCGAGCTAGAGAGTTGATACGCAAAGTGCAGATTGCATACATCCTGAAGCTGCTTGATTGTTCGTTTGCGTTAAATGTGCTTTAGTCCGTCCTTGTCGATTAGAGGTGTGGAGCATAACTTCTGTGGAGTCCAATGTCGAATCCGAAACGTGGTCCTCCTCCTTTTCCGCCCGCCGTTCCTGCTCCATATCATCCAAGTTGTCCCGCCCACCTGCCCTCCGTTCTTTTACCGTCTCTCCCAGCGTCAATTCCGAGAAATCGGTATCCCCGCCCCCTGAATTCCGCCCTTTTCTGAAAATGAAAGTTTATGGGGTTATAAGAAGCAACGATACATACATCATGGAATGAAGTGCACTTATTACGTATTGGTGATTCCATCCTTTCCCGCCCACCCTCGCTCCGTATCATGCAAGTTTGCTAGCCCGCCAGGCCCTCCTCCCCCTTGTGACCCCCCCCCCCGATGTTGAATCTGAAATGCTATCGCCTCTCTGTAACACCATTATAGGTGAGATAGACATCATAATTCAGATACATTCACTTTGTCCAGGAGCGTATTCATTTTTCAACTCCAGACATTACTGCCGTTTTCCTAACGAATGGGGTATGAGCATGTCAGTTTCAAAAATTGAGGACTGATGCGTGTGCAATTGCATGCTCTAGGGGATGTCAAGCCTCCCCTGCTCGCTGCCGGTGTCTAAGGTAAGGACATTCATTTATCTCGGTGTATATCATTGAGCTTCAGCGCTCCTTAAATAGGACATCCCTGACGTGTGATTTGCAATTCCTCCAAACTCTTTTTATCTGCTCGACCGTATCAATTTACACTGTACCAATACAACGTCTCCTACTTCCTTCCAAGCTTTCCTTTTTTGGCTCCCGAACTTCTCGAGTCATTCAACTCGAGAAGAATACCCTTTCTTTTTAAAGTTTCAGCAACAATGACGTCCGTGTACAAACGAGTGGCCGCTTTTTATCATCATTCATATAGTAAATGATTATTGCAACTGTTCGGTTAAAGTGGCGGAAAGAATGTTGATGCGATGAAGAAGTATGAATGTCAAGCTTCTCGGCGAGTAATGCGAGCTAGTTTGCAAGTTCGGTTGTTGTCGTATAGAGCAGTACAGAACAAAGATATCAGTATTGAGCTACACGTGATGTCAGACAGGCTGAAATACGCCCTAGTTTGGGACTGTGCTAGTCGTGTGAAGAATTACCTAAAGTCATGTAAAATGCCTTTTGTCTTATAATGAAATGGAACTGACACAATTCTTAAAGTCTGGGTTTAAAAAAATGTTAGTATTGGCCGCAGCGCTTTAGATGACATTCAGAAACACTTTAAAACAGAGATCAATGGAAAGCTTCTATAATTTCGATGTGCAACGATATAAATAACAAGCATCTATGTAACGCAATGTTAACAAGTAATTCGTAAGCCGGTGTGATCTGAACAGATGGCACTGGCGGGAGAACAATTGATTTCGATAGATTTTTGACAATCTCAAAACGCCTAACGAACTTGTCGACACCCCAGTGATTCGTATACAAACGTTTTCGTTTAGGCTGCATTCATGCTGATCCCAAAGTTCGGGAACAGTTCCAGCACAGCGCGCAGTTCGAGCGCTTTGCTAGAACTGTTCCCGAACTTCGGGATCAGTATGAACGCAGCCTTACAGATACAGGCCTAAACAATGTAACGACATCATAGGATGAACCAGGACAACCTAAGCGAAGCTTACCAGACAGACCTAGAAAAGATTTCAAGATCATCACGCATGTGATATAAATATGAATAGCAACCATCTATGCCTTTAATTGAGGCTTTCAAATCATTTATATATCAAAGAAACTGCTTGGAGCAAGCATTGCCGGAGCTGTTGGGTCCTAAATCAGTTGGTAGTTTTCCAAGCCCTTTTCTACACCACAAAGACACCTTCTAGTTTTCTGAGATTGTACGTTATGCTAATGACAGGGTCATTCGACACTGTAATTTCCTTATACTATTGAGCTAAGCAACTACCATACCTTCAGCAGTTGTTCCATTTGCTCAGCTAAACTCCTCAGGTGATTAGCTCTTGGTTTAGATAAATGAACTGAAATAGGGATTTGACTGCGTTCACATGGAAATAGTCACACCTGACTGCACTCAATTGTGGTGCAAGAGCAACCAAGCCATTAGGAGATGCATGGACGTGGAGGGGACACCGCTACTCGAACATCATCATCTCAGAATTTTACAAGCTATGATACTTGATGAATATGAACCAAAAGCTTACCAGTGCACAAATGCACGCTTAGCGTACATCAGAAAACTGTGATAAAAACGAGCCCATGCCTCCGCAATTGCATTCGTGCTCGACAACATGCAGACAGCACGAGGTAGCTTTGCAATGTCACAACCGGAAACAGAACAGAGGTTGATAACTGATGCCGATATGAACATCAGACAAACGATGAACATTCATCTACTTGTGTATTAGATGTCGAACGTTACCTTGAATCCTATGGAACACCAGTCAACAAGTGACTACTGCGCTCTTCGATGACAGAAATAGACTGGTTCACATCCCTTGGAGCGACATCTCCGCGATACAGCAAGCAAACGGCATGTACTTCCCATTGCGAGGATCACTTGACCATCTGGTTTGAAGGCTCAAAAAACAAGGCAACATCATTTACAGACAAGACTTCGTGGTAGGCTTAAACATTGATTTCAACGGACACCAAATACAGTACAATAATAGAAGTTGAAGATCTCTGAGAAATTCACGTCTTCGACAAAATCGTGGGCACTTGCAGGTAGCAGGGAGCACCGGCAGTAGTTTTTACTTCTTTTAAGCGCAGGCGCATTCTTCGTCACTTGTATCTTCTAAAAAATAACATTTCTGACTCTGAAACGCTTTAGATGAGAATAAAGAAACTACAACGGCATCAACTGAAAAAAAATTATTATTTTCAAATTTTGGCACCATTCGATAGAGCAAAGCAAGTTCTACAAAATGGCAATCTTGCTTTGGCAACAGCTCTAATCCACCACGAGTTTCGAGCCAAAAACTAAAAAGATTTAACTGCCCGAATAATTGAGAAAAATCGTAACTTAGTTCATAAGAATCCTACAAAAATTCTAACTTGCTCACGTAAACACTGTCCACATAAGACGTATATGTACGCCGTTGCCGTATTTCTTTTCTCGGTTAGAAATTAAGAAAACGAAGATTTTAATGTTTCTGCCAAAGTTATGCTGTGCCGTTCCCACTTAAGTTGTTGTATACTGCAAACCTGTAGAAGTACAAACGCAAAGTTCCAGCTCTCTACCAGCTCTAGTTCTCGAGAAATATCGAACAATAGCTTGCACAGCCGGCCCTGTCAAAATACTGTAATAAAGGTCCCATCCCTATCCCTGTACAGCCATTCCCTGTGCCCACTTCTACACTTCTTTTCCCGTTCCCTGTGTTGTTTCCGAAATCAGCATGCCACTTACCCCCTGTGCCTATTCCCAGCCCCGTAGGTGAACTCTGTAAAACGATAAAAATCGATAAAATCGACATCGATCGGTGACGAAAAGTAGCCAATGACACGCTCCTCGCCCCGAAGTGTATGTGTGCCAAGTTTGATTCAAATTTGTTTAGAAATAAAAATTTCTATTCCGCACATACCATACAGACATACATACAGACACACATTCAGCTTTATATATAAGATAGCTTTCCCTAGTTAGGTGGTCCAAGCTAAAATTCAAATTTCTCGAGGATTAAAGCTTGTAGAGAGCTGAAAATTTACGCTTGCACTTCTACCGGTTTGTAGTATACAATTACTTATGTGGGGATAGCAAAACGCCACTTGGGCAAATGCAGGGAAATCTCCGTTTTCTTGATTTCTAACAGAGGAAAAAATACGGCAATTCCGTGTATGAATGTTTTATGTAGATTGGGTTTAAATGAGCAAGTTTGGATTTTGTAAGATTTTTGAAACGGAGCTACGATTTCTTCTCATTTTACCGGGCAGTTTCAAAACCTGCGTTAATTTCCGAACAAGACAATAGTTATTTACAAGTAAAAACAAGTCCTCTGCACATTTTCATAACACATTTAAGTAACTTTCAAAAATTTCAAAATTTCAGCGACCCCCCCCCCCTCCCCTACTTCGATACGCCACTAGTACGTATAGCACTTGCTTGAGCAGATAACGGTCAAAATTATGTTAGAGAAACACGGGAAGAAACTGAGCACAACATCTGAGGAGATTTTCGTTATTTGTAAGACTAAAACTTTTTCGACAGCAAGTGCGCGTTTTCTTTTGTGGATTTTTCTCAAATTTTCTTGATTCTGACAAAAAAGTAAGTGAGCGCAATTTCCTACTTTAGTTTGAAATATCAGCCATTTGAGAAGAAGTGCTTAACGGCGCGTCTGAAAAAAAAATGGTAATATGCACTTTGTTTGCGAAGTAAAGTTGCACAAGTTCGCAAGAAATATGCGCTACGTCCTAACCTAAGATGTCATTAGACTGTTCATTTCCTTAGACTAATTTTTTATGCACAAATTGTTTTGTTGATATAATATCCAATTTTGAAAATTATTTATACAAATAGTATAATAGGTTGTCCCCGAAAGTTTTATCCGTTTTTCAAACCACTATAAAACACGCAATAAAGACCTGAGCGAGTTTCAGCACGCATTCGATGCAGCTTTTCCTTTTACTCCCTATGGTTGCGTTTTCAAACCACCATCCTGTATGCTTTTTTTTTATAATTGCCACAATTCTTTACCTGTCATTCTTATCTGCTCAAAGTTATGCTAGTTACCAAAAATTTTATTCCAAAGTTTCGGAAAGGCTAAATTATGGAAAAGATTTTAGATTATCCTAGTTTGTGTTTCTAGCTTCAAAAATTATTTTCTCGATTGCCTCGATTTTTTGGCAAAGTCATGAAATACGCAACTGCAGCAAATACATGGAAGCTTTTGAAGTTTCTACGAATTTAATGCAACATAAACAAGTTTGAGTTGCTTTGAAAAAGCAGTTTTTTTTACATATTAAACGTAATAAAAAAGCCGCGGTTTTTATCAAAGAAATAAATATAACGGACATGGTAAACATGTAAACTAAAATGGGTTCAGTGTAGGTGAAGGTTTGCTCTACAATACAGTTATCAGTGCTCTTTGAAAACATCAGGTTACAAATTTTAGAAATTCAGGAAAGATTTGGCGTTACTGCTGAGCTGCTAAAAAGCTAGTGCGACATGCAAATCAGGAGATCAAAGAGCAAATATAGATTTGAAAAAGCGGATAAAAAATGTGAGTTAAATGGTACTTAAGTCGTCCTTGGATTGATATCTTGTGAGTTTTAGTGAGCGATGAAAAAAGCCGACGAAACATTCAGGACAGCTTAATAATATTCAAGAAAGTATTGCAAACAGTCCCAAACGTCGAAATAAATCTTCCCGACTCTAAATTCATTTATCTTATATATAAAGCTGAATGTGTGTTTGTCTGTATGTCTGTATGTCTGCATGTCTGTCTGTATGTCTGTCTGTATGTGTGTACGTATGTTCCGAATAGAAAATTCCATTTCTGAACCTATCAGGACCAAACTTGGCACACTTACACTTCGGGACCGGCGGGTGTCATAGGCTACTTTTCGTCATCGATCGATATCGATTTTATCGATTTTTATCGATTTTTTGCTGAGTTCACCTACGGGGCTGGGAGTTTGCACAGTGGGGTAGTCGAGCATGGGGATTCCGAATACAATATTGGTTTTCAGGATTATCGATTACTTTTATCGATTTTATCAATTTTTTGCAAAGTTTGACCTACGGGGCTAGGAGTTTGCACAGTGGGGTAATCGAGCATGCTGATTACGAGCTCGATATTAGTTTGGCGCTATTCGGCTATCCGGGCCCCAAAATGGTTTTTGTGGTAGAGCTTGCTCAAATTTCGTATATAAGGGTTATCTTACATGCTGTACGATATCACACTTTCTCCGCAGAACGTCTTCCCGTGTGGTTACGATAGGTGTACGGTAGGAAGTCTAAATCATAAACTCGGCTGGAGTTCGGTCCATATGGCTTATTCGACATGCTAATCACGAATATCATCTCTCTCTGCATATTGGGTCCTTTTCATAGAGTTGTGGTGGTTATATGGCATGGGGTCGCAAACATAGATTTGCTTTAAACTTCGTCTAGGGTGGTCATTTATCGCGCTGAACAAAATATCATGCTGATTTCGCAGGATAGCGCATTTTCTTGGGTTACGGTGGGTGTAGATGGGTCGAAGTTCTAGATTTGCTCAAAATCTTGCCTGTAACGTTCACAAGTATATTATCGCTTATGAATATGATGCTTGCTTGCTGTCATAACGCAATGAAGTTATGGGTAGTTGCAGGGTTTGAATGGACATTTTTTCTCTTTCGGGCCAATTTAGATCCCAGATATTCAAGAGATGGGGAAACTGTAGTTTTGCATGACGGTCTCCAGCGCCATCCTTATAGCCTGTTCTAACGCGCAACGCAAGCGGCAAATCTCCCTCCCCTTCTTCTTGCTTAGGCAAAAGCCGCCGAAGGGTGTATCGCGAGCGGCAGTGGTCCTATAAGGAAATTGATGACCTGTCCCAACGCGTAACGCATGCGGCAAATCCCCCTCCCCTGTTTTTGCTTAGGCAAAAGCCGCCGAAGTGTGTACCGCGCGCGGCAGTGGTCCTATAAGGAAAGCATTACGGTCGTGGGAAACTTTCATACCACACGAATTGCCATTATCATGGGGATTAAGCACAATATTCTTGAAACAGCTTTTTAGGTGATTCCCTGCCAAGGCTTCAGGCAGGTTCATGATTTTTACCCGCTACCATGTACCTACCTTAACTCTGCGAAAAAGTCTCAAAACGCAACGAGAGTGTTTTAAACGTAGTCAGAGGGTCGAATCTCTCTAGACCGAGTTTCAGCCAAAACTGAGATTTCGCCTCTGCAGTATACCTACCATAACTCAGTGAAATCGCCTCGAAGCAGTTTGATATTCGTAATCAGCATGTCAATTAGCCCCCTCAAAGTTTCAGCGAAATCCATGATTTTTGCTTCTTATGTGTACCCAACGTAAACCCAGGAAATGGCGCTATATCGCGCGAAATGACTACGATATTCGTCATCAGCGGCTTCGTCATCAGCAGCTTTAATAATCCCCATGTACCGACTTTGAGCAAGATCCATCACAAAAACATTTTGGGGCCGGATAGCCGAATAGCGCCATCAGTTTTCAGACTTGTCCTTACTTTTACCGGTTTTGTTGCTTTTTTTGCAAAGTTTGAGCTACGGGGCTGGGGTTTGTTGAGGGAGGTAGGTGGGCATGCTAATTACTAACACAGGGGAATAGGGAATTGCATGTAGAAGTGGGCACAATGAAAGGTTTGACAGAAAAAAGGGATAAGACCTTAATTAGCATTGACAGGGCCGGGCGGAGCCGGGTAAGCCAGCTAGTAATTCATAAAATACGCTAATCCATAGCAACCGAGAATCCGAGAACTGAGAACCGAGAACAGTAATTTTTAGTTTACTATCGTAAGCCGTGATTTTTTTTTGAAATTAAGAAAAATTTTCAAGCTATTGAACCTATCCCCATGATTTTTTCTTGATATTTTGGAGCTGTAGATCATTTCATCAAATTGCATAACATTAGATAGTATTGAGTGACATCATTAATTGTTATACAATGTTTCATCCCGCCTCCAGCCGTCGTTGATGTTGTAAGACGACGGACCTGCATGTAAGAGAGGGCTGGAGACCTTCAGGACACACCCACACACACCCACGCGCCCCTTCCCCTTCCCCTACCTCTACTTGTCCAGTTTTTGTATCTTTAGTAATAAAATATGTAATCACTATGTTCGACATACCGTAGCACCGCTACACCTTCAGACAATGGTTCGTACATCCCTTGTTCCTGACATGGAGGTCCCGGGAAGATTTTTCTCTAGAATCCTTCCTTTAGAATAATTTTTTCCTAATGAAATCCAACCCAATTTTTATCCGTTCTTCCGGGATAAGACCTTGCCCCACCCACCTCCTCTCTACCCACCCTTCAACGTCGTCCTATGTTTTCTTCCCCTTCCTTAACTGATCACTAAGGAAGTTCCAACGAAACACGTATGTTCCTTTATCTACTCAATTATAGTTACTAGTAGTTTATATACGACAATCACCTGCAATCCAAAGATTGCCAATATAATCCTGCGGGTGAGTACCTTACTATAGATAAATTAAAAACAACTCAAAACATAGCACAAGCATTCCCAGTTTCTGCCTATAAAAATAACCTTTTATCAAATTACACGTACGTCAGGTCTATCTGACTTTAACCACATTCTCTTTTCTTCCTTCTCTTCCTTATTAGCTCAACTAGTGCAAAGCGAAAAGAAAAACAATTGTTTATTCAAATCCTCTCCTGCAACGTATGATACGTAATCATAAATCTGAATGAACATATAAAGCAATCTTCTTTTTATTAAGAAAAAGAGCGAAAAAACCTAATTATTGGACTCTCAATATCAAGATCGTTCATGATAATTTCCCTTTTATTCTATGGAGTCGCTCGCAAACCCCGGGAAAGTAATTACTAAACTAGAACGAGAGAGTTTTGATATACAAAAGCGCCCATCTATATCAGAAAGCTTCTCTCCGCTATTCATTGTTTTCGCGAACAATTCATTGCACAACGTAGCTGCGAAAGAGCGCTGCTTTATCTAAAGAGCTTTATCAAAAACTTTATTCTACGCAGCACAATTTACGCGAATAAATAATTTGGATCTCGTAGCACGCGAAAATCGCGCTGATCCACAGATCAGGGGGGATAACCCACCGCAGGCCATACTTATGCGAATAAATCACTGCTTTTCGCGTTCAGCGCTATCATCAGTAGCGATAGATTTTCGCGGACGCGGAGCCACATCTAGTAACACGCGAAAATATTTCGCCACGCCACGACTTTCGTTACACCGTACTATCAATTAACAAACCACAAAATAATTGGACAACTGTGCCATTCATTAGTAACCTTCCGAACAAATGCGTGACTCCTAGAAACCATTTCTCAAACTTCGAACACATGGCCGTGAACGCGCGAAATATTTGGACGAACACTCACAATTAATGACCAGACCCCACACGATAAATGATTTGCTATTCATTTTTTTACTTTATTTTATAAATACACTCGAGGTGCACCAGAATGAGAAAAGGAATAAAAAGAAGATCCAAACAAATCAGACCAGGCAGTCCTCAACGCAAGAGAATATAAAAAAAATACGGAATAAAACAGAACACGAAGCTCTAGACCCAGCTTGTAAACTTGAGCGAAAGTAACTTAATCAAAAACAATCACGTGAATCTTGCATACTTCAAAAACAAAGAACTGATGCCCCATTTTTAGGTGTCAACGAGCCCGCCGGTAAGGCTAGCTGACCTGACCCCATTGAAGATTTATTTTAAAGGAAGCAAAATTCAGGTTGAAAGTGGCAGAGTAAACATCTAATTATTCCAGAAGGCTCCTCATTAGGCAGACACAATCTGGGGTGCTCTAGATGGGAAACTAGGCTTCGTTACGGTTGTAAGGTATTATAAAGCTTTCTGACGAATGAGCCGGGCTGTTCATTTGTTAGTTAATGATGCGGTACTTTTCCGTTATCCGGACCCATTTTTTCAAAAAGCTCTTATAAAATACGTTCTGTAGTCCAAGCACAAATTTTCATAGATTTTACGAGGACTGCTTCCCCGCCACGTGCCAGGAAAAAATAGACACGTTCTAGTCCGCTTTGACGTGTTTATTCGAAATCATTTCTAGCATTTGTAACCACTCAAAAGCTGTCCAGCTGATTTAGATAAGAGCAAAACAATCTAGAACCATTACTAGAATATTTTGATTACTTCTAGCACTGATTCGAAAATGTATTTCTCTTCAAATTTTCCGCCATGCAATTTTAGCCAGAAACGTCTACAAATGATGGCTTGAAGTAGTACATTGGTGCTGCTTTTCGCCGCTTACATGATGGAACCCGCACTTCTCTATTCTGGCCATGTATAGTATGTTCATTGATAAGAGGGCGACATTATTATTATAACAATGTCATTTTTAAAAATGTTTAGTCGAAAATAGGGTCATTATTGACCAAAAATGGTTGAACTTATGTCGCTAGGTAGAGCAACACGAACTCTTGCTAAAACTTGTTAAACATGTAGATGGCATGTCAAGTTTTTTTGACACGTGGCAGAAGGTTGACACTCTTTCCTGCGAAAATGGGAACTTATATGGTGCAAAGAAAAAAGCAGTATTCTTCTTTGAAAAAATGGGTCCGGATAACGGAAAAGTACCAATGATGCTTATGGTTAGTAACAACCAATAAATAAAACCAGGCTACAGAATCAACTGCAACTGAAGAACACCAGGACTCTGCTCCGAAAAATGACCGTGCGGACCAAAAACCAACAAGCTAGTAACACCAACAGCCACAGCTATTACTAAACACGTTCCGTCCCATGCCCTTCTGGTGGGATTTAGGTGATAGGGAATGGAGTCATTTTGAACCGAAAAACGCTTCGTAGAGTTCGTAAATTCTTTTCCGTTATGCGGCCTTTATTTCAGAATAATATTTTGAGATGTGTACCTTGTACTCTGACGCCATTATCCGAGTGGGCAACATAAATGTAATCAATCGATAACTGAGCACTTCAATGGATTTTTTCAAAACTTTTCCAACATCATACTAAAACACAAAGTTTGAAGTTCAAGGCCCCAATTTTTGAAAAGTTCGGCAATAAAAGTAAATATGCTTCCTCATATTGCCCACTTGCCGCTTACAGAACGTCAGTAGAAAAGAATTGCCATATGATTTCAAAACCCACTTTTAATGCTCACACAATCAACGGTGCCTTAGTCATTAAAAATTTTTCTGACAGGCCCTAGGTGCCGTTTACAGACCGCTCTTCACAAAAAGTTGTCTAAGGGCCGCATGCACTAACCTCCCCGCGGGGAGGTTAGTGCATGCGGCCCTAAGAATTCATATGGAGCTCATTTTTATGCTATAAATTTGCACTAAGTGCGGCTTTCAGATGTTATTAACGAGAAACTGCTCAATGACTGCATGAAGACTCCTTCTCGATGCTCAAAACACTTTTGATCCTAGGGAAAACATGCTAATACTTAAAACAATGCAAACCAAAATAAACATTGATTTCTGAAAATTCTATGTTCCGCTTAACTATAGATATTTACACGTAAGGACTATCCGACGCTCCTGCAAAAAAATCACTTTCAGCTTTCAATCAGTACCCAACTCTTGAAGAATTCTGACATCTAGTATAAACATTGTTTCCACAAAAAGTCCTATTGTACGACTTGGAGACCGATATTTATGTGAATTATCTGCCCTCGTAAGTTCACTGAATTATTATCATTTAACTCATAAATAGCTGTGGCACCTGAACACAATCATCATAACGATACTTGAATAGGAAATGAGACTGGTACGAAGTCATTACAGCATGACCAGAACATGGGTAAATAAATTGAGTTAATTTCTATAATCATATTTGATGAGTATAAATTGAAATGCTACAGGACCCACGGTCTAAACCTGGTGTTCTATTGCAGAACATTACCTCCAGGCACAATAAGTACATATCAATACATTCACGCTATTTCATAGCCGCTGTGATGTCAACATTACATACAAAAAATCAATTATATAATTCGGGAGAACCCTGGTGCGGTGTGGGCACCCCATCCTATGCGGTTTACACTGCGGGCAACGCTCCCCAGCGAAGAAAAGGCTTGCCCCTGCCGAGGAGGAAACATCCTCCGATAAAGAAACTGCATAAGGGTCCAGGAAGGACCGCCTTGGACTCGATGGACACAGGTCCAGCAACAAAGACCAAAATATAAATAATACAAATGCTATATGTTCAGTGTTGTCCTCTAATAATACAAGAGAACAAAACAGATGCAGAGTAGTTACAACATCAAATTCAAGTGAGCATAGAGGCAATCGATGTAGTAGAAATAAATGTGCTATATGTGATCTTATGAATTTCCAAGGCGTAGTCAAAAGTTCAATCACAAATTATTATTTTAAAACCAATAAACCACAAGAATGTACATGTGATACAAGCAATGTAGTATATATGATAACATGCCTTACTTGCCAAATGCACGTGGGCGAAACACCACAAAAGCTAAGAGCAAGGATAAGCCAACATTATAGAAATATTCAGAAACAAGTCCTAAACTACTTGGTAAACCACTTTGAGAACACCGGCCATGATCCCTGGAAGATACGTGTAGATGTTTTGGATCATGTAGCTGATACGGAAAGTATTAAATCCAAATTACTAGACAAAGAGTTAGAATGGATAAAATATATGATTACCGCTTACCCTTTCGGTCTGAACGATCAAATAAAAGGGCTTGGTAATATATCTGAAAAGGTAAACCCTTTGGAAAAAAAGAATCATCCATATTTTACATATCCAGTAAAAAGACCAAGAACTAAAGGGAAGAAAAGAGAACCAAGAAAGCAAAAAACTTGTCCAGACAGAACAGCTCACTTGGTGAATGAAATAAACATCAGACAAGGGAACGAGCTTTGTAAATTCTTCAGAACATTGAATAAATATGAAATGGATAGGCTTATAGAACATGCTTTCAATGAATCATTCCAAAGTCACTGAAGTATAAAACATATGGACTTTTAGCATCTCCCTTTGAATAAAAAAGACTCAAAAATATCGAACAAAACAGGAGATCTTATAGTAAGCATTAGATATATAGGTGAAATAGTACAAACTTAGGCTTAAAAGAATATGCAACAGTTTGCAATTGAAAAATATAATAGCACATCATACACCTAATACACAAGAAGCCAGGGATTTGGTAGTGCAAGTGGTTTACAGAACAGTTTCGCCATAGTGCCCAAGAATATTTAACTATGATTCACAAAAAATACAACAGAACAAAGAGAATGCCCTTGCAGTAACTTCAAAGATTATGTGGATCCTGTTCATAAACACTGTACTGGGAACCTAAACTCAATCAAAAATGTGAAGCTCAGACAATTGCTGGGTAAAGGTACAAAATACCGAAGGCATGATAGAATCACTAAACAACAAGTAAAAGAGGAAATGGCAAATGATAACGCAACTGATAAAAAAGTTGTCGAGAAAATACAAGATAATCGGTAATGCAGTAAGTTCATTTACACAAGAAGTGACACATTACATGTATAAAAAGATTCCATCTCAGCTGTTCAACTTATACGATCAACAACAAGTAAACATAGAAAGGTACAATATCAAGTCACTGGAAGAAATTCAAGAAAACTTTATCATTACACCCATAGATAAAACTGCATCCAATTTTAGTCTTACCTGTAAGAAGTTCTATCTGGATAATATAAAAAAGGAATTGGAACAGCATGATAATGATTGTACTTATGTGCCGACAAGATTACAAGTACAAGAAGTAAAACAAAGTCACCATAGCATCATGCAATGTTTAAGCATTGGAAAAAATCATGAGGAGGCAGTACCACTAATATATGGTATTCCAAAAATGCATAAAAATCCTATCAAATTTCGATTTATCACAGGAGCAAAAAATAGTAGTATTAAACCGTTAACAACAGTGCTACAGCTAATCTTATCACGTTTACGTAAACATTTTAGTAACTATTGTAATGTCATCAGACATAGAACTTGGGTCAGACTTTTTTGGGCAGTTAATAAGACTACTGATGTCATCAAGGATGTCAATTTGAATGGCAGAGGAAGAACTCTATTTTCAGCAGATTTTACAAGCCTTTTTACATGCTTACCGCATCAAGTAGTTAAAACCAACATGGGCAGACTGCTACAGCTGTGCATGAAGGAATATAGATACATCAGAATATCTAGAGACAAAATATATTATAGCTTTAGTAACGAAGGTAATGGAAACTTTTATAGAAAGGAGGATATAATGTATATGATAGACTCCCTTTTGAACTCTTACTACATAATTTTTGGCGGGGTTATATACCAATAAGTAAAAGGAATTCCGCAGGGAGCTTCTTGTAGTCCCCAAATGGCTGACCTAAGTTTAGCCTATATGGAATATGAATACATGAAATCTTACATACTCAACAATGACGGAAGCTTACGTTATCTATACAATGAGACGTATCGTTACATAGATGACATCCTACATATTTCTAATGGTGTGCAAAGATTTGAGAACACTTTGAAAGATATTTATAACAACAGTCCCACTATAGAAAAAACTAAACGACTCAGAATTAGAAACGAATTTCTTGGACTTAAATATAAAAGTAAAAGATGACAAAGTAATCTGTAGTTTGTATAATAAGACGGATGCGTATAACTTCAGAGTTTATAAATATCCGCATAAACAATCTAATATACCTACTAAGCACATTATCTACAATACTCTTGTAGGAGAAGTGCTACGCATAAATAGAAACTGTAGCAATTATGAGGATTTTGCCAGTAGAATCTTGGAACTTTGTGAAACATGTGTGCAGAATGAGTGGGAATCACGCGAGGTAATTGAAACTTTATGTCACACATGACGCCAAAGACCTTACTTATATCATGAGAAAGTATGGATTTGACAGTACATCACACATTCCTTTACTCCATACAGTACATAGTAGAATGCTTGATCTACTGGGCGGGGAGCGGGCAGTACACAGGCGGGAATAACCAGGAGACTTTACGGGTCAGCACTCATTTATGCTTATTTGTCTTACAATGCGCCCTCTTCCATTCCATACTTTCATCCTCACATTCTTTTATTGCTTAATTATTTCATAATACTCCTCATTCTTCTTATTATTTTATATTACTTTTGGAAGCCTTCCTGTGAACTACTGATGAGCGGCGGCAGGTTGGCCACACTTCTGGTCTAGTTCAAGCCCCGAAACAGAGTGTGAAAATCCAATTTTTGGTACATGCTGGACTTTACATCTCAATTAACTTTAACATTACCCCCTTATTCATAAAAACTTTCAAATATGGTAATGTTTTGTCTGATTTGAATCACTTCTCATTTATGGCACGCCCATAACTACTCGAATAGTGCCCAGGGCTCGGCATTGGTTGGCCGAGGTTGTCAAATGACAGGCTGAAAATCGTTTTCGGCAAAAAAAAAGCAAAGGGGAAATCGTTTTGCGAAGTCCGGAGCGGAGCCCCGAAAAAAATTGATAGTTTATGCTCTCCGCGTATCTTAACATGTTATGTACCTCAACAGACGAACACTGGAGTTCGCGAGTGTCAAACCGCGCCGTCGCTAATTACCGCACGCGCGACGTCGCCCAAACGATGCTACATATTTGTAACAACATGACTCGTTCTCAATGTATGCTAACGATATGCCACTAAATTTTCTAAGCGAACGGAGAGAGGCTAGTGGAAACAAAGTACGAAAAAATGTGAAAAATTTAGGTGAACGGGACGAGTAATAAGCATTTTTTCCGAATTTTGCAAAATTGGGAAATGAAGATGTGAATTCAAATGGCTCGTTTGCAACGCACAAATGACGATATGGTATGAAACTTGGTAGTTACATGCATACGTGCCTGCAGGGCTTAAATGAGAAGCTTCATTGGAAAATTATGCGACTGAAGGTTGTGGCAAACTTTTTTCTGAAGATTTCGCTACCAAAAAATGGAAAAGTGGCTCGTTTGCAACGCAGAGGTGACGAAATCGCGCGGGATTTCGTATATATTAGGTCGTTCCGAAAGTAATGTCGCTTTTTTCGAATGAACGCCACTATTCGTGGAATCAACATTTTCAAGAGATCTTAGAAGCATTCGATGCAGCAATTCATCCTCTTTCTAATGGTTTTAATTTCGCTGCATATTGTTTAATGAGCTCTCGAAAAATTATCAAAATCTGCGTCTCGTGCTTTTTGCCATGGTCAAGTTCGGATATTTTTCCAAATTTTTGTACCAAATCTTCGAAAAGGTACAAGTGGCAGGTAGATAGAGCAAACCCTATAAAACACGGAGTAATTCTTTCTTTTCCTTAGCTTGCTTCTTAGACTTTCTGGAATCAGTTTTAAAATTTCATCAAATTCCATATTTGGTCAACTCAAACCTCACAGAACAACAACCGGCAAGCAACTCAGGTGCCATTCAATGCAGCTTTTTTCCGTCTTTCAACCAGTTGTTTTCGGTTTCCGATTCATGAAGTTTTCCGGGATCAAATCATCATAATTCAACTTTTCCAAGGCACCCCAAGGTGTACCCGAAATTTTCGAAAGTTGCTAAACCGAAGCGGTGAATGCTCGTTTGATTTGTAAAATTGTTGCCAAAATATAATCCATCTTTGTAAGCTTCGAAATCCGGAGACTTGTTGGCGTTTAATGCACTTGTGTCTGAGACGAGCCTGTTAAAAATCGGTGGTTCCATCAAAAAATCTGTACAAAAATTATGACGAGCTCTGAAAAGTAGAAAAGAGTTGTGTTGTTTCCTGTAGGGTTTGCTCCATCCATCCATTACTTGGACTCCTTCTAAGGTTTGTTATAAAATTTTAGAAAAATTGTAAAATTTGGTCACCTCAAAAAGCATAGGTTGCAGATTTTGACTCTTTCCTGGAAGCTCATTGAATTTATTGCAACAACTTCATAACCATTAGAAAGAGAATAAAATGCTGCATCAAATGCTACCAGAATCCCTTACACATCTTTGTTCTACGAGATGTGGCGTACGTTTGAAAAAAGCGACATTACTTTCGGAACGACCTAATATATGCGCAGTAGGACTAATTAACAACGTATGAAAAAGCATGAAATACTTATGTGAATGAAGAGCGTGCCCAACTTAGTTCCAAATTAGGTTGTCATTTGAAAGTTTTGACAACCTGAGGTTGTCAAAACATTCAATTCACACAATTTTTTCAAAATTTCACATAAATCTACTCTACACCTAAAGATCTCGTCGGACTTCGCAGTACGGATTTGAGAAGAATGTCCCGTTTTCGTGATCCAGCGTTGCAAATTCGAAGCATCGATGAGCCGGTCACATAATGAGAAGAACAGACGATAGATAGACACTAAGAACATCTGAGTAGATTCCTCGCGAAGCCAAACGTCTTCGAGGAAGAGCACCGACGAGATGGGCAGTGTTCGTGGAACGGATGGACCAGCTGAGAAATTAGCTGTATACGATTCTCGCCCCTGGAACTCGTGGACGCAGCCACCGACGACGACCAAGAAGATAGTGGATGTCCGAAGCAAGGGACAGGGACCAATGGCAACTTCTGTACTGGGGCCCGCATGTCACGTGAGGACGGGCCATCTAAGTATCTAAGCAAGTAAGTACACCTAAAGATTAGTATATACTGAATTTTGGTTTCAAACCTCCTCCTGTCCTTATTGCTAGAGCCAAAAATAGCCTCAGCAGCCCCGTTTCCCAAGGAGGAAAGCGCGCTCCAATCGATATGCGAAATTCGGCGTCGGTGAGTCCTCTAACTGGTGTTGCTGTAATAGTTTTTCATTCCTTTGCTTTTTTGGTCTCTGTGGCGCTTTTTGAATCATTCTAGCTCGTAAACTGTTTTGTCAACGATTTTAGGTGCATATGTTTGCTATATGTTGCTCAATGATCATTTGCCTGGGTCATTTGCTCTTGAACTCATACCTTCGATACATAGAGCCACGTACTCTGGTGACCTTCACTTTGAGCGCCCTGATAGAACACAACCTTCACCTAGAGGGAAGTCATCCGGGGCGAAGCCCCGGATATCATGGCATAACTAATGACATATCCATATAGGGAGAGATGTGAATGAGGTAAATATAGTAGTGACATCCAAAAGAAGCTCAAAAACCCGAAGGATTACGTTTTTATGGCCTTTTTTTGCCAAAAAGACTTTTATTCAAAATTCATTGAGGAACTGGAGCAAAATTTCTCAATTAATCTTTCTCTAGACTTCGATTGAGCGTTGGAAGTTCATGAAAGCCGCTGGAGTTCAATAGAAACGAGAAACTGCGCTCAAATCTTGCGCAGAAAGTCGCTACTTAAATGCTGGTCTATCTCGTTATGGAGTGATTTTCAAGACCCACGACGTTGTCAGTGCTTCTGGACATCTCATGAGGATCACAACGATATATAATGTTACAGGGTTTCATTATGATCCCGCGGAGATCAATGACCAGAGCCAAATGCCCCGCCGGCTCTGGCCTGTCTCCGCTGCTCGTCTGCGTCTCCGCGACTTGCGCGCTACCTCGCTACCCCAAAAGCGGGGCGCGGGGCATTTGGCTCTGGTACCTTTTTCTTCGTTGTTGGGAGCCCAATTTCGACAATCTATATATCATATTAAGGCTCTTGATCTCTATTTTCACGCTGACAACGTCGCAAGACTCCTTTTTATGATTTAAACGAGAAATATGGGAAAAACGGAGTTTTCGAAAACCTCTTGTTTTTTCTTCAGTTCAACTCTTTTCACTCGGTTTTTTTGTGTATTCGATAGGTCTTGTTTCTGTCTATGATGTAGACAACGTCGCCGAGCTTACTTCTTTGCTTATGCCGGTTTTTTTTGTGAAAATTACCAAAAAGTGCGTTTTTCTTTACCTTGTTCTTTTTCAATGCTTTTGCAACGAATTTCCTCCAGCTTGGACGTTACTTGCTCAGAATGATGAGCGGAAGAATCCAGACAACGTCGCAGGATACGAAACGACCATGCGGGGGTGAAAATTCAAAGAACGCGTCAAAAACCAGATTGGCGTCGATGTGCAGCATAACTTTTCAGACATGTTTAACATGTTCAGTTCAGTTATTGACAAGTTTGCCTTCTTTCGGTTCCCAACTACCGCCACAGCTAACGCTTTTTTTCAATTAGAAAAAACTTTGTTTCTGTTGCCACCCAATTTAACCGGCAATTCTGAAGACAAAAATGTGCGTAGGAAACCACCAAGATAAGGTTTCAAATTTGGTGATGTGTTAGCCTCTGTTTTATATGAATTTTTCAAGTTTCCTGGTTTAATTCAGATCTCTAAATTTCTATCTATTTTTTTCTAAAACAACCTTCACTTTTTATAGAGGGCAAGAACTCAAACAACTATCACTTTCTAGGCTCTGTCTCTTGACTATCGAAGGTATGCTTGAACTGCTTATCTTTAGTAAGTTTCTCGGCAACGATTATGTTAGGTCATTCCGAAAGTAATTTCGCTTTTTTCAAACGGGCGCCACATTTGATGGAAGGAAGGTTTCTAAGAGATCTGAAAAGCATTTGATGCAGAATTTCATTCTTTTTCTAACGGTTATGGAAATGTTGCAAAACATTCAATGAGCTTTCAGAAAACAACCAAAATCTGCGACCCATGCTTTTTGAGATGGTCAAGTTTCGCGATTTTTTCAAACTTTCATATCAGTCCTCAAAAGGAGTTCAAGTAACGGTTCGATAGAGTAAACCTTACAAAATACAATACCACTTTTTCTCTTTCTCGCAGCTCGCCGTAATTTTTTAAAAGATTTTTTAACAGAACCATCGGATTTTGGCAGGCCCTCCTCAGCCACAATCGCATCAAACATCATAATTTTTCGTAATTTGAGACTACCAAGACGGTATTATGAGCTAGCATTAATTTTACAAAGCAGGTGAGGGTTTACGGGTTCGAAATATCAAATTTCGAGTTTTTCGGATACAGCCTGAGGCTCGCTAAAAAATGATTTATGATGATTTTTCCCCGGAAACTAAACGAATCGGAAACAAAAAACACTATTAGAAAGAGGAGTAAATGCTGAATTGAATAATGCGCGAGCTGCTCTTCTTTTGATGTTTTACGAGGATTCAGCTGCCCAAGTATTAAAATCGGTAGCATTAGTTAAAATTCTGTTGAAAATGTATGACAAGCTATGGAAAGGAGAAAAAAGCAGTACTGAATTTTGTAAGGTTTACTCTATCGAACCGTTACTTGAACTCCTTCTGAAAACTGATATGAAAGTTTCAAAAAATCGCGAAACTTGACCATCACAAAAAACATGGGTCGCAGATTTTGGTTATTTTCTGAAAGCTCGTTGATTGTTTTGCAACATTTTCATAACCTTTAGAAAGTGAATGAAATTCTGCATCGAATGCTTTCAAGATCTCTTAGAAATCTTTCTTCCTTCAAATGTGGCGCGAGTTTGAAAAAAGCGAAATTACTTTCGGAATGACCTAATATTTACCTGACTGTTGCGTTTTTTCAGCTCGATAACTGGCTTTAGAGAGGCATTGGTTTGCGCTACTTTTCCACATCTATTTCGCATAGTTAGGCTGTCCATACCTTCGATAGTCTAGAGACAGGGCGCCAAAAGTGAAGGTTGTTTGAACATCCATCTGACGTCATAAATAGTGAAGGTTGTTTAAAGAAGATCAGAGAAGAGAAAATGACGTAAAGAATATATAAAAAGCAAAAGAAACTGCTGTAAACCGGATAAAAACGCTGCAACAAGGTTTGAAATCTTTCATTTGGCGGCTTTTCAAAGTGCAAGTTTTCGCCCCAGGACCAGCAATTCGCAACACGGGGTTTTGATTTTCGATGCGTCCTTTGAATTTTTACCCCCGCATTGACGTTTCTGTTTCCTGGGACGTTGTCTGGATTGTTGCGCTTGTTGTTCTGAGCAAAAAGGCCCAAGTTGAAAAAAAATCGATGCGAAAGCACTAAAACAGAACAAGGTAAAGAAAAATGCACTTTTCACGATTTTTCGCAAATAATTCCACCATAGTCGAAGAGGTAAGGACTGGGTGGTTGTCTGCATTATGAACAGAAGCAAGATCTATAGAATGCACGAAAAAACCGCGTGAAAAGAGTTGAACTAGGAGAAAAACAAGAGATTTTCGAAAACAAGATTTTTACAGGATTTCTCGATCAAATGAAAAAACGTGGTTCTGGGATGTTATCAGCGTGAAAATAGAGATCAAGAGCTTCAAAATGATATATAGGTTGCTAAAATTGGGTTCGAAACAGCGAAGAAAAGGATACCAGAGCCAAATGCCCCGCGCCCCGCATTTGGGGTAGCGAGGTAGCGCGCAAGTCGCGGAGACGCAGACGAGCAGCGGAGACAGACCACAGCCGACGGGGCATTTGGCTCTGGTCGTAGATCTCCGCGGGGTCTCAACGAAACCCCGCAACATTATATATCATTCTGATCGTCATGACACGACAATGAGGACTGACAACGTCACAAACTTTGAAAACCACTCATTAACGAGATAGACCAGCATTTATGTGACGACTCTCTGCGCAAGAGCTAAGCGCAGTTTCTCGTTTTTATTTAACTCCAATAGCTTTCCTAAACTTCTGAAACTCTATTTTGGTTGAATGAGAGGTTAGCTGAGAAATTTTGTCCTGAATTCTGGCGCAAATTCCACAGAAACCTTCTTTTTAACGTAAAAAAGGCTATGAAAACGGTTTTGCTGAAAGCTAAAGATATTATTCCCTATATTTGCTTCACTAACATACGTTCCGATATAGTCAGGATAACAACATCCAGGGCGAAGAACCGGATGACTTCTGTTTTTTTTTCAGGTGAAGGTTGTGTCCTCTCAAAGCCCTCAAAGTGAAGGTTACCAAAGTACGTGGCTCTAGGTATCGAGGTTATGAGGCTGTCTACTTTTTAGTGATACTGTGTCGTTTTCCTATCTTTCTTCCAGTCCATTTCACTTCTCACGCGTTTCGCAGCTAATATCTTTTCGTTTAGGATATTAGGTAATAGTACAGAAGTTGATATGCCTTTGGCAGCACATGACGCCGATGCCGCGATGCCTTCATTCTTGGATGGAAAACTAATGATAAAAAATGGTGATATGTTTGGAAAATGGATTCCATCAATATGCTAATTTGCGGAGCATAAGGTGAGCAATAGGGTTTACTTTTCTGTTTTGTGATTTTCTTCTTTGTTTTGTGATTTTCTTCTTTGTTTTGTGATTTTCTTTTTTTTTTGTTTTGAGGTTTTCATGCATTTTGTTTTGACAGGTTTTTTGATTTCCTTAGTTTGGTCGGTATAGTAGTCCTTACTCCATTGGTCGCCTGGTGGATGATTTCTAATTTGAATTGGACAGGCCAATTGCGTTAGAGCGCTCTCGACCCTAAAATCAACCTTAGCATATGTTCTCTCTCTGTTTTTCTTTGTTTGGCTGACGTTTCTTGTGTTTTAACTTTGATCGTGATTGGGCTTAGCGATTTCGTTGTTTGTGTAGTTTTTTCGTACTGCTATGCTCGTTTTTTCAACTCTGGGTCCAGGCAATGCGGAGAAATTAGAATTCTTACTGTGCAATCCTTTTTGCTAACAAGGGAACCGTGTCGAGTCGAAGTGGCCTTTCCAGATGAGACCCGTACCGCTTTGAAGAGCATTAATCGGTGATTCCAAATCTGCTTTCCAAATCTGCCAAGCGCCTCTGGACGCCGAGTTATGCTCGTTTTTCGGGTCAAAAAATTGAACGCAAAACTGAAGCAAAATCGCCCAAATTTGCTCGAATGGTCCAGTATCGAGTATCAGAGCTGTTTATGCAATGGATACATTTTATTCAATATGCTAGTACTTAACATTTCTTTATCTGAGCGCTGGAAAGATTGTAACAATCAATTTTACCTAGATTCTGCATTCATTTTTCGTTCCGAAGAACGGTCATAACTCGGCGTCCAGAGGCGCTTGGCAGATTTGGAAGGCAGATTTAGAACCACCGTTTAATACCCTTCAAAGCAGTATGGGTCTCATCTGGAAAGGCCACTTCGACTCGACACGGTTTCCTTGTAAGTAACATGTGCTTGCGTGTTGCCCCAGTGGGGTAGAGGAACGAACGCCTCAATTAGGCATCACCTCCGCGGGCTGCTGGTCCTTTCGTCCTACTGTTGTGCATCGTGTTGGGACCAGTGGTCCGCGGAGGCGGTGCCTAATTGAGGCGTTCGTTCCTCCACCCCCCCCCCCTCAGTGAATTTTACGTTACGTAGAACCCATTCGCATTGTTTCTCCAAGTTGACTTGGAATCAGCGTTGCAAAAAGGAATATAGCAGTATAAGAATTAGCTAAACCACAACAAAAACGCCATTTACATTAAAGTCTTGCAGATAAGTTCGCCATCAGATAAGTCCGCTTTTTTTCTCAGATGAAAAACAGAAGGATTTTTTGTCATATTTTTTAGCAAAAGCATTCTTTTCAGTAATGTGAATTATAAGACAAAAATTGAGATTTCGTGACTCAAGAATGATACTCCCTTTCTCCTCTTTCCTTATCTGTAGGCGGATTTTTCTGTAGGCGGACTTATCTGATGGCGGACTTATCTGCAAGACTTTTGGCGGCGCGAGGGCCATTTTTCATTTTTCATGTCAAAAAGGCGGACTTTCTGCAAGACTTTAGGGTAATTATGAACGTCGTTAAAATACTAGAAGCATCAATTAAACGAGGAAAAAGAGAGAAAGCATGTGCACGATTGAATTTCGGGCTAGGTAATAATGCCGCGCTCTACTGTGACCGGTCTGCCCCACTTCGAATTCAAATTTATCCACCAGGCGACTATTGGGGTAAGGACGAATAGATTGATTACTCTCATGTGGGTAGTACCTCGTTGGGAGCACTATTCGGCGACGTAAGGCCTTGATCATACTTACGCAATTTCAGCCTCAACGCGATTTAGCAATACTCGATTTGTCCATAGCTCATCGTAAGCGCATTCTAAATGTGCAGAGAGTAGGACTTTTTTTCGATCTACGAAACACAGACTATGCATTTGCGGTATGACAGTGCTGGATTTGAAGACATGTGACCACTGTCCAGAACGCGTGGCCACAATCGCGTGAGGTATGGCCAGGGCTCCAGGTAGCCCTCAGGCCCGCAGATTGTCGCTTTTGTAGTCGGTAGTTGATCTTGCGCCAAGCGCGCTGGATTGGTTTTGCCCGTGGGGCGCGTAAAAGGGACTAACTCGCACCAAGGGGTGCTTGCTTTCTTGATTTTTGACACCTTTGTCACTATTCTGTCGCTTTGAAATTTCTCTTCTATGTTGTAGCAAAGCATTTCGTTGCACATGTGGTTAATATGGTGTGGTCTCTGCTTTTCGGTGTTCTACGATGTTTGCGGTTCGGCGCAGCGGTAACCGGAGCGAAAGGGCAAACGGGGCGAATTGAAGGCTCCCTAAGGCTTTGCTTACTTCGCACTTTATGCGTCATTCAAACTGCGAATCAAATAGCGTCGCCAAAAGCTCTTCGAATCGAAGTGGTTCTTGTATCTGATAAGAATTGACTCAATCGCACAGAATCGTGTGCAGTTAGAGGTAATTGCTGGATTGCCGACTGCGTCGGTTTTTCCAAAACAACGGTTAGGTGATTTTGAACACAAACTTGAGCAGGTTCAGCAGGTTTGCTCGGCAATCGTTTGTACTTGCGATAAGTGCCTATTCAACGTCATATCTTGAAATCGTTTACAATTTAGATGGCGATTTTTCTATATCGAAACTCGATCTGCCGAATCCTCCGGTGCAAATCAGGCGCTTAAGTGACGTCAAAAAGCTTGAACAACAATCTACATTTGAAGATCGTAAGTTAATCTTTTGTTGTAATTGATTTATGGTAATTTCCATTCCTACTTTTAGTCTCACTTTTCTGTGTCGACCTTTCCGCGGGTGTAATCAGCATGAAAAGACAACTTGCTATCACAAGTTGAGCTTTTTTATGTGACCTCATTGTAGATCTGAATTGGTCTTCACTGTTTTTTTATTCGATATTGTCGTTGATACATACTTTTGAATAGCTTTTTCTGAATAAGTTTGTCTCTTGGTAAACTGTTCACTGCAAGGGATCAGTTTGTGGGTCAAAGGGGTATTCGTAAGAAAAATTTTGGGTCAAAGGGGAATTCGTTTTCGAAAACCCCTTTTGACGACCTCGTGCTGGGCCCTAATAGTGCCATCAAGAAATCCAAAAGCAATAAGTAATAAATCATGGAATCAATTTTGAGAACAAAGGTCACTTGAATGTGTTGATAAGCCTGAGTTCTTTTTGGCGTTTCAGTCCCATTTTTCTCACAAGTCATAGCGTATGCTCTTTCGCTCTCAACTATTCCGCCATGAAAAGATCAAGATGCAGTGCATAAGAATGGAAGCGGTCTCGGTAAGGCAGTTTGCAGCCCACACATAGAGCAACACACAAAGGAAACAGCCTTTATTCTCAATCATTACAAGAAGGAGCTAGATACAAGTATGAAACGATAAAAAACAAAACCTATCATAAAAACCCTTGAAGACAGTCAAACTCAGGATTTTCCCATAGTTGAAAACGCATGCGGACGACCGCAGTGCATGCGGCAGAGTTCCGGCACAATTCTGAGCACTCTGCCTGGAATTGTCCCGTATCTCTCCGACCAGTACAAATGCCCACTGAATTACTCGAGATCAACTTATAAGATACTTCCCTACGTCTATCTGCGATCTAGCCGACTGCGTTTGCATTATAAATCGACTGGTTTGGTTCCCTCGTCATGATTGGGCAGCTGTTGTGTTTGCTTATATTACTGCAATCTCTTCAGTCTTGTATACTGGAAGCAGTTGAATGCAATTCAATGGTATTTTTGTTGAATCTTCTCCTTGTTCTTGTCGCACTTCGAAGACTGTTTGCCGGCAAATATGGAGGAGCAGAGTATATCTCTTGTCGAAACAGCAATCTAATAACAAGCAACGATCTAATTTCCTTCATTAGTAAGTTTCATTCTTTCTAGGTTTATTTTAGACCAGAATAAAGCTGACAATGAGCTGATTTGTTTGTTCTTGTGGTGTACAAGTATGCTCGGTTACTCTGTAAATGTCTTGTACTTGATTGCAAATGAGATTACCTCAATAAGCTAACCAATCATTTATTATTATCATTTATTATTATCATTAATCATTTATCGTTTATCATTTATTATTATCATTTATTTGTCTTGTGCTTAATTTTAAATGGAAATACCGTAATAAGCTAGGCAATCGTTTACATGGCTAGTTCACTATGATGCTGCGAGTCAAATTTCCCAAGAAACGGACTTGCGTTTTCACATATGTTCATGGATTGTTCCGAAAAAACTTCACTCATTGATCTTTTGCCGATTTAGAACTTTCTTAGAGCTCGTTTCTACTTATATTCGTAGTATGGAGCAAATCATCGACCGCCGTTTGTTTACTGTAGGGCTGCAGTGGTAGTTTCAGCATAATGGCGTCCTTGCGAATTAGTTGAAAATTCGGAAAACTTCCAGGAAACTGCGACCCTTTGCAAAAAGTTTTTCAAGACATAGACCCACCAAACAAATATGTATAAATTCGTAAAGCAATTCAGACAAAATTAGCTTTTTAAAAACATACTTCTTTGAACATAGGTTCACAGTAATGTGCGCTATATTGCATACATTCTATATCAGTGACCCTTTTACCTGATTGTATAATTATGCTTGTTTTGGTGACTTTTTGGGGACAAGATTGGACAAAGCAGAACGCTTTGAAAATTTGTTGGAGCTATTAAAGCGGTACGTAAAGACTAGCGAAGAAAAAACATCATTGTAAAAAAGAGACAACGACCAAACAGGGGCGGGGGGGGGGGGGACTTTTGGCGCATGCCGCATGTTTTGTGTGGATGGTCTACTGCGTAGACAAAAATGGCTGACTCTCTTTACTGAACGTCATCTTGAAAGCGTTTTGTTTCTCACCTTGAACTTCTTTAGTCGAAGTTATATGTAATCGACAAGAAAAATTTATGACTTCCACACTTCCGCCAATTTTTGGCGTATCTTTTTCATCGCCCCGACATGCACAAACGACCGTCTAGGCCCTTTGCATCCACATCTCATGACTGCATTTTTCTCTGAAAAGTTTTCATTTTATTGCAATCATTTTTTGGTCAATTTTAAAATAGGTCCAACTACAAATATTCGTTCCAAACGCACACATACAACAAAATCTACAGAACTTTTCTTTTTTCAAATCGTGCCATTGAATGTCCTGTTGCATTATAGTTAAATCGCAGTATTAATAAGTGTGAAAGCGAGCAAGTCTTGTTCACGCTCAAAGCTGAACATGAAAAATGCTATAAACGCGCCAGTTTGTTGATGTACCTCCTTTTCCACAGACTCTGTAATTAGCCATAAAGGTCTTCAGAAACTTTTCTTTATCATGTCAATATTTCTTTTGCTGAAAATGTCTACCTTTTTGATCAGATCTGCAACTGTGTCGTCTGCCTTCGTGCCTCTGCAACAGAGAAAAAGGATCAGAATAGAAATCTCTACCAATAGCTGATTGATAATATGAGGCCAGACAACATACCGTTGATATACTTCAAACGCATATACATTTTGGATGTACTGAAGTAGCTACTGGAACGCGTGTGTACGAACGAGACTCCTTTTTGCAGTCACAACAGAACCACTGAAAGACGATATGCACGAACCTCGAGAAAATTACCAACTTTGCTGGTAAAATGATCTCGAGCTGTCATGCAACTTTGGTAATCTTCCCACTTAATTTGATCGAGTACCACCACCATAGACTGTGCTGCTGCATCCTTACCCAGTTTTTTATCATTGAAAGCTTTCGCCAATCTGTGATCCAGACAATCAGGTTTACATGGCTTCCCGTCGGAAGCAGTAATAAAAAAGTCAATAACTAAAATCTTTATGCTTACTTACTTGATGAGAAGGAAAGGCTAGCATTAGACACTCACCGGTATAGCGACTAAATGCAACATTGCTTTCGTTGTTCAAACCTACCTTTAGGGCACTTTATAATGTCGAAAAAGTAGTTGTACTGCAATTAGCACGGGTCCAATTGCTGTGCACTCTTTTGCGCTCGCACAGCATTTGCGTCTTTGACATTGACATCTATGAAATGCAATTAACGGCACTAAAATTAGCAACAATCGCTAGGCACATTTTGTAGATGCCCAACCTTGACCTACAAAAGAGCCATTATTGTTTTCTCATTCTAATCGACGAGCATCAAATTGAGTAGCTTCTATATTCGGCTCTGTCTGAGCATCAGTAAGGGATTATTTTAGTGATTATGTAACAGAATTGTCGTATATTAAACTTGGTGCTATGGAAAAGCTTGATAAAAAGAAGAAGCAGAAAATTCGAAAGAAGTCACTATTACAGCCCATTCCACAGAAAATCGCAATGAACATAGCATCACACGTCTTTGGCTAATTTCCGATTATTTTTTTCTTAGCGCGGAGACTCGTCGAAAGTGGTCTACTTATCAATGAAACGCTATCCGGAATGTTTAAATTAAGATTTTGATTTCGTTCCAAACATGCCATTCATTTCGATAAAAGATGAATTTTTATTATGGCAAGTGCGCCATGAACAACGAAGATTTTGAAGCTTTATAATTTTGGTTTCAGTATAGTTGGCTAATAAACAATATTCCAGTCGATTTTGCGTTTTTTCCAAGTGCTGTTCACAAATTTTTATCCAGTGTTTGGTATCTCTAGAAACAGGGCCCACAGGTGTTTGTGTGTGTACGTGTACATATGTGTATGTGTATGTGTATGTATGTGTATGTGTATGTGTATGTGTATGTGCATGTGTATGTGTGTATATGTATGTGTACTGTATGTGTATATGTGTATGTGTTTGTGTGTACTTCTGATAGTTTTGACTAAATTTGAAAATGTAAAGACTAGAGGAAGCTTTAATTTTGCACCCTTATTATAAAACTGAATGTATGTTTGTCTGTATGTATGCATGTATGTCTGTGTGTGCGTATGTTCCGAATAGAAAACTGCATTTCTCGACCGATCAGAACCAAACTTGGCACACATACACTTTAGGGCGGGGCAAGTGTCGTAGGCTTTTTTCATCGATCGATATCGATATCATTTTTTATCGACTTCTTTGTAAAGTTGAGCTACGGGACTGGGAGTTCGCACAGGCTGTAATCGAGCATGCTGATTACGAATGCGATATTAATATTATTTTTTGAAGTTATCCGTTAGTTTTAGGCTCGTATGCACGTACTTCCCGCTGGGGAGGGGAGGGGAACTGGATCCCCAGGGAAACGATACCCTCTCTTAAACCCCGCTATGTCAGAGGGGAGGGGAGCGATCCCCTCCCCGCACCCACAGCGGGGATGGTGTCATTGCGGTAGCCGCATTAGCTCACGGCTACCAGAAGACCTCGGCAAAAAAGCTATTTTCAGCCAATTTTTGTGTAAAAGAATGGCTTTTGGAATAAATTGTACACGAGTGTGATTTCGAGAGTCTTTGTTCCTTTCCTCCGTCTTCTCCTTTTTCTCCTTTCACCCCTCCCATTGTAACTCTCTCCGTCGGTCTCTCCTTCTTTTCCCTATTACTGGTTCTAGGCTTTGTTCTACTCGTTAAGTGCTTTCGTAGTAGTGATGTTGATTTTCAAAGTAGTGACTCTATTTTCATGTTATAGTTTCCTATCAATTATGTTAAAGCTTACTTCTCTCATAAAAGAATTCATGAATGTGCAGTTTTGTAGTTTCTGTAGTTTCTTTTCAATGTTTGCTAGCCGTTTTTTTTGCGGTATTATTTCGCTGCCACAAACTCTGTAGTTGATTTCAGGGGTATCGATCGGGCGAACTCCAACGGGGATCCCTCGATCCCTTCCCCTCCCCTCCCCGTATGCACGAATGGAGCTCAACAATGCGGGGGGGGGGAAATCGACATCCCCTGCAACAGAGTAGGGGTTCGATGGTATAGATCGTGCCAGAGAAGCAATATTTTGGTTTTAATCAGTTAATACCAAGCATTTCGTTCAACTTGATGAGAGATTTTCTTTGAAAGCCGAGTTCCTCTCTTAGCGACCTGTAGCTTGCAATTTTGTCTCCCTCCTCTATATTCTCCCCTCGAGAAGAAACCCGAGCAATAATAGCTTCAATTTCGAATATTTGTAGGAGTTGTTGATCATTCAAAAAATTTGCGCATTTTTCATGTGACATAATATTTTGACGATATAGGCTGATTAAACACATTGTAACTATCGTATTATGATATATTGCCTTTATCTTGTTATCTTAACATGAGCTGCCTTGAAAAAATCTAGGAAGTAGCAGATTTGCCTAATTCTGAGTAGAGATTCCCAGGGAAGTGATCCCCTCTCCAGCGTTCCCCTCGTGCATAGCAGGGATGGCTGCTGGGGATCATTCCCTTGAGAAAATGGACGGTCTGTCGCTAATAGCTACAGCCTCTATAAAGAGCTGGCACCATTTGCAGATTCTGTTATGAATGGGAACTCTGACTTGAGTGCCCGGGCACCCCCCCCCCTTTTTCTGCAGCATGATGTCTTATCCATTCACTGCAGAGACATCTTGGCTTCTACTGTTGAACCTCTTTAAGCTGGAATGGGCAGCATGAGGGAATGTGAGCAACATTCATGAAAACAGCAAGAATCTAATGGGCGTAAGAATTATCAATTTTGGTGCACGGAGCACAATCACAGCAGACACGCATACCGCCATGACTGAAGAGTTGTCGATGACCAAATAAAGACGAGTAGCTGTCAAAAGATGAGAACGGGGAAAAATTACTATAGAAAAGCGGAAGAGAAGTAATTTCCCCGCACGATCCCCCTTGTGCATAAGGGGGTTCACTTCCCCTGCTCCCAGGGGATCCCTTTTCCGATATTGTCTTTGTGCATACGGGGGTTCGCGTGGGGAGGGGAGGGGAGCCCCAGCGGGGATCATTTCAATGATAAAACGCACTCCCCCTCCCCGCGGGGATGTACGTGCATACGGGCCTTATAGATTCAAGTTTTTCTGGCAAAGTTTGGCCTGCGGGGCTGGGAGTTGGTACAGGGGGATAAGTGAGCATGCTGATTACTAACACAGCGGGGGTAGGGGATCGACATGTAAAAGTGGGCACAAGGAGATAGTAGAGATGGGACCTTTATCGTATTGTTTTGGAAGGGCCGGGCGGAGCCGGGTAAGCCAGCTAATCACACTTTTTCAAAAGCTTACAGCAAAAATGAAGTAGATCTTCCTTATATCCAAGCATTTGGTAGATTCACAGGTTTTTTATAAATGTTGATGACGGTAAATTTGCTTAACATAGGATAGTAGTGAATGAAAAATGGCCTTTAGTCTTTGTACTAGCGAACGATTGTGTGTTCTTATAACGAGTTCTCAAAAAAAAACCTGCAAGCAGTGAGATAGATTCGGTCATACATCATAATGAAGTCATGCATGCGAGAGAAGTGCACGGTTTGATAGCACCTTTACTTCAATCATTGTCTCTCTTTTCGATAAATGAATTTTAGATCTAATTTGAACGTTTTGTTTTGGTTCCACTATTGGTGTGATCTATCCATTGTCCGCGTACGACAACAGAGTGTTTTGGCGACATAGTGCAGAAGCCGATCTACTCAATATCTCAAAGCCTATGCGAACAGATTGAGTTCCACTCTAGCAGATTTGCATACCCATCTAGTTCCTCCTACCTTCAAATTTTAGGTATCAGGTGACTTTCTAAATATTGGTTATGAAGAAGCTTCTGAAGACGTGAATATAGACAATACATATTGTCATTCAAAAGTACCGTAAGTAGAGATTCTAGAACAAGTCAACTGATGTGACGAACATACATTCCTTTCTTATTTTCTAGTCAGCACTACGCCACGGGAATTCCGCACTTTCATTATCCTCAAAAATACGTGAATCGTCAAGTTGAAAAATCAGTTGTTCTACGGCGCTTTTTTGCCTCATTAGGATTCAAACGATAGAAGCACCAGCATGCACTTTTTGAACTGCAGTAAAGCACACATTACAAAAGCATTAAGCGTACGCCTTTGCTAATTAATGCAAAGAAAGATTTTGAAGCTTTATAATTTTGGTTTCAGTATAGTTGGCTAATAAACAATATTCCAGTCGATTTTGCGTTTTTTCCAAGTGCTGTTCACAAATTTTTATCCAGTGTTTGGTATCTCTAGAAACAGGGCCCACAGGTGTTTGTGTGTGTACGTGTACATATGTGTATGTGTATGTGTATGTATGTGTATGTGTATGTGTATGTGTATGTGCATGTGTATGTGTGTATATGTATGTGTACTGTATGTGTATATGTGTATGTGTTTGTGTGTACTTCTGATAGTTTTGACTAAATTTGAAAATGTAAAGACTAGAGGAAGCTTTAATTTTGCACCCTTATTATAAAACTGAATGTATGTTTGTCTGTATGTATGCATGTATGTCTGTGTGTGCGTATGTTCCGAATAGAAAACTGCATTTCTCGACCGATCAGAACCAAACTTGGCACACATACACTTTAGGGCGGGGCAAGTGTCGTAGGCTTTTTTTCATCGATCGATATCGATATCATTTTTTATCGACTTCTTTGTAAAGTTGAGCTACGGGACTGGGAGTTCGCACAGGCTGTAATCGAGCATGCTGATTACGAATGCGATATTAATATTATTTTTTGAAGTTATCCGTTAGTTTTAGGCTCGTATGCACGTACTTCCCGCTGGGGAGGGGAGGGGAACTGGATCCCCAGGGAAACGATACCCTCTCTTAAACCCCGCTATGTCAGAGGGGAGGGGAGCGATCCCCTCCCCGCACCCACAGCGGGGATGGTGTCATTGCGGTAGCCGCATTAGCTCACGGCTACCAGAAGACCTCGGCAAAAAAGCTATTTTCAGCCAATTTTTGTGTAAAAGAATGGCTTTTGGAATAAATTGTACACGAGTGTGATTTCGAGAGTCTTTGTTCCTTTCCTCCGTCTTCTCCTTTTTCTCCTTTCACCCCTCCCATTGTAACTCTCTCCGTCGGTCTCTCCTTCTTTTCCCTATTACTGGTTCTAGGCTTTGTTCTACTCGTTAAGTGCTTTCGTAGTAGTGATGTTGATTTTCAAAGTAGTGACTCTATTTTCATGTTATAGTTTCCTATCAATTATGTTAAAGCTTACTTCTCTCATAAAAGAATTCATGAATGTGCAGTTTTGTAGTTTCTGTAGTTTCTTTTCAATGTTTGCTAGCCGTTTTTTTTTGCGGTATTATTTCGCTGCCACAAACTCTGTAGTTGATTTCAGGGGTATCGATCGGGCGAACTCCAACGGGGATCCCTCGATCCCTTCCCCTCCCCTCCCCGTATGCACGAATGGAGCTCAACAATGCGGGGGGGGGGGGGGGGAAATCGACATCCCCTGCAACAGAGTAGGGGTTCGATGGTATAGATCGTGCCAGAGAAGCAATATTTTGGTTTTAATCAGTTAATACCAAGCATTTCGTTCAACTTGATGAGAGATTTTCTTTGAAAGCCGAGTTCCTCTCTTAGCGACCTGTAGCTTGCAATTTTGTCTCCCTCCTCTATATTCTCCCCTCGAGAAGAAACCCGAGCAATAATAGCTTCAATTTCGAATATTTGTAGGAGTTGTTGATCATTCAAAAAATTTGCGCATTTTTCATGTGACATAATATTTTGACGATATAGGCTGATTAAACACATTGTAACTATCGTATTATGATATATTGCCTTTATCTTGTTATCTTAACATGAGCTGCCTTGAAAAAATCTAGGAAGTAGCAGATTTGCCTAATTCTGAGTAGAGATTCCCAGGGAAGTGATCCCCTCTCCAGCGTTCCCCTCGTGCATAGCAGGGATGGCTGCTGGGGATCATTCCCTTGAGAAAATGGACGGTCTGTCGCTAATAGCTACAGCCTCTATAAAGAGCTGGCACCATTTGCAGATTCTGTTATGAATGGGAACTCTGACTTGAGTGCCCGGGCACCCCCCCCCCCTTTTTCTGCAGCATGATGTCTTATCCATTCACTGCAGAGACATCTTGGCTTCTACTGTTGAACCTCTTTAAGCTGGAATGGGCAGCATGAGGGAATGTGAGCAACATTCATGAAAACAGCAAGAATCTAATGGGCGTAAGAATTATCAATTTTGGTGCACGGAGCACAATCACAGCAGACACGCATACCGCCATGACTGAAGAGTTGTCGATGACAAAATAAAGACGAGTAGCTGTCAAAAGATGAGAACGGGGAAAAATTACTATAGAAAAGCGGAAGAGAAGTAATTTCCCCGCACGATCCCCCTTGTGCATAAGGGGGTTCACTTCCCCTGCTCCCAGGGGATCCCTTTTCCGATATTGTCTTTGTGCATACGGGGGTTCGCGTGGGGAGGGGAGGGGAGCCCCAGCGGGGATCATTTCAATGATAAAACGCACTCCCCCTCCCCGCGGGGATGTACGTGCATACGGGCCTTATAGATTCAAGTTTTTCTGGCAAAGTTTGGCCTGCGGGGCTGGGAGTTGGTACAGGGGGATAAGTGAGCATGCTGATTACTAACACAGCGGGGGTAGGGGATCGACATGTAAAAGTGGGCACAAGGAGATAGTAGAGATGGGACCTTTATCGTATTGTTTTGGAAGGGCCGGGCGGAGCCGGGTAAGCCAGCTAATCACACTTTTTCAAAAGCTTACAGCAAAAATGAAGTAGATCTTCCTTATATCCAAGCATTTGGTAGATTCACAGGTTTTTTATAAATGTTGATGACGGTAAATTTGCTTAACATAGGATAGTAGTGAATGAAAAATGGCCTTTAGTCTTTGTACTAGCGAACGATTGTGTGTTCTTATAACGAGTTCTCAAAAAAAACCTGCAAGCACTCAGACAATTGCATCGGAAAGTTCGCGGCCTCAAAGCGTGTTACACGGCGCGCCGCGGCCCTTAAAATTTCAGCCGCACACGCCGCGGCCCATGTATATTTTACCGGGAACGCCGCGGCCAAAGTTGAAATCGGGAAGAGATTACCGGGAAGGTCGCGGCCCGACCACCTCACTCGGCGGGCCGCGGGCCCTATCAAAGGCCGCAATTCTTACACGCTGTAGTTTAAGGCGCAACCCTCGTGAGGTACGTCGCAGCGATGGGGCTACCCTAAGTGTTTATAAGGCTGACTATCGCTTCTCGGATTTGGTCCTATCTGACAGAGATGAGTTTTTATGCTGATGAAATAAACTTCAGCAGTCGGATGAGTAATATCGACGACATTAGATGATGTCGACAGATGAGCTAACAAGTTGCTCAATTTGTACTCAAGTCGTTGTCATGAAAGACACGCCAAAAGATTTTTCACTTTTCCTAGGCCTCACAAACATGCTAATCGGGTCAACTATCGGGCGCTTACAGGGTGCACCGCGGTCACTTATCGGGTCCAATTTCGGTTTATACCGGGCAGCTCGCGGCATGGATGATTGGTGGTCGAGCAAGCACCCGCGAACTTCCCGATGCGATTGTCTGAGCAGTGAGATAGATTCGGTCATACATCATAATGAAGTCATGCATGCGAGAGAAGTGCACGGTTTGATAGCACCTTTACTTCAATCATTGTCTCTCTTTTCGATAAATGAATTTTAGATCTAATTTGAACGTTTTGTTTTGGTTCCACTATTGGTGTGATCTATCCATTGTCCGCGTACGACAACAGAGTGTTTTGGCGACATAGTGCAGAAGCCGATCTACTCAATATCTCAAAGCCTATGCGAACAGATTGAGTTCCACTCTAGCAGATTTGCATACCCATCTAGTTCCTCCTACCTTCAAATTTTAGGTATCAGGTGACTTTCTAAATATTGGTTATGAAGAAGCTTCTGAAGACGTGAATATAGACAATACATATTGTCATTCAAAAGTACCGTAAGTAGAGATTCTAGAACAAGTCAACTGATGTGACGAACATACATTCCTTTCTTATTTTCTAGTCAGCACTACGCCACGGGAATTCCGCACTTTCATTATCCTCAAAAATACGTGAATCGTCAAGTTGAAAAATCAGTTGTTCTACGGCGCTTTTTTGCCTCATTAGGATTCAAACGATAGAAGCACCAGCATGCACTTTTTGAACTGCAGTAAAGCACACATTACAAAAGCATTAAGCGTACGCCTTTGCTAATTAATGCAAAGAAACTAGAGGATGAGCAACTCTCAATTCTGTTCCACGTAGTTGTTGCCTAAGGTATGAACCCTGCTCTACATTTGCCCACCTTTCGTAGATAAGCAAGCACCACTGAAAGAACTGTTGCGTATGTAACTGATTAGAGCTTCAAAATTCTATCGTGTGTATTAGGTTGAACCGAAAGTTCTGTCGCACCGTTTTCAAAAATTCATAACTTCTAATTTTTCCAACCGATTCAACTGCTTTTACTTTTATATGAAAGTGTAGGTGGTCTTTATAGTAACATTTTAGCTGCTTACTAGTGGTCATCGGTTGCAGAGATAGGAGCGGTAGAAGAAAATTAGTCAAAATTCGAATTTTCTGTGTAGGGTCATAAAAAATCGGAAACTTGCAACAAAACTCGGAGCAATCAGTATGATAGGTTCTTTCATCAGCTCTTTCAAACAGTGCAAAGTTTGCGCCGATTGAGCGTCTCTATGAAAAGTTGTGATTTTCAAGCAAGAAGTACCAAAAGGCGAATTTGATTCATTTTGGCATTTTTAGAAAAATCGTAACTTTTCATAAAGACGCTCAATCGGCGCAAACTTCGCACTGTTAGAAAGAGCTGGTGAAAGAACCTACAATACCGAATGCTCCGATTTTTGTTGCAAGCTTCCGATTTTTTATGACCCTACACTGAAAATTCGAATTTTGACTAATTTTCTTCTATCGCTCCTATCTATGCAAACGATGACCACTAGTGAGCAGCTAAGATGTTACTATAAATATCATGACTTACTCTTTCATAAAAAAATAGAAGCATTCAAATTGGTTGGAAAAATCAGAAGTTATGAAGTTTTGAAAACGGTGCGACAGAACTTTCGGTTCAACCTAATAGAACGATAAGCCGACATGAAGAGTATGTTGTGATGACAATTTTTTCGAATTTAGTTATTTAGTTGGTTAACGTGGCAGAAATGATCGTCCGAGAAATATGTTACCGCCCGATAGCGCCCCGTTCTAAATTTCGCATTTGCTCATGACAATCAAAGAAACAAAACGTGAGTACGCTACGAGGGAAGGAAATGGCAAACACATTTCAATCGTGATTCAGGACTTATTCTCCGTCCATTCATGAATTGTCATTCAATACTGAAGTGTCTACTGCTTTATGATTTCACATTTACGATCTCCATTATCCACCCAGCCAATAAAAACCAAATGTTATATACTTGCTGTAGAAATGTTCGTTGAACTTGTGCCCCGCGGGCTGCAAATGAAGTGTGTGGTATTACCTCAAATCTCACCAAACTTGATTTGGGAA
Source organism: Cylicocyclus nassatus (assembly GCA_958299035.1). Classification (NCBI taxonomy): domain Eukaryota; kingdom Metazoa; phylum Nematoda; class Chromadorea; order Rhabditida; family Strongylidae; genus Cylicocyclus; species Cylicocyclus nassatus. The sequence continues at coordinate 14,360,574 of CATQJL010000223.1, forward strand.
GAAAACACAGCAACTGATTTGACATTGAAATTAAAGTGAATTCCCCAAGACTTGTTAACCGTCAAGACTGCTTCCCAGAATACTTGTGAACTGATCTACAGAGACCTCTTAGTAAGTCGGATACTTGTCGTACCTAACCAAGGGCACTTGAGGATCTAACCTTACCCCAACTTGTGGAAAGACTTGTGCATAACCGTTTCCAGGTTTTCATCATTGTGACGTGCTGTGAATTTCTAGCTTGCTGCAGAGCCGCGAAAAAAAGTAGGTCGAAAATTGAGATGATATTTTGTGATAATCAAGAGTTGTGATCAAAAGTTCGAAGCGGAGATATGTGCGCTGAACTCTGAGCTAAAAGAGGATCGGAGAAAATAGGTAAAATGAGTGCCAATATTCGAAATGCAGATTGATCGACTTGGATGTTGCAAGGAATGAGAATTCCTAACAGTGATGTGCAACAAGTAGCTGGTAGCTCATGTGGAGAACTCGTGGAAACACTTGCTCTCCATGTCGCAAAAATCATCGTACTGATTCATTGACAGCAATGTGAGCAGATACCAGAATGCACAGTTTAGAGGATGGAAAGACAATGCTGATACAGATTGCAGTTGAAAGGAAGCAGCTGCAAGCCTGTCTGCCCTCATAAGCCTGTAAGAATGTCTGAACCCTCATGAGCCTGTAAGCCTGTTTGAACCTTCATGGCCCCCATAAACCAGATTTTGACAGAAAGCTTGCGTGATCTAACGACCGAAATTTGAATGATCACGAAGGAAGACTACTGATGAAATGTTTGCGAACCATTCTTGAGGAGATGGGACAAGATCAGTAGTCTTCCTGCCCTATCAAATAAGTCCCTTTTCCGGTCCAACCTTTTAAAAGCGAACAAGAAGTCATTAACTTTTGAAAGCTTAACGGAATTCCTTTTAACACATTGACGACAACGTGACCCACATGGTAGATCACGTTGTCGTCAATGTGTTAAAAGGAGTCATGCAATGACATGAGTGAGTCATGCAATGACTCCCACGTGGGACAATGCGACCCACATGGTGGGTCACTGCTCAAATTTTGTTAAAATGACTGATATCTTGGACTACAATCGTTTCAAAAGTTCTCTTAGCTCTGACCCTAAAAAATACTTTTGCGTTTCTTACCCGCTTCATAGAATTACTGTAGATATACCGTGGTTGATGATCTGCATGATTTTAGCTGAAAATTTTTGACTTGTCCGTGAAAGGCATTGTCCCACGAGGCGGACAACTTAAAATGCGCGTTGTTGTCAACGTGTTAAAAATTTAGTTTCAGTTTTGCCCTTTCTCGCATTAAAAAAATTTAGGTAAAGATTCAAATTTGCGCAGACAATGCGGGCGCCTCAATCGCTTCGCACCAGGGCGCAATGCGCCCTAATGCGTAGCGATTGAAGACTAACTTTAGTACACAAACAAAAATGAGAGGGGCGCTTTGGAAAGGCCAACTCGCAGAAGGATGGAATATTGACCGCTATAGGGAGAACAAAAAATTCCAAAAGTTGTGCAAACTAACAGAAAGATATGCTAAAAGACCGAGTCGGTCGCCATAGGCTTTCTTACTTTCCCCTAATCGAAACCATGTGCTTCTATGAGTTGTGTGCCTGGAGTCTGAGATATCTCGATTTCAAGTCTATCTCTCGCCTTACGTCCCCCACAACAAAAATGTCTCAATCAAAAAGATCGCTTTGCAGCCCTGCGTGGCATTGTTTACCCAAAGTTGAGGTGGGAGATTTTGGCCCGTAGTAAACCCCCATTCATCTCAGGTGACCTGAGATTAGTCATTCAGAAGAACTTCCTCGGGTGGACCTAATCTCGCCCACCTTCCCATGCTTTAGGATAGTCAGTTTAACAGCCAGAAGACTGTTTGGTCAAGTATCACAGTCAGTTACCAGAATGCCACTTATCCGAGGTTGAATTTTAGGGTGACCCTAGAGAGATAGTGTGCGTAAGAGGAGAATCAGACAAATTTCGCGTAAGTTGCTCGTAACTTACGGGAAAATTCATTCGACGATTCTTGCGGTGCAAAACTCCCAAAACTGCACGATTTCGGAGGCCTAAATGGGACAGGATCGATGAACAGCTGATTGCGGCGAGGAAAGCAAGGATAAAATTTCCTTGTTTTTTGCGGAGCAGGCTTGGTTCCTTTGAAATAGCTGCATTATATGAGAATCTCTGTATTTATTTCGTTCTAATTCTGTTCAGAAAATTTCACTTTTTCATGAAACCTCCGTCAAAATACGTTAGTTTTGTTTTTCTGTCCATTTGCTAGGTTATATCCTTGATAGCGGCCATCATCGATTTTTTCATATGGTGGCCGCTATCATAGATTACCCTGCCATGGCGCAAAAATTCGCCGCTAGCCGTCCTCAAACCATGGCACGCGCGTTGAATCCTAAACACTTAACCGCTTGACCACTCCCACTCAAGAATCAACATTTGGAGAACTCACAAGATCTTTAGACCTTAAAAGCGATCCGCAGCCTGATCGATAGCTCACTGGACGCCGGACTGAATCGTTCTACGTTAACCGTGGGCCCACCCCAGCCGAGTTGCGCTGAACAGGGGTTTACTACGGGCCTTTGTTGTATTTTTGTTGATATTGCAGTATTCGCCCCTACAGAAAGCCATGATTTTCGAGAAATGTGCCAAAAAATCAAAGTTGCGTTTTTGCACTGCTTGCTTGCTCAATAATCATAGCTTTCTACAGATGCGTCCAATCAGCACAAGCTTTGCTCACTAGAAGAAGAAGGTTAAAAAGTCTGTGACATTTTATGACCAAACACGGGAAAATCAGATTTGATAGAATTTTTTCTACCGCTCCTATCTACGCAATTGTGCATGTTAGAAAGCCAGCTACATGCGAATATAGAGCGTATGATTTTTTCTTCCAAATAAATTAAATTCAAGCAAATCCATTGCAAAATCCAGAAGGTAGAATTTTTGAAATTTTTGAAAATGGTGCGACATGACTTTCGTTACAGCCTAAGATTAGGTCGTTGCGAAAGTTCTTTCCGTTTTTTCAAGCTGTCCTAAAAACATGTGGAATAAAGATGGACAAACCATCTAAAGACTATTTGGTGCAGCTCTTCTTCCCTTTTCCAACAGTCATGCTCGCAAATCAGTTTGTGATCATCAAAATAATTGCCAAAATTCCATACATACGATTCTTGCCATATCAAAGTTTGGCATTTTCCTAAAATTTTCGGTCCCAACTTCTGGAAGAGCTGTAATAACAATTGGATAGAGCAAACAATGTGCTATGCAATAAATTTTTTTGGGCATCTCCAATTAGCTTTTGAGTATTTTTTATTGATATGATGTTTTTTTTTCAAAAGTATTCACTTTTGCAATGTGTGTGGTGCGCAAACGCATCAGACACCGGAAATCTTAGGAATTTGAAACTTTCAAACTCGATTATCATTTACTATCAAATCAACAAAGAAAACGAGCTTTCACTGCCACGAAAAATCGAAATTTGAGATTTCGGATATAGCCGTAGGTGAGTCCAAAAATTCATGATTTTCATGTTTTCACCCCCGAAGATTGTAGAAACCGGGGACAAAAAAAAACGCCTATCTGAAAGAGGAGAGAATTTTGTTCAAAACTTCTGCAATTATCTTTTGACCACGGAAGCAAATGGCGCCAAAATATAACTGCTAGAAAGGGGAAGAAAAACTGCGTCGAATAATCCTTGAATTGTTTGCTTATCTATGTTCTACGCGGTTTTATGATGTTTCGAATAAACGGAAAGAACTTTCGGAACGACTCAATATATAGAGTGTTTCAGAAGTATATCCGATCGATGTACTATCTCTCTTCCCATGAAGTCATTTGCCTACCTTCAGGTGCAATTTTGTAGAGCTGGCTTCAACTAATTTAGTGTAGGAGCAAATCGTCGATAGCTGTAAAAAACCTTTGAAGAGGGTTTTGAGCCATGGAGAGCTATAATTTGAACCAAGAAAGAAACAAAACCTGACATCATTCCCATACTAGGCTAATAAGAGCTGCTGATTCTGTGAGAAGTTTGCATCTTTTATAATGCGTCGAATTGTTATGCCGGGTAAGCGGTAGCCGCCTTTTTTTTCATGTTTCAAAAAATGTGGTTTCACTTTTAGAAAGGTCCCAATCTTGTACAAAGCTGAGTATCAAACTCAGCGTCCATGAAAACCCTCTTACACAGAATATTTATTTATTTATTTATTTAAATGCACCAAAAAGTGCTCTTTGATCCTGATCGGAGCGGTTAGTAACAAACACAATATATCACCATCGCATGGTTAATCAAACACACATGAAAAAAACACGTATGAACCAATCGTTGGCATGTACCCTGCAGGAAGCACAGAGAAACTAAGGCACCAAAACTTGTCCCTGGGATTATCTTTGGGTAAGGAGTGGCCAGAGTTGTTACTCTGGTGTATAGCATATTGATTATCATGTTTTTTGGATTTATACAAAGCGGCTGTTTTTCAGGGTGACTTCATGTGCCGGAAATCCCACCGTAAGTCCACAGAGATGAGAAGCGATCGGTGATTCGCTTCCTTCCGTAAATCTAACAAGGAAAGTATTGTCGGATGGCCATTTTATATGAGACGCAAACAGTCTGAAGCTTTTGAACGCTTTTTACACATTTGCATTCCGTTTCCGAGGCACGCTTTGAAAAAAAAAAGTCATGGAATTTAAAATCCTGATTTCGGGAGCTCTTTGAGTATGCTGACATGTACGTTAGAGGTTGACTACATTCCTTTATGCCTCTCTTTCCTTTCTCTTTTTCTCTTTTTTTTCGTTGTTTATTGATAAGATCTAAGGTATTCTCATTACAAACTAAACATAGGACCTCCACGATTGTAAATATTCCGAACATATATTACTAGTCGAAATTTATCTTAATTACTTCTTCTCTTTCTTTTTCCTTTTCTTTTTTCTATTCTTAGAATCTTCTTTCACCACTGATGAGTTCCGGAAAGATGGTCCTGCTCCGTTTTCGAGGAACAAAACGGAAATGAGGTACTTCTTTGATTTTTGTCAATGTCAGAAATCACTGTGTGTTTGTGGACAATTTCAACTGCGCATCAAACTCATAATACTGTTCACTCTCCACCGGAGATCGAACCCTTAGCTCTCGCCTCTAATGAAAGCACGCTAGCTACTACACTACTGCACCACTAATGTACATTGCAGCATCCGCATGCTCAAGAAGCGCGCAAAATCAGGATTTTTAGGCCTTTGCAACTCCATTCAGAAGAGCGTTCCGCAGAAGCGAAATGCAGTTTGAAACCAGCTTCAAGGCTGCTTCAGAAGGTATGCATCTCTAGCACGGCCACGGCCTCTAAAAGCCTTAAAGGTCGAAGCCAGCACTACGAAATGGTATATGGATGGTAGGTAAACAACTCTTTAAAAAGAGAAATATCAACGATCCAATGGGTCCATACTTTTGGGGCACCCCATATTTTATGCGAAAAATTTCGTGCACATTAACACGTTTCGGACCACGAAATCGCGCGCGGCGAAAAAGAGTGTGCTTTCAACCGTTAGCCTACAAGGGGACCTTGTTTCGCAGCCTGTGGGCCACATTTGTAATCAGCATGTCAGATAAGCTCCATACCCAAAGTTCTGAGTGAGTTCGAAATGTTTGAATTTTGGTTTCAAATTGTGTACAAAAGTATCTATGTTGTACACGGTACATATCATTATTGAAACCACGGTTTTTCTCTTTGGAATTGAAGCAAAGGAAAGTTGCGACGTCGCGCGCGTCGTTCGCGTTGCCGCACTTCGTTGCAACTGTTGTTGGATTTGTCCTCATATCTCCTAAACAAATACGCGCGGCACAGCTTTACAGAGTCATTTGAAAAGTAGGAGCTTAGACCTTTGACTTAACAACTTTGGACTAAGAGGAAACCTCCTGTAAACGCCAGGAAGATCCTTTAAAGCAGCGCGCTGCACCATGTGCAGCACCGGTCGGAAACGTGTTAAAAACTGGTTACCTATGTCAGCAATTTTTTTCAGTTTCTCAGAGTTTTTAGTGCAATACCATGTTTTAGCCTAATTTACGAAGGTGATACAACAAAAGAAGGAGTCTTTCTACACTCTATTGGACACGAGTGAACTCATTTGTGTAGGGACACATGGTAGCCAAAGTCAGGGTATAGTATAAAATACAATGGGGAATGTCTACACAATGAAACAAGCAGCTTATGTTTGGTCATCATTTGTGCTTGCATCGCGACGAAAGTTTCATAAGCAGTAAATAGGAGTTTGGAGATATTTCGATGTTCATGGGGTATATAACAATTAGTATGCGGTAGTTCAAGCACCAAAGAGACGGATAATGGGCATAGTTCCCTTGCTCTTTGAAAGGATGGAGAACCTTAGAGCCAAGATAGTCTACAGTGAGTAGTTTTAAAACATTTTCCCAACGAAATTTTGCACACCACTCTACAACTTTTTTCAAGTGTTAAGCTTATTATTTATGCTTATTCTATTAGGTTGATACATAATTTAGGCAAATTTTTCTTACGTCTTCCTCCTTCCTCGAGGCGCTGTTTCTCAAAACAGAACAATTTTCTTAGAAAACCTTTTCATGCTGACTTTCAAGGCGTTTCTTCTGATTTCTTGTATATGGTGTGCTTTCGTATATCTTTGTTCATTCTGAGATTCAAAGCTTCAAAGATAAGAGATCTCAGAATTTTTTCCTTTTGCTCTCTTTTTGCCCTATGACGGAAAGTATTAGAGTTTTTCGAAAAAAATACGCCTAGGAATGCGAGGCTTTCGTGGTACAGAATGCTCCTGGAACCACAATATTCAAAAAAATTTGAGCTGAGAAATTTCGGGTAACTTAAGCAGCCGTTGAGGCTTTTCGCTGCCATGTAAAAATCTTCATCAACAAGATTGCAAAGCTTTCGCACTATGAAACTAGGATACCAGTGCACCTAGTGGACTCAGTAGGTAAACGTTAGGACTTTCTAACGGAGAAAAATTGAAAATTAACAAACTTTGATATTAATATTGAAAAAAGGAGCACATAGCCATTATCGAAAAAAAAACCAAATTTTTGCCTACTCTGGAATGCTGAAAGAAATGAGTACTAACGATTTTTCTTGCGGTATCTCCGCGCAAAAAAAAATTCCGCATAATGCCTTAATTGCACTGTAAACAGAGAATCATGTATACAATGAACATAGTTTGCGCCACTCTAATACATTTAGAGAGTTAGTTATGCTCTCTCGAATCAGAGGTTTATTGAGAAAATTTTTGGACATTTTCGGGCTTAAAAATCCTTCTCATGAAGACTTTGACTAGACAAGAGTATGTGTTGTATAGCTAAAAATTTGTCATTCGCAAAATTTTTAATTGCGTTCAGCAAGACTGCCTCTGGATGAAGTTACTATGATTTTAAGACGAACTTCAGAAAACTTGCGTATTATAGTTTTACCCACAATACTATGCAAGTGATATACGAAATCCAAGGTATTCCCATGTATCCATGACAACAAGCAATACGATGCTAGAAGTAAGTTATATCAGGTGACTCTAATTCATTATGCAGTGCAACATTCGCCATTTGCTTCTTGTACTTGGCACTTTGTGATGCAATGTCTATAATCTAAAAATAGCAAGTTAGGGCAATTTGTAGGTTTTCGTAGAACTATTAAGGTATTTAATTGTTTTTGAACATTTTTGCTTTTGCAAGTAATAAGCTTAAGTTTATTATAGCCGTGTAAGTTTTCTTACTCAGGCATTGTTTTGTATGAAATGACTGGAGGGAATTCAAGTTCAATTTTCATGCTCTAATCACCTAACGGTACAAACTAGAGAATTCTCATTAGCATTCAAAATTTAGCTCACTCATTTTTGATATTATATTTCCAAAATTCATATTTTTCTATGCAGAACAATAAGCTTTCGTATAGCATTTCCGATAATTTCCCGTAAAAATTTATTTACATCTTTGCTTACTAGTAGTTGCCCAGCAACAAAGCGCAAAAACAATCTTCTGACCGAAAACAAAGCCTTATATGTCTTCAAAAGGAACAATGCTCTAATCAAACATCATTATTTGAGACAACATATATCAAATTTTTTTGAAATAAAAAAAAAGAAATGAGTTCATTTCTCGGGCAAATTATGATTGAATATCAAATTCAGTCAAAATCCAAAGTTATTCTTTGCTCGTGACAAAAAATATTGTGAATCGTTACTTTTCACAAATATTTAAGGGTTGAGTTACATGTGGCTTCGTATGATGACGGACTCTTTGGATTGGAAAAACCTTTTGCATGCTTGTTTTTCGAGAATCTGATGATTTGATGAGATTTTTGTGGGACCAAGAAAATTTGTGCACCACATTTAGGTACCCTGACCTCAAGAAATATGCTCTGTTGAAACGTTTCTGACTCAGCGATACATTACTTCTGCTATAGGAAGAGTGGGAAATGAACACTAAGAGCAAGATCGCGAACGATTATTGCCAATATCTACGGTCTACATAAAGGATAATGTTACACGACAGCGGCGATACAAATCCTTTCCAAACCACATCAAGGTTAGTTATATATAATATAATCCATCCATTATGTAGTACATAAAAAAATAGGTTGTTCTGGAAATTTTGTCCTTCTTTATAAATTCTTATCTTTTTGATTATATTACGTGTCCGCTTGACACGAATTTTGCTAGAAAGGAGACTTCATGTGCATTGCAATGACACCTTTGCGGCTTTTTTCTACGCACTTTAGTGATCCAGAAGATATTTACTGCGAGATAAAAATGCCCCATGCGCCTCCTCTCGATTCTCTTCTATGAATAATCAAATGGACAAAAAACGCCAAAGTTTGCTTTTTGTTGTTTGTGCGTATACAGTTTGCACCTGGTAATCTCTCAGCGTTAAAGTTACATAAATAGATGCTAATTGTGTTGTTCAGATTGCTATAGCAACTCTTACATATTAGATCCTGAAGATTTGCGGAATGATATAATAACTAAAATGTAATATTTAAGTTTTGAAATTCAATATTTGCTGATGAATGAAGCAGATCGATAGACTTGCCACCAATAATTACAACTGTAGAAGTACTACACTTTGAAAGAGTTTCTATTTTTCTTACACAAAGATTGCAAAGCATCCTCGGTATGCTTCCAACCTTGTTGTTTGCCATTGACGTATAACAACGTTTGCATAGTGAAGGGACCGGTTATACTACTCCTGTGATTCTTGCAATTCCCCTAACTTCTGCGATCCCTGTAATACCTCGACTTCCGTTGCGCGCATAATCGGTTGCTTTGTCATTTCGTTTGGCGTAAGTTGAAATTGCATAAGTTGTGATTTTGCGGTAACATTCTTTCCTGTATCAGTTTGTAAGCAAATCTATTTCACGTAGAAGGGATCTATGCCCAGTGGGTTGGTTGACACTGAGAAAGGGAAAACAACTTATAAAGATAGTTAGTAACTCAATAGACGTCGTATCAATCATTCTGAAACTAGGAGACACAAGTAAGCTTAGCAAATATGATTAACAACTTTATGAAAGTGATTGATATTTTTGCTTGGATGATTGTCTAAATCCCATACGTTCGAACAACGTCTGTAAGGCGTTCCCGAGTTTCCTAATCTCAAAACATGATATTTTGCTTCAGGTCTACAAGAATTGCCCACATATATAATCTTCGATTCAACTGACTTGGCGGCTGGAAAGCGGGGTTCTGTGACCTAATTGAGGCCGCTTGCGCCCGCGACGCAGTCTGCGCCTCTCTCGCGCGCGGCTCTCTGATCGGTGCGTCTAGCCTTGATTAGGTCACGAAGCCCCGCCTTCCAGCCGCCAGGCCAGTTGACTCAAAGAGTAGTTACTGAGGACAGTGGCTACTAACAACCGTGTGTCTTACGGATGACTTAATGTTCTGAAATACCTCTAAACATTTGTTGACACCTACAGATTTACGTAGATGTAGCAGAGGAAGGGAGAAACGATATATATTGCGAAAAAACTATGTATGCTGAAATATGGGTCTCGCCTTATGCGACACCAAATGACGAACTGACAAAGCGCGCCGTAGTGCGCACATCGGAAGTCAAGGAATTACAGAATTTTGCGATTATACGAATCATAGGAATCACCTGAAATAATAGTATGTCTGGTATTCAGTGACTAGGAAGGTGTTCGATATGCGAGCAATTTCAAAAGTAGAATGAGACCTTGTTTTCACTCCTGCTCTGGGAAGTCGAAATTCGTAAGCATTTGTAGTCGAGGTCATACTTTTCAAAAAAAAATCTTCCGCGTTCATGTCGAAAACGACCTCAGTCGTGAATGTACTCCGGCATAGTTTGTATTTCTATGTATAGTGCATACAGCACACACATATGATTCCAATATGAGTGTTACTCTCGGCGCGGCTCGTGCCCTGCGCCGCTTGGGCCCCTCGCCGCTTTTGCTCTTGAAGGATACGATAAATTAGCATGCCTCAAGCGTGGGAAATAATGTATCCTTCTGTGAAGGCCAGCGCGGCATCCTCCTACTCCTTCACCTGTTCGCAACCGGACCACGTGTGAAGGGCTACCAGTGCTCGGCCGCGAAACTTTGCAGAAAAACCGACATATTCCAGCTGTTGCTTTCTGAAGTTGTAACGTAAGCTCCAATGATATGAGGCCCTCTTTTCACCTCGTACTCAATAGAATTTTGATTAGTTAACTAATCTTAAATTTTTTATTTTAATAACTCACTCTCCTTTCAAATTAGTCAACACTACGGCGCATACCCTAAGAACTCGAAGAATTCCCAAACGCGGTAGATGGATCCATGAATATTTTCCACCATAAAGAACTTTGATTACTTTAGAGGCACCGTCCACCCAGATTTTCAACTTCCACGTTTTTGTCGTTTCAGGGCCTTCTCATGTCCCTGACTCCGAATACGAAGTCGAGAATGCTCGAATACCCCAATAATCCCGTTTCGGAAAACCGACAGACCGGCTTTCCGGAACGGGGATTGGATGGGCGCGCACAAATGGGCGGGCATGGATGGGGGTCCTCGTGCATCTTCGCCACTCCGGGGCCACATTTTGCGCCGCGACTTGGGCATTGGGTTGATAGGGAGCTCTACTATTGTATGCTGCCAAAAGCTCAACACCCTCAACTTAGGGTGGACGGTGCCTTTAAAGGCAGTGGCTCGGCAAATCTCAACCTAGTCAAATTTGTGCTTACCTGGGGTTGTTCAATACGCTGATCCCGAAAATCCACTTTTGGAAGTTTGAAAACGGCAAAAATGAGCGTTTTTAATGCCCTTCCCTTCGATATTGGACGAGTGGAGCAAGGCCCATGACGTTAAATCGTGGCAGGACCCAAAGGTTATGGCGTTGCGGCGGGCAGCCTCCAATGGTGAGAAGGAGATTGCCAACTCGTCCAGATGCGTGTAAGATTGGCCTGCGCGTGTAAGTTCGAGAGCGATTTTCTCGGCAGGGAAAGCATGTTGTGCAACCGGGATTGCACTGTTTTCATAGTTGGGCGATAAGGAACCTATCGCGTTAAAATCCCGAGTTGTTGGATTTTGCCGACCCACTGCCTTTAACCATCAACATACCCCTGCTTGAGAAAAAGACTGAAGCTAACATGTAATCGAACATAATTACTGTTTGACTACAGATTAAAACTACAAAGATTCCTTTAGAAAACCATTTCAGAGAATCATATAAAGGAGGTACGGTTGACAGAGTTATTACACGGCGACCTAAAGACCATGTGGATAGAGATATAGTGCCCTTGGAGCACACCACTATCAACAGGTATTGCACAATCTTCGCTCAGCTGCTCAACGCACATCAACGATACTTCTTTAGGGAAGCATACAGAGGAGGAACTGGTGAGAGGTTTGCCATGGCGCGACCGAAGGACCAGCTGGACAGAAACACTGATCCTTTGGAGGGCACCACTATCAACAGGTATTGCACAATCTTCGCTCAGCTGCTCAAGCACATCAACGATACCTTTTAGGGAAGCATACAAAGGAGGAACTGGTGAGAGGTTTGCCATTGCGCGACCGAAGGACCAGCTGGACAGAAACACTGATCCTTTGGAGGGCACCACTATCAACAGGTATTATTGCACAATCTTCGCTCAGCTGCTCAAGCACATCAACGATACCTTTTAGGGAAGCATACAAAGGAGGAACTGGTGAGAGGTTTGCCATTGCGCGACCGAAGGACCAGCTGGACAGAAACACTGATCCTTTGGAGGGCACCACTATCAACAGGTATTGCACAATCTTCGCTCAGCTGCTCAACGCACATCAACGATACTTGTTTAGGGAAGCATACAAAGGAGGAACTGGTGAGAGGTTTGCCATGGCGCGACCGAAGGACCAGCTGGACAGAAACACTGATCCTTTGGAGGGCACCACTATCAACAGGTATTGCACAATCTTCGCTCAGCTGCTCAACGCACATCAACGATACTTGTTTAGGGAAGCATACAAAGGAGGAACTGGTGAGAGGTTTGCCATGGCGCGACCGAAGGACCAGCTGGACAGAAACACTGATCCTTTGGAGGGCACCACTATCAACAGGTATTGCACAATCTTCGCTCAGCTGCTCAACGCACATCAACGATACTTGTTTAGGGAAGCATACAAAGGAGGAACTGGTGAGAGGTTTGCCATGGCGCGACCGAAGGACCAGCTGGACAGAAACACTGATCCTTTGGAGGGCACCACTATCAACAGGTATTGCACAATCTTCGCTCAGCTGCTCAACGCACATCAACGATACTTGTTTAGGGAAGCATACAAAGGAGGAACTGGTGAGAGGTTTGCCATGGCGCGACCGAAGGACCAGCTGGACAGAAACACTGATCCTTTGGAGGGCACCAGTATCAACAGGCATTGCACAATCTTCGCTCAGCTGCTCAACGCACATCAACGATACTTGTTTAGGGAAGCATACAAAGGAGGAACTGGTGAGAGGTTTGCCATGGCGCGACCGAAGGATCAGCTGGACAGAAACACTGATCCTTTGGAGGGCACCACTATCAACAGGTATTGCACAATCTTCGCTCAGCTGCTCAACGCACATCAACGATACTTGTTTAGGGAAGCATACAAAGGAGGAACTGGTGAGAGGTTTGCCATGGCGCGACCGAAGGACCAGCTGGACAGAAACACTGATCCTTTGGAGGGCACCACTATCAACAGGTATTGCACAATCTTCGCTCAGCTGCTCAACGCACATCAACGATACTTGTTTAGGGAAGCATACAAAGGAGGAACTGGTGAGAGGTTTGCCATGGCGCGACCGAAGGACCAGCTGGACAGAAACACTGATCCTTTGGAGGGCACCACTATCAACAGGTATTGCACAATCTTCGCTCAGCTGCTCAAGCACATCAACGATACCTTTTAGGGAAGCATACAAAGGAGGAACTGGTGAGAGGTTTGCCATTGCGCGACCGAAGGACCAGCTGGACAGAAACACTGATCCTTTGGAGGGCACCACTATCAACAGGTATTATTGCACAATCTTCGCTCAGCTGCTCAAGCACATCAACGATACCTTTTAGGGAAGCATACAAAGGAGGAACTGGTGAGAGGTTTGCCATTGCGCGACCGAAGGACCAGCTGGACAGAAACACTGATCCTTTGGAGGGCACCACTATCAACAGGTATTGCACAATCTTCGCTCAGCTGCTCAACGCACATCAACGATACTTGTTTAGGGAAGCATACAAAGGAGGAACTGGTGAGAGGTTTGCCATGGCGCGACCGAAGGACCAGCTGGACAGAAACACTGATCCTTTGGAGGGCACCACTATCAACAGGTATTGCACAATCTTCGCTCAGCTGCTCAACGCACATCAACGATACTTGTTTAGGGAAGCATACAAAGGAGGAACTGGTGAGAGGTTTGCCATGGCGCGACCGAAGGACCAGCTGGACAGAAACACTGATCCTTTGGAGGGCACCACTATCAACAGGTATTGCACAATCTTCGCTCAGCTGCTCAAGCACATCAACGATACCTTTTAGGGAAGCATACAAAGGAGGAACTGGTGAGAGGTTTGCCATTGCGCGACCGAAGGACCAGCTGGACAGAAACACTGATCCTTTGGAGGGCACCACTATCAACAGGTATTATTGCACAATCTTCGCTCAGCTGCTCAAGCACATCAACGATACCTTTTAGGGAAGCATACAAAGGAGGAACTGGTGAGAGGTTTGCCATTGCGCGACCGAAGGACCAGCTGGACAGAAACACTGATCCTTTGGAGGGCACCACTATCAACAGGTATTGCACAATCTTCGCTCAGCTGCTCAACGCACATCAACGATACTTGTTTAGGGAAGCATACAAAGGAGGAACTGGTGAGAGGTTTGCCATGGCGCGACCGAAGGACCAGCTGGACAGAAACACTGATCCTTTGGAGGGCACCACTATCAACAGGTATTGCACAATCTTCGCTCAGCTGCTCAACGCACATCAACGATACTTGTTTAGGGAAGCATACAAAGGAGGAACTGGTGAGAGGTTTGCCATGGCGCGACCGAAGGACCAGCTGGACAGAAACACTGATCCTTTGGAGGGCACCACTATCAACAGGTATTGCACAATCTTCGCTCAGCTGCTCAACGCACATCAACGATACTTGTTTAGGGAAGCATACAAAGGAGGAACTGGTGAGAGGTTTGCCATGGCGCGACCGAAGGACCAGCTGGACAGAAACACTGATCCTTTGGAGGGCACCACTATCAACAGGTATTGCACAATCTTCGCTCAGCTGCTCAAGCACATCAACGATACCTTTTAGGGAAGCATACAAAGGAGGAACTGGTGAGAGGTTTGCCATTGCGCGACCGAAGGACCAGCTGGACAGAAACACTGATCCTTTGGAGGGCACCACTATCAACAGGTATTATTGCACAATCTTCGCTCAGCTGCTCAAGCACATCAACGATACCTTTTAGGGAAGCATACAAAGGAGGAACTGGTGAGAGGTTTGCCATTGCGCGACCGAAGGACCAGCTGGACAGAAACACTGATCCTTTGGAGGGCACCACTATCAACAGGTATTGCACAATCTTCGCTCAGCTGCTCAACGCACATCAACGATACTTGTTTAGGGAAGCATACAAAGGAGGAACTGGTGAGAGGTTTGCCATGGCGCGACCGAAGGACCAGCTGGACAGAAACACTGATCCTTTGGAGGGCACCACTATCAACAGGTATTGCACAATCTTCGCTCAGCTGCTCAACGCACATCAACGATACTTGTTTAGGGAAGCATACAAAGGAGGAACTGGTGAGAGGTTTGCCATGGCGCGACCGAAGGACCAGCTGGACAGAAACACTGATCCTTTGGAGGGCACCACTATCAACAGGTATTGCACAATCTTCGCTCAGCTGCTCAACGCACATCAACGATACTTGTTTAGGGAAGCATACAAAGGAGGAACTGGTGAGAGGTTTGCCATGGCGCGACCGAAGGACCAGCTGGACAGAAACACTGATCCTTTGGAGGGCACCACTATCAACAGGTATTGCACAATCTTCGCTCAGCTGCTCAACGCACATCAACGATACTTGTTTAGGGAAGCATACAAAGGAGGAACTGGTGAGAGGTTTGCCATGGCGCGACCGAAGGACCAGCTGGACAGAAACACTGATCCTTTGGAGGGCACCACTATCAACAGGTATTGCACAATCTTCGCTCAGCTGCTCAACGCACATCAACGATACTTGTTTAGGGAAGCATACAAAGGAGGAACTGGTGAGAGGTTTGCCATGGCGCGACCGAAGGACCAGCTGGACAGAAACACTGATCCTTTGGAGGGCACCACTATCAACAGGTATTGCACAATCTTCGCTCAGCTGCTCAACGCACATCAACGATACTTGTTTAGGGAAGCATACAAAGGAGGAACTGGTGAGAGGTTTGCCATGGCGCGACCGAAGGACCAGCTGGACAGAAACACTGATCCTTTGGAGGGCACCACTATCAACAGGTATTGCACAATCTTCGCTCAGCTGCTCAACGCACATCAACGATACTTGTTTAGGGAAGCATACAAAGGAGGAACTGGTGAGAGGTTTGCCATGGCGCGACCGAAGGACCAGCTGGACAGAAACAGTGATCCTTTGGAGGGCACCACTATCAACAGGTATTGCACAATCTTCGCTCAGCTGCTCAACGCACATCAACGATACTTGTTTAGGGAAGCATACAAAGGAGGAACTGGTGAGAGGTTTGCCATGGCGCGACCGAAGGACCAGCTGGACAGAAACACTGATCCTTTGGAGGGCACCACTATCAACAGGTATTGCACAATCTTCGCTCAGCTGCTCAACGCACATCAACGATACTTGTTTAGGGAAGCATACAAAGGAGGAACTGGTGAGAGGTTTGCCATGGCGCGACCGAAGGACCAGCTGGACAGAAACACTGATCCTTTGGAGGGCACCACTATCAACAGGTATTGCACAATCTTCGCTCAGCTGCTCAACGCACATCAACGATACTTGTTTAGGGAAGCATACAAAGGAGGAACTGGTGAGAGGTTTGCCATGGCGCGACCGAAGGACCAGCTGGACAGAAACACTGATCCTTTGGAGGGCACCACTATCAACAGGTATTGCACAATCTTCGCTCAGCTGCTCAACGCACATCAACGATACTTGTTTAGGGAAGCATACAAAGGAGGAACTGGTGAGAGGTTTGCCATGGCGCGACCGAAGGACCAGCTGGACAGAAACACTGATCCTTTGGAGGGCACCACTATCAACAGGTATTGCACAATCTTCGCTCAGCTGCTCAACGCACATCAACGATATTTGTTTAGGGAAGCATACAAAGGAGGAACTGGTGAGAGGTTTGCCATGGCGCGACCGAAGGACCAGCTGGACAGAAACACTGATCCTTTGGAGGGCACCACTATCAACAGGTATTGCACAATCTTCGCTCAGCTGCTCAACGCACATCAACGATACTTGTTTAGGGAAGCATACAAAGGAGGAACTGGTGAGAGGTTTGCCATGGCGCGACCGAAGGACCAGCTGGACAGAAACACTGATCCTTTGGAGGGCACCACTATCAACAGGTATTGCACAATCTTCGCTCAGCTGCTCAACGCACATCAACGATACTTGTTTAGGGAAGCATACAAAGGAGGAACTGGTGAGAGGTTTGCCATGGCGCGACCGAAGGACCAGCTGGACAGAAACACTGATCCTTTGGAGGGCACCACTATCAACAGGTATTGCACAATCTTCGCTCAGCTGCTCAACGCACATCAACGATACTTGTTTAGGGAAGCATACAAAGGAGGAACTGGTGAGAGGTTTGCCATGGCGCGACCGAAGGACCAGCTGGACAGAAACACTGATCCTTTGGAGGGCACCACTATCAACAGGTATTGCACAATCTTCGCTCAGCTGCTCAACGCACATCAACGATACTTGTTTAGGGAAGCATACAAAGGAGGAACTGGTGAGAGGTTTGCCATGCCGCGACCGAAGGACCAGCTGGACAGAAACACTGATCCTTTGGAGGGCACCACTATCAACAGGTATTGCACAATCTTCGCTCAGCTGCTCAACGCACATCAACGCTACTTGTTTAGGGAAGCATATAAAGGAGGAACTGGTGAGAGGTTTGCCATGGCGCGACCTAAGGACCAGCTGGACAGAAACACTGATCCTTTGGAGGGCACCACTATCAACAGGTATTGCACAATCTTCGCTCAGCTGCTCAACGCACATCAACGATACTTGTTTAGGGAAGCATACAAAGGAGGAACTGGTGAGAGGTTTGCCATGGCGCGACCGAAGGACCAGCTGGACAGAAACACTGATCCTTTGGAGGGCATCACTATCAACAGGTATTGCACAATCTTCGCTCAGCTGCTCAACGCACATCAACGATACTTGTTTAGGGAAGCATACAAAGGAGGAACTGGTGAGAGGTTTGCCATGGCGCGACCGAAGGACCAGCTGGACAGAAACACTGATCCTTTGGAGGGCACCACTATCAACAGGTATTGCACAATCTTCGCTCAGCTGCTCAACGCACATCAACGATACTTGTTTAGGGAAGCATACAAAGGAGGAACTGGTGAGAGGTTTGCCATGGCGCGACCGAAGGACCAGCTGGACAGAAACACTGATCCTTTGGAGGGCACCACTATCAACAGGTATTGCACAATCTTCGCTCAGCTGCTCAACGCACATCAACGATACTTGTTTAGGGAAGCATACAAAGGAGGAACTGGTGAGAGGTTTGCCATGGCGCGACCGAAGGACCAGCTGGACAGAAACACTGATCCTTTGGAGGGCACCACTATCAACAGGTATTGCACAATCTTCGCTCAGCTGCTCAACGCACATCAACGATACTTGTTTAGGGAAGCATACAAAGGAGGAACTGGTGAGAGGTTTGCCATGGCGCGACCGAAGGACCAGCTGGACAGAAACACTGATCCTTTGGAGGGCACCACTATCAACAGGTATTGCACAATCTTCGCTCAGCTGCTCAACGCACATCAACGATACTTGTTTAGGGAAGCATACAAAGGAGGAACTGGTGAGAGGTTTGCCATGGCGCGACCGAAGGACCAGCTGGACAGAAACACTGATCCTTTGGAGGGCACCACTATCAACAGGTATTGCACAATCTTCGCTCAGCTGCTCAACGCACATCAACGATACTTGTTTAGGGAAGCATACAAAGGAGGAACTGGTGAGAGGTTTGCCATGGCGCGACCGAAGGACCAGCTGGACAGAAACACTGATCCTTTGGAGGGCACCACTATCAACAGGTATTGCACAATCTTCGCTCAGCTGCTCAACGCACATCAACGATACTTGTTTAGGGAAGCATACAAAGGAGGAACTGGTGAGAGGTTTGCCATGCCGCGACCGAAGGACCAGCTGGACAGAAACACTGATCCTTTGGAGGGCACCACTATCAACAGGTATTGCACAATCTTCGCTCAGCTGCTCAACGCACATCAACGCTACTTGTTTAGGGAAGCATATAAAGGAGGAACTGGTGAGAGGTTTGCCATGGCGCGACCGAAGGACCAGCTGGACAGAAACACTGATCCTTTGGAGGGCACCACTATCAACAGGTATTGCACAATCTTCGCTCAGCTGCTCAACGCACATCAACGATACTTGTTTAGGGAAGCATACAAAGGAGGAACTGGTGAGAGGTTTGCCATGGCGCGACCGAAGGACCAGCTGGACAGAAACACTGATCCTTTGGAGGGCATCACTATCAACAGGTATTGCACAATCTTCGCTCAGCTGCTCAACGCACATCAACGATACTTGTTTAGGGAAGCATACAAAGGAGGAACTGGTGAGAGGTTTGCCATGGCGCGACCGAAGGACCAGCTGGACAGAAACACTGATCCTTTGGAGGGCACCACTATCAACAGGTATTGCACAATCTTCGCTCAGCTGCTCAACGCACATCAACGATACTTGTTTAGGGAAGCATACAAAGGAGGAACTGGTGAGAGGTTTGCCATGGCGCGACCGAAGGACCAGCTGGACAGAAACACTGATCCTTTGGAGGGCACCACTATCAACAGGTATTGCACAATCTTCGCTCAGCTGCTCAACGCACATCAACGATACTTGTTTAGGGAAGCATACAAAGGAGGAACTGGTGAGAGGTTTGCCATGGCGCGACCGAAGGACCAGCTGGACAGAAACACTGATCCTTTGGAGGGCACCACTATCAACAGGTATTGCACAATCTTCGCTCAGCTGCTCAACGCACATCAACGATACTTGTTTAGGGAAGCATACAAAGGAGGAACTGGTGAGAGGTTTGCCATGGCGCGACCGAAGGACCAGCTGGACAGAAACACTGATCCTTTGGAGGGCACCACTATCAACAGGTATTGCACAATCTTCGCTCAGCTGCTCAACGCACATCAACGATACTTGTTTAGGGAAGCATACAAAGGAGGAACTGGTGAGAGGTTTGCCATGGCGCGACCGAAGGACCAGCTGGACAGAAACACTGATCCTTTGGAGGGCACCACTATCAACAGGTATTGCACAATCTTCGCTCAGCTGCTCAACGCACATCAACGATACTTGTTTAGGGAAGCATACAAAGGAGGAACTGGTGAGAGGTTTGCCATGGCGCGACCGAAGGACCAGCTGGACAGAAACACTGATCCTTTGGAGGGCACCACTATCAACAGGTATTGCACAATCTTCGCTCAGCTGCTCAACGCACATCAACGATACTTGTTTAGGGAAGCATACAAAGGAGGAACTGGTGAGAGGTTTGCCATGGCGCGACCGAAGGACCAGCTGGACAGAAACACTGATCCTTTGGAGGGCACCACTATCAACAGGTATTGCACAATCTTCGCTCAGCTGCTCAACGCACATCAACGATACTTGTTTAGGGAAGCATACAAAGGAGGAACTGGTGAGAGGTTTGCCATGGCGCGACCGAAGGACCAGCTGGACAGAAACACTGATCCTTTGGAGGGCACCACTATCAACAGGTATTGCACAATCTTCGCTCAGCTGCTCAACGCACATCAACGATACTTGTTTAGGGAAGCATACAAAGGAGGAACTGGTGAGAGGTTTGCCATGGCGCGACCGAAGGACCAGCTGGACAGAAACACTGATCCTTTGGAGGGCACCACTATCAACAGGTATTGCACAATCTTCGCTCAGCTGCTCAACGCACATCAACGATACTTGTTTAGGGAAGCATACAAAGGAGGAACTGGTGAGAGGTTTGCCATGGCGCGACCGAAGGACCAGCTGGACAGAAACACTGATCCTTTGGAGGGCACCACTATCAACAGGTATTGCACAATCTTCGCTCAGCTGCTCAACGCACATCAACGATACTTGTTTAGGGAAGCATACAAAGGAGGAACTGGTGAGAGGTTTGCCATGGCGCGACCGAAGGACCAGCTGGACAGAAACACTGATCCTTTGGAGGGCACCACTATCAACAGGTATTGCACAATCTTCGCTCAGCTGCTCAACGCACATCAACGATACTTGTTTAGGGAAGCATACAAAGGAGGAACTGGTGAGAGGTTTGCCATGGCGCGACCGAAGGACCAGCTGGACAGAAACACTGATCCTTTGGAGGGCACCACTATCAACAGGTATTGCACAATCTTCGCTCAGCTGCTCAACGCACATCAACGATACTTGTTTAGGGAAGCATACAAAGGAGGAACTGGTGAGAGGTTTGCCATGGCGCGACCGAAGGACCAGCTGGACAGAAACACTGATCCTTTGGAGGGCACCACTATCAACAGGTATTGCACAATCTTCGCTCAGCTGCTCAACGCACATCAACGATACTTGTTTAGGGAAGCATACAAAGGAGGAACTGGTGAGAGGTTTGCCATGGCGCGACCGAAGGACCAGCTGGACAGAAACACTGATCCTTTGGAGGGCACCACTATCAACAGGTATTGCACAATCTTCGCTCAGCTGCTCAACGCACATCAACGATACTTGTTTAGGGAAGCATACAAAGGAGGAACTGGTGAGAGGTTTGCCATGGCGCGACCGAAGGACCAGCTGGACAGAAACACTGATCCTTTGGAGGGCACCACTATCAACAGGTATTGCACAATCTTCGCTCAGCTGCTCAACGCACATCAACGATACTTGTTTAGGGAAGCATACAAAGGAGGAACTGGTGAGAGGTTTGCCATGGCGCGACCGAAGGACCAGCTGGACAGAAACACTGATCCTTTGGAGGGCACCACTATCAACAGGTATTGCACAATCTTCGCTCAGCTGCTCAACGCACATCAACGATACTTGTTTAGGGAAGCATACAAAGGAGGAACTGGTGAGAGGTTTGCCATGGCGCGACCGAAGGACCAGCTGGACAGAAACACTGATCCTTTGGAGGGCACCACTATCAACAGGTATTGCACAATCTTCGCTCAGCTGCTCAACGCACATCAACGATACTTGTTTAGGGAAGCATACAAAGGAGGAACTGGTGAGAGGTTTGCCATGGCGCGACCGAAGGACCAGCTGGACAGAAACACTGATCCTTTGGAGGGCACCACCTTCAACAGGTATTGCACAATCTTCGCTCAGCTGCTCAACGCACATCAACGATACTTGTTTAGGGAAGCATACAAAGGAGGAATTGGTGAGAGGTTTGCCATGGCGCGACCGAAGGACCAGCTGGACAGAAACACTGATCCTTTGGAGGGCACCACTATCAACAGGTATTGCACAATCTTCGCTCAGCTGCTCAACGCACATCAACGATACTTGTTTAGGGAAGCATACAAAGGAGGAACTGGTGAGAGGTTTGCCATGGCGCGACCGAAGGACCAGCTGGACAGAAACACTGATCCTTTGGAGGGCACCACTATCAACAGGTATTGCACAATCTTCACTCAGCTGCTCAACGCACATCAACGATACTTGTTTAGGGAAGCATACAAAGGAGGAACTGGTGAGAGGTTTGCCATGGCGCGACCGAAGGACCAGCTGGACAGAAACACTGATCCTTTGGAGGGCACCACTATCAACAGGTATTGCACAATCTTCGCTCAGCTGCTCAACGCACATCAACGATACTTGTTTAGGGAAGCATACAAAGGAGGAACTGGTGAGAGGTTTGCCATGGCGCGACCGAAGGACCAGCTGGACAGAAACACTGATCCTTTGGAGGGCACCACTATCAACAGGTATTGCACAATCTTCGCTCAGCTGCTCAACGCACATCAACGATACTTGTTTAGGGAAGCATACAAAGGAGGAACTGGTGAGAGGTTTGCCATGGCGCGACCGAAGGACCAGCTGGACAGAAACACTGATCCTTTGGAGGGCACCACTATCAACAGGTATTGCACAATCTTCGCTCAGCTGCTCAACGCACATCAACGATACTTGTTTAGGGAAGCATACAAAGGAGGAACTGGTGAGAGGTTTGCCATGGCGCGACCGAAGGACCAGCTGGACAGAAACACTGATCCTTTGGAGGGCACCACTATCAACAGGTATTGCACAATCTTCGCTCAGCTGCTCAACGCACATCAACGATACTTGTTTAGGGAAGCATACAAAGGAGGAACTGGTGAGAGGTTTGCCATGGCGCGACCGAAGGACCAGCTGGACAGAAACACTGATCCTTTGGAGGGCACCACTATCAACAGGTATTGCACAATCTTCGCTCAGCTGCTCAACGCACATCAACGATACTTGTTTAGGGAAGCATACAAAGGAGGAACTGGTGAGAGGTTTGCCATGGCGCGACCGAAGGACCAGCTGGACAGAAACACTGATCCTTTGGAGGGCACCACTATCAACAGGTATTGCACATCTTCGCTCAGCTGCTCAACGCACATCAACGATACTTGTTTAGGGAAGCATACAAAGGAGGAACTGGTGAGAGGTTTGCCATTGCGCGACCGAAGGACCAGCTGGACAGAAACACTGATCCTTTGGAGGGCACCACTATCAACAGGTATTGCACAATCTTCGCTCAGCTGCTCAACGCACATCAACGATACTTGTTTAGGGAAGCATACAAAGGAGGAACTGGTGAGAGGTTTGCCATTGCGCGACCGAAGGACCAGCTGGACAGAAACACTGATCCTTTGGAGGGCACCACTATCAACAGGTATTGCACAATCTTCGCTCAGCTGCTCAACGCACATCAACGATACTTGTTTAGGGAAGCATACAAAGGAGGAACTGGTGAGAGGTTTGCCATGGCGCGACCGAAGGACCAGCTGGACAGAAACACTGATCCTTTGGAGGGCACCACTATCAACAGGTATTGCACAATCTTCGCTCAGCTGCTCAACGCACATCAACGATACTTGTTTAGGGAAGCATACAAAGGAGGAACTGGTGAGAGGTTTGCCATGGCGCGACCGAAGGACCAGCTGGACAGAAACACTGATCCTTTGGAGGGCACCACTATCAACAGGTATTGCACAATCTTCGCTCAGCTGCTCAACGCACATCAACGATACTTGTTTAGGGAAGCATACAAAGGAGGAACTGGTGAGAGGTTTGCCATGGCGCGACCGAAGGACCAGCTGGACAGAAACACTGATCCTTTGGAGGGCACCACTATCAACAGGTATTGCACAATCTTCGCTCAGCTGCTCAACGCACATCAACGATACTTGTTTAGGGAAGCATACAAAGGAGGAACTGGTGAGAGGTTTGCCATGGCGCGACCGAAGGACCAGCTGGACAGAAACACTGATCCTTTGGAGGGCACCACTATCAACAGGTATTGCACAATCTTCGCTCAGCTGCTCAACGCACATCAACGATACTTGTTTAGGGAAGCATACAAAGGAGGAACTGGTGAGAGGTTTGCCATGGCGCGACCGAAGGACCAGCTGGACAGAAACACTGATCCTTTGGAGGGCACCACTATCAACAGGTATTGCACAATCTTCGCTCAGCTGCTCAACGCACATCAACGATACTTGTTTAGGGAAGCATACAGAGGAGGAACTGGTGAGAGGTTTGCCATGGCGCGACCGAAGGACCAGCTGGACAGAAACACTGATCCTTTGGAGGGCACCACTATCAACAGGTATTGCACAATCTTCGCTCAGCTGCTCAACGCACATCAACGATACTTGTTTAGGGAAGCATACAAAGGAGGAACTGGTGAGAGGTTTGCCATGGCGCGACCGAAGGACCAGCTGGACAGAAACACTGATCCTTTGGAGGGCACCACTATCAACAGGTATTGCACAATCTTCGCTCAGCTGCTCAACGCACATCAACGATACTTGTTTAGGGAAGCATACAAAGGAGGAACTGGTGAGAGGTTTGCCATGGCGCGACCGAAGGACCAGCTGGACAGAAACACTGATCCTTTGGAGGGCACCACTATCAACAGGTATTGCACAATCTTCGCTCAGCTGCTCAACGCACATCAACGATGCTTGTTTAGGGAAGCATACAAAGGAGGAACTGGTGAGAGGTTTGCCATGGCGCGACCGAAGGACCAGCTGGACAGAAACACTGATCCTTTGGAGGGCACCACTATCAACAGGTATTGCACAATCTTCGCTCAGCTGCTCAACGCACATCAACGATACTTGTTTAGGGAAGCATACAAAGGAGGAACTGGTGAGAGGTTTGCCATGGCGCGACCGAAGGACCAGCTGGACAGAAACACTGATCCTTTGGAGGGCACCACTATCAACAGGTATTGCACAATCTTCGCTCAGCTGCTCAACGCACATCAACGATACTTGTTTAGGGAAGCATACAAAGGAGGAACTGGTGAGAGGTTTGCCATGGCGCGACCGAAGGACCAGCTGGACAGAAACACTGATCCTTTGGAGGGCACCACTATCAACAGGTATTGCACAATCTTCGCTCAGCTGCTCAACGCACATCAACGATACTTGTTTAGGGAAGCATACAAAGGAGGAACTGGTGAGAGGTTTGCCATGGCGCGACCGAAGGACCAGCTGGACAGAAACACTGATCCTTTGGAGGGCACCACTATCAACAGGTATTGCACAATCTTCGCTCAGCTGCTCAACGCACATCAACGATACTTGTTTAGGGAAGCATACAAAGGAGGAACTGGTGAGAGGTTTGCCATGGCGCGACCGAAGGACCAGCTGGACAGAAACACTGATCCTTTGGAGGGCACCACTATCAACAGGTATTGCACAATCTTCGCTCAGCTGCTCAACGCACATCAACGATACTTGTTTAGGGAAGCATACAAAGGAGGAACTGGTGAGAGGTTTGCCATGGCGCGACCGAAGGACCAGCTGGACAGAAACACTGATCCTTTGGAGGGCACCACTATCAACAGGTATTGCACAATCTTCGCTCAGCTGCTCAACGCACATCAACGATGCTTGTTTAGGGAAGCATACAAAGGAGGAACTGGTGAGAGGTTTGCCATGGCGCGACCGAAGGACCAGCTGGACAGAAACACTGATCCTTTGGAGGGCACCACTATCAACAGGTATTGCACAATCTTCGCTCAGCTGCTCAACGCACATCAACGATACTTGTTTAGGGAAGCATACAAAGGAGGAACTGGTGAGAGGTTTGCCATGGCGCGACCGAAGGACCAGCTGGACAGAAACACTGATCCTTTGGAGGGCACCACTATCAACAGGTATTGCACAATCTTCGCTCAGCTGCTCAACGCACATCAACGATACTTGTTTAGGGAAGCATACAAAGGAGGAACTGGTGAGAGGTTTGCCATGGCGCGACCGAAGGACCAGCTGGACAGAAACACTGATCCTTTGGAGGGCACCACTATCAACAGGTATTGCACAATCTTCGCTCAGCTGCTCAACGCACATCAACGATACTTGTTTAGGGAAGCATACAAAGGAGGAACTGGTGAGAGGTTTGCCATGGCGCGACCGAAGGACCAACTGGACAGAAGCACTGATCCTTTGGAGGGCACCACTACGTGCAGGTGAGAATTGTATTTTACGGCTTCAATTTGAATTCTTGCATTATATAGGATTTGTATGTGATTTAGGGAGTCGTACCGTTACATATCCAACTCTTTAACTAAACCTCGCTACACTCCGGCAAAGGCGTCTGGTACTCGTATAGTTTCTGCGAAACCGATCTCACATATAGCCGACCATCTCAACTGGCTTTAAGAAAGGAAATTTCTTCTCAACTTACTCAACTTTCATATGTATGGTGGCTAAGCAGGGTTTTCCTTCAGCTTTTTTTTTCATGCAGCTGTGCCAAGCCGTATATAAAGCGAATGTCTATTTTTGTGTATGATATGTCTTAACGGAAAACTCCATTCGTATATTGATCTGAATCAAACTTTGCACACGTACACTTCGGGCTGGTGGTGTCGTAAGTACATTTCATTACTATCCGTATCGACATCACCTTTTTTTGCTAAAGAAGCCAGGTCGCTAGAGTTCGTACGGAGCATTGCGCACGCTGATTATGAAAAAATGGTGGGGTCAAAGGTCTGGTACATGAAATTTGAACAGAACAGGAAAGTGTTGTACAGAATCAAAGAATAACTATTTGTAAGCATAATTAACTTACTGTTTACGCTATTTCTCTGATTTTTCAGAATTAATTTTGTACTAAAAATTTACTGTCACTTATCGACGAAAAAACAACTAAAATAGGAGAGGCAACTTATAGTATGAAACGCGGCAGGGCCAGACATTTAAGAGATAAGAAAAAGAGAAGCAGTATGCTACAATGATATCGCTCAGCAATCTTTACCCCTACCTTGTGGGACGTCAATAAGTATCGGATGCTGGATGTTCGGTTGGTAAACACAAGCTACAGATGTCTCAAAAAGGAAGTTTGTGCAAATATCTTCAAGTAAATGACTTTATGAGCATACGTGATAATTGACATCAGAAAAACATGTGAACACATTGAATAAACCAGTCAGAAATTCACAGAGATAACAAGGACAATCATCTACCTGAACAATTGAAATAATGTAATAAACTCATACAGATCATGCAATGAACAGCGAGACTTTTCATAGGACTTCGAGCAATTGTTAGGCTAAAGGCTACTGCTGGACGAAGGCAGCGCTCCGAGCAGACCGCGAGGATATTTAACCTGTGGCCGTATTCATCAACAAACCCAGTGGGTTCCGCTACCCAGTAGGTAAGCGAAAATAGTCCCACTGGGTTGGATCGATATTCACAAAAAGCATTACTGGGTACGCGAACCCGCTAGCTTCGTGAATACCAATCTCGTGGGTGACGTGGGTACTCAGTGGGTTTTGGAACAACTGGGTTCATTGGTGAATACGGCCACTGTCTTCCCAAAAGATGGGAGAGCATCGGTTTTGGGGGAGGGGGGAGGAGGGGGGAATATTGGACCTACCTAAGCTTGCGTTCATTCTCGGAAGTTCCGGTAAAGTTCCAGTACAGCGCTCAAACAGTGCCTAAACTGCGCTGCAGGCGCCCGCATGCGATTTTCAGCGGCGGGAAATAGTAATTTAGACTCTTTTCAACGGTTTCCAATGCAAAATTGTTGTTTTCGTCTCAATATTGTATTTGGCCTCCTCTTGTGGTGAAGAGAGTTCCAAACTCAGAGCAAGATTGGAGATTGAACTTTTTTGTGCATTGCGTTGCGTAAAAGCCGTATCCGCTTTTGCGCGCCCGTTCCCCTCCACAAGTTTTTTCGGGAACCCTCTCTCTATCCTTCAAAAAACCGCTGCATCCTCGATAAAGCCAGCTGTCTTCAAACAAAATTAATACAATCACCACGCGGAGAATGAAAAATTTTCTTTTGTTTTGATGTGGTTTTTGGGCGTTTCAGCCACATTTCTCTTCAGAAATCATACGCATGATCCTTCATTCCCTGTTCCGCTTCCGATGAAAAAAACCAAACTTGGAGCAATGTACAAAAGTGGATGCTTCTTCTTGGTTGGTTCTTTGGAGAAAGTTTCAGGTAACACACAAAAGACATTATACATTTCGAACTTCGCTCCACATTTGTAACTTTTTTTGTTATTGCAAGAGGAAGCATGATGAAAGATTGGGACGAAAACGAGAGGGATTTACTACGAAAACAGTCGAAAACAGTCAAAAGTTGCTATTTTCCGCCGTTCACTTCCTTGTACGGCGAATGCGGCATGGTTCCGGCACAAGTCTGAGCGCTGGCTGGAACGCTAATATGAACACAGCCCAACGCATCCCGTATTGATTGGCATAGGCGTGCGGTTGCGCAGCGATACAAGTTTAGCAGACTGCCGGAAATGTACGTGTTTGTACTTGTTCCCGTTTGTCACACGCTATAAACGCACTGTTCGGCATGATGTACTTAGGTTATGAAAATGGTACAAAAAACTGCAAAAACACAACAATAAAATCAAGTTAATATAATCACATAAGATCAATATTATTAGTATAACAGATGGTGTTTGGCACGAAAATATTCGCATCCAAAGATTCCAAGTATAGAGATTGAACAGCAGAACATAATTTGAATCTACGCGTCGCATATAAGACGGTGTAACAATAATATACAATTCACACTAGGAAACATGAATAAAACGAATCGGCACTGTTGCATCACATATGAACTATCAGAATATTCGATTTTTCATACATATCACGCCGATCAACTCGTAAGTGCATGGCTGAGTTTTGCAACGAGGGCAGCATCAGCAGAAGTGAGATCAAACGAGATACTTGGTCGCGATGGCAGCAACATCGTTGATGCTGTTGGATGCGTAAGTAAGATTTCAGCTACCCTTAAAAAATTGCATGAAAACATCAAGACATAATCTTGTGTGAAAATTATCACTCTGGTGAATTCTGCTACCAATATCTTATCATGAGTGAATTTCTGTGCATCAGGCCAAAGATACGGAAATCAAAACAGTCCTCTAATACATTAGTATTATAATTGTCCTTTTAGCTCTGGTCCTTTTTTACTCCATTCTTACTATTTTCAGAAGTCGTCAGCAGTAGCAAACAACTGACTGATTTTTTACTATGTGGCTGGCTATATTTGTGTTCCAGTGTTTTTTAGCGCATTTTGAGTGCATGATATAGACAAAAAAAAGACAGAAGATATTAAATTTTTTGTAGATTTTATGGAAGATACAAAGGACTTTTTGAGGTGGAAGGAGGGGCAGATTCGGGGTGGGAGGGGGGGGGGGGGGGGGTTCTGGGAGACTGTCGTGCCTTCGGGAAACACTCTCTGGGATAGTAGCAAGCTTCTAGCGAATTCTACAAAAATGGTCAGAAATTTCAGAAGCTGACTAAAATGTTTGAGAAGTTAGGGTCTATGTTGATCATCTACGATCGACAATCACAATGTACTGCAAAATCTAACAGCTAGCGTAGATTTCTCACAATCTAGAACCGCATAAAAAATTTTTCTATCATTGACTGACAAAGTCCTAAAAGTACAATGGATATCATAATGTGATCCCATTGAGACACTAAAAGTCGTCAATCATCCCCCCCCCCCTAGCCCAAACCTCGCGTTGTATGATTACAGCAAACTAAGATCTCTTTTTTCCAATTAGTAAATTCCCATATTCTGCACATTTATCTCCACTTATGATAATTTATCATTTTAGTCAGTGGGTAGTATGAAGAACGAAGAAACTCTGATTTCAAATGGCAGAAATCCAGTAAATGCCTTTTACCCTGAATCTGACCCCAATATTTCCCAAGTAATATGCGACGATTATTGACGTTCAAAGAGTGAAAGGAGATAAAATAGTGCAAAAAAAGCATGTTATCAGCAATGAGCGAAGTATTAGTGCCATTCACTTTCCTGCTAGATTTTCTTCCTGAACCTCTCTGACCAAACAATCCGTCTTTATTTGGATCACATGCTTTGACTGAGGGATAATATTGATAACGGTTGGTTGCAAGGTGACAACACTTTTTTTGAAATTATGACTCAGACACTGCAAGCTGTTTCACTTTCTTCGACCATCTGCGTAACGACAAGAGTTTGAACGCAGTTCAAAGCAAAACAAATCTGATGCCTTGAAAAAATAAAGGCCAGAAAATAATCTCACCGAAATATGACATTTTCATCGGTAAGTGACGTCAACCGGCGATGTAATTCACTTAGTGGAAGTGTTCGTGCACGAGATGGTGGACTAGATGCTCCGACGGACGATGACGAAGATGGCGATGATTCAGACAGCGATGACTAAAAATGGTAGATGACGAAAACTTTACGAAAACTCTACCGAGTTCAAAAACTAAGCATTGCTCAGAAGAAAGATACCGATTTCTAAATTAATAATGATAGCCCAAGCTTCACTCGAATTTGTTCGCGGCCAAAAAATTTAGCTTTGAAGTCTCGCCCATACCGTAGGAGTTCCCCATTACGATACGGTAATGGGTGAGAATTAGAGTCACACTTCTCGGGCGAGGATAAATCATATGAGCTCCCGCTTGGGCAATAATCCAGTAAAAGCTTCCTAATCAGTATTCACAGAAGCCCAGATGCCCATGTTTGCCTAGACACTGCCTTTAGAATTCTCAAAAGCTTACCGAATCGCTCGAGCTGTCTTGTCCCCGATCTTCGGTTTTTGTAGGAGCCACCTTTACCGGCCTTTGCGGTGTGACCGTGCTACGTTGCAGTAATGAAGTGTCCATAGGTGAAGGACTGGGTGAGGAGTCACGTATCGGTACCAGTTCGCGATCTGTGCTGTCCTGGAAAAAAATCAGATTCCAGTTGAGAGTGAAGTTCTTGTTGAAGGGTCAAAACTTACACTAGAATCTTTAGAAGATCTTTTACGCTTTTTCTCCTTGTGTTTCTCCTTCTCCCGGTTCTTCTCCTTTTTCTTCTCTTCCTTGACTTCTTTCATGGGCACCTCATGCCTATAAATTTTTGTACCTTTTCGAGATCAAAAGTTCGAGATAGCATTAGGAAGAGGAAGCAACATACCTTCCTTCGTTCGGTTTCGATTTTTTAGGCTTGTTTGATGACCCGTCAGCCTCTCGCTTTTTTCTTTTTCCATCAGAAGAGCCACAAAATCGTTTTACCAATTCAAGGAAGGAGGCGGGAACATCCGTCATGGCAAATGTCAACTCTTGTTGGTGGAATGCATGAGCTTCTAAAATTGGAAAACTGAGATTGCAAACGCCAGATTGGCTTTGGAGGGAGTGAAAGGTGGGGAGAAAGAAAAAAAATTCTAGAATGAAAAAAAGAGGGATTAATTATCTCCTTGAAGATGAAGCTTAGAACTTGAAAATTATGAAAAAGTTCGTTGTAAAAAGCCTTGGAGAAAAGTTTTGATAGAACTTAGAATTCTTGAGAAATTTTCAAAGTAATGCAAAAGTTTTTTAGCTAAGCTTTCAATTAATTACTGAAAATCTAATCACGACCTTATGACTCCAGAAGAACTCAGTTTACCATTTTTAGAGGTGTTTTATTCATTTGCAAATAAAAGTAAAGTTCCTCGCGATCTAGAACTCAATGAGAAGAAATTTTGCAAAATCATTATCAGGAGGGGAGGAGGGTGGGGGGGGGGGGGAGGTATGAAAGCTTACCTAGCTTGAGATTCATATCATATTGTACAGGATATGGCTTCGCATGAGGGGTATTGAAGTAGATTGTGAGCTTCGGTGTGAAAGACGCATAGCCAGTCTCTTCCAATTCAAATGGTGGTTCTTTCAAAACTCGATATGGATTTGTAAAAGTGGGGTGCAGCTCGACCTCCACCTAAAAATAAACTTTTTTGCATTATCTGGAACCCAAAGAAGCCCCCAACCTTGCTCAAAAAACTCCTATCCGTGAATTTATTGCCAACTATGGGACGCACAAACAGGATCCATCTGAATCGGTGATTGTTTGGCATCGGCTTTTCCAGTGCAAACGATTCATGTCCGATGAACACCTGAACAATCGCAGACGAAAAGCTATGCAAATACATAAAAGGATGTAAAAATACATTTGCAACATTACAAAAAAAATATTTTTGTGTGGCAATTTGGTGACATGTGACATAAATGGGCAAAAGAGTTGCGCTCACACTGAATTATATCTTGCCCTCGCAACATTCAAAAATGATGTTTGAAACTATCTGGGTATCAGAATTTTTTTATTGACTACTGATAGGAATCCAAGCCACTGCCCAAAAGGCAGCTCACATGATTCATTTATTGCCGGAAACACCACCTTGGATTCGTCCATACTGTATTTTCGCGGACGCGACAGTACCACATAGAGTACGGTATGGGCGAAAGATTAGAGTTGACCTTCTCGGTTACGAAGAAGTCATATGAATCGTCCTTTGGGAAACGGCTTGCTCAAGGTTTCTCAAACAGTTTCCGTGTAAGCAGGCTAGGGGCGTTATTTATCAATCCCTCGATGCCCGATCAGGCGCCGTTCTACCTTCACAAGGACCCATTCGAGAAATGGGCAGTGAAATAGCTCCCTACGGGCATCGGAAATTTGATAATATTGCCCCACGTATTCAAATCTGCCTACACAATCTTTGCGTTGAATTGTTCCATGAAAACAAAAAAATAACAATATACAAAAAAATTAAACTTACTCTAACGTATGTAACCTTCGAATTTCCGCCCATTGTAATCGAGATGCATCAGCAAGTGATTTTGTAAGTAAGAAGTACACTGAAATGCGTTACGATACTGTTTCAAACGGGTATACGTAGGAAAATGATGTTAAACTCTCGAGAGCGAGCGTTGAATGAATAATGAGACGATAAAAAGGGTTAACAAAATGTGAGCATTGCGGGAAGGGAGTGAATCATGACAACGAGATGCGCTTACATAAGAATCTGTGTAGGCGTAATAATACATTCGCGGGATTTCATAAACAAAGTGGGGGCGAGAAAAAATGCATATCGATGATCGACGATAATGTCATAGCTGGGAAATTTGATCCTATTCGTATTTCACCCAATCCTCCCCCGCATGATAATAACCGTGGTTGTGGCACAAAGAAGGAAGTAGTTTCTGACTATAGTTTGAATATTTCTTATGCGGAAAAGGATATCTACAATACCGCTCCTAAAAAAAGCACATAGTCGCCCGATTCATGTGATATCACCTAGCGTGGCCATATCTCGCTTCGGAGAGGACAAATTCTTAATCCAAATGAACCATTCAATTCAGCTATTTTCCAACATATAGAAAGTGACCGCTTAGACGCAGCAGGAGGTCAGCTTCAGTTCAGATTTTCGCTTACGGTTGGTTACTCAGTGTGCTTATCACTGCACTCACTACTGTAAGCAAAAATTTGTAGAAACTGACCCTGTACTGTGTGCAAACAGGCACTTTCACATATCAAACGAGCATTGCGCTGAGCTGAGTATAATGGTGCCTTTGGATTAAGAATCTTTCCATTCGAAAGCGAGTATGGCCACGCCACGGTGATATCACATGAATCGGGCGACTGCGCGTCGTTTTTTTCCAAATTACGAGCATCTTAGTAGCCATAACCATCAAAAATAGAGGTGAGATGCTAAAAGCTGCTCTCAAATCTGTGCCTGACGTCTGCGAAGATTTTTCCAGCACAATACCGCCCATAAGAAAGACGCGATTCACCTGACAAGGGAACCGTGTCGAGTCGAAGTGGCCTTTCCAGATGAGACCCATACTGCTTTGAAGAGCATTAATCGGTGATTCCAAATCTGCCTTCCAAATCTGCCAAGCGCCTCTAGACGCCGAGTTATGCTCGTTTTTCAGGTCAAAAAATTGAACGCAAAACTGAAGCAAAATCGCCCGAACTTCCTCAATTGGTCCAGTTTCAAGTATCAGAGCTGTTTATGCAATGGTTACACTTTATTCAATATGCTAACACTTAACATTGCTTTACCTGAAGCGCTGGAAAGATTGTAACATTCAATTTTATCTAAATTCTGCATTCATTTTTCGTTCCGAAGAACGGTCACAACTCGGCGTCTAGAGGCGCTTGGCAGATTTGGAAGACAGATTTGGAATCACCGCTTAATACTCTTCAAAGCTGTATGGGTCTCATCTGGAAAGGCCACTTCGACTCTACACGGTTCCCTTGTGAGTTGAGTAGCATCACCGCAGTGGGACCATATCTCGCTTCAAGTGAACAAGTTCTGAAGGCACATTCAGTCGATCTATAGAGGCACCTGTTTGGATGCGGTAAGCGGTAAGCTGCCAGATTTTACTAGTGAGTACGAATTTCGTTTACGGTAGACTAGTCAGTGTGCCATGATTGGGCACTTTGAGTACCTGCAGCGAGCAAAAATTCAAGCGAAAGGTACACCTTCAAGCTGATTTGAATGTTGATTGGATTCAGATCTACTCTGAAGGGAAATATGACTACGCTACGGTAATGTCATCTAACTCAGTTAATCGTCTCGTCTTTTTTGTAGAACTCATGAACGGTAATGTAAGCTATGGTCGTTGCATCCAAAAATCTGCACAATTCTGAACAATGAACTTGGTCGAGCTGATCGAGGCATTATCAAAGTTTCCTTTATGCCACAAAGAAGCAACAAATCAGGAAATTCTGCATTTGAAGTGATTCATTTCATAAGCAGACAAAGAAGCAAGAAAATCCTGCCTCAACAGTTTTAATCTCCTTCTCTACCAACGTGCAAAATAATCTTGAATAATATTACTACTTTGATAGAAGGCCCCGTACCCCAAAAAGGGAAGGGATTTTTAATTCAACATTTGGTCATATAATAGTGAACACTTCTTTATAGAAGCCAAGCTCACCAAGTATCCTTCGCTTTTACACGGGAAAAGATGATGTATGATGAGATGAATTTTGCAAGAAAAAGGAGCCACTCAAAACAAGTGGTGGTTTCAGATGTTGCCTTCATAGTGGGAAAGGATACTTCGGTCGGAAAATAAGCCCAAACGTGCCGAAAAGAGTGGGGAACGTCAAAATATGCTCTTGGTAGAGCACTATTTGCAAGAAAATTTATGAGACTGGAGATAGGGGAAAAAGCGAGGGAAACCAAGCCACGTATGCCACGCGTTTTACTTGATCCTCTTGATCTGCATGATCCGCTTGATCCGCCTCGTGCAAAACGCGCTAGTTTGTCATTTGGCGTCGCGTACAGCGAATTCTCAGACAATGGATCGGACCCCTCCGCTGGGCAAGCCGAAACTGCCAGACTCGCGCCGGACCCAATTGACCAATGAGAGCGGGGCAAATGGGCGGTCCCTCGCGTGACATCACTGCCAGGCAAATGGGAGGCTTCTCCGGCCCTGCTGCAAAGGTCCGCCATTTCTCCGGCGCGACCCTGGCAGATTTGCCAGGCTCGCGCCGGACAAATTTGTCCGGCGCGAGCCTGGCAAATCTGGCGGAGTCGCGCCGGAGAAAATGGGAGGGGTCCGGAGCAGAAATGGGAGGCCTCCGGAGCAGAAATGGGAGGTATCCGGAGCAGAAAATGGGAGGTATCCGGAGCAGAAAATGGGGGGTATCCGGAGCAGAAGATGGGAGGTATCCGCCGGAGAAATGGGAGGTATCCGGAGCAGGCTGCGTATCGATTTGGCGCGTAGCAAGCAAACGTCTAACTCCACGGTGATGAGTCCTCTGTTTACGCTCTTTGTCCATATTTTAGTCGCCGTTTCTTTGATTCTGTTGTTTTTGCGCGTTTCTTTACCGTTTTTTCCTTTTCCGCGTTGCTCTTCGTCGCGTTGGCGTTTATGTTGCTGTGAGTTCCTCGTTTTCAGGTTTATGTTTGAAATTTTCGTGCGGTTGCACTCAATCACCTTCAGTGTTTGGCTCTTTCCGACTTGCTGAGACATCGTAGACTATTGATGGAGTGGTTTTTGTGATTAATTCTGGATTTTCGAAACAATGAGGTTAGTTGCGCAACTATCTAGTGTTTGCTTTTGGATTTACGTTATCGCTAATGATCTTTTACACCTCAAAAGGCAAAGAAGGAAAAGAATATTTGGTTTTTGTTATTGTTTTTTGCTCCTTCTTTGCTGCTGATTTTTGCTCAAGTAAGCTCCTTCTGGTCTCAGAGCACTATTCATATTAGCGTTGCTTGTTTTGTTGGAACGCTATTTTTGATGGGATCATCGTGCTCTGAGGCTGAGTTTGATACGACGTGCACATTCTTGAAGCTGGTATCATGTTTTGTTTCAAAGATAAGCATAATCTGTTCTGAAACTAGGAGACTCGAATACGCACTATAACGCCCGCGGTTCCGAGGTGTAAATTGGGGTTTTAGGTTTTGAGGTTTCCGAGGTTTATTCGCGCTTCACAGCACTGCACATATTGTCTCAACAAGCTTTTGTAGGTACTCGTTCCTCCCTACTTCAGAGTAGCAAATAGATAGATCACAAGTGTAAAGTTGCTAATCACACAATCAAACTTGTTTAGACAGTATGTGCAAAGCGTGCCCGAGTCTTTTAGTCTTAGAATATGTGATCATCTTCTCTGTGAATCAAATACAGAAATACGGTCACACGTTGCCTGACAGCTGATGACTGTGTCTTTCGAACTCCAAGTGCAGTGATTCAAGAGGAGATGAAGCACATACACTAATTCGTTAGTTAAATGTGCAAAGCATACTCGAGTATCCTTCAATCAAAGAAGGACAAATTCAGATATAACAGATCCGTTGGCCAGGTGAATGCAATTGAAAACTTTCAGTGAACATTTGCTTATACGGAAGTGTAGAAAAATTATTGAGACGTCAAAGTTTCCAATGGCTTGATTCCCTTGGACATCGCATTCACCCAGACTTCGCATCCGATTCGGCACTTCTCCGTACTTGGTTTGCCTTATGTGCACCTGCCGATTGAGCTGAATTGAAGCGTCACATCCTAACCCACAAACCGAAAATCCTGCACGGGTTGAGTAATCGAGAGGCTGAAAGGTGATTCTAAAAAGCAGTGCAGGTGCAGTTGGGAAATCAAACTCGGAGTAAAAATCGTTTCTGAATGACTTCTATTCTGAATGACTGTGAAATATTCCTTCCTGGGCGCGATCTGAACAAGCGTGACCCAAGCACACAGAGTGGATACGCGACGCGACCGCTCGCGCAGCCGGCTGTGTAGTTTTAAATGGGGCCTGCCGATGGAAGCACTGACTCGACTGTAACGTATGCCGAATCACTTATATCAAGGTTTCACGAACG
Organism: Cylicocyclus nassatus; assembly: GCA_958299035.1. Taxonomy (NCBI): domain Eukaryota; kingdom Metazoa; phylum Nematoda; class Chromadorea; order Rhabditida; family Strongylidae; genus Cylicocyclus; species Cylicocyclus nassatus. Next base: position 14,398,146 of record CATQJL010000223.1, read on the forward strand.
GAATGTTGGTTTTCGAATACGTAGTGGCACGGAAAGTGGAGGTACCTCAAGTTTTGTCGTTTTTATAGTAATAATAGACGAAACGGCTTTCGCATCAAGTCTTTTCATCTTGGTAGGTGTCGGCTTTGCGAAGAACCAAGCGGTAAAAATGTCTTCTGGACGGTTTATCTCTTTCTGTGATGCGGATGATGTTTCGGAGCCAAGCAGATTACAGGAACAGTACAACTTGGCGATTTCTCAGAGGAGCGATTTGGTTTTTATTGGTGAGCTTGTCCAAATTCAACTTTCTTGACTTGCATAAGGGTCTTCTAATAAGCACAATCTCATATGTGACCTCGGCAAATTCTTGAGATTTCGCATAAAACCCGTTTATCCCATTACAACCTTGATTTATTTTTTCTTGTTAGATGTTGTACAGCTGTATCACTTTGCCCATTGCGTAGGTAGTAACTTCACCAGAATACCGGAAGGATCCACTGAACGCTATACTAAATGGACCCATGATTTGACAAACGAAGATTTGAAATTGCAGGTATAATCTCGGATCGTACAATCTTGTTGTTGCCCATCGGTGCTGAATGTGCTTCTACTTTAGGTGTATACGTCGCATGGGCCCACTCTTATAGCTCCTACATGGTTCATCTCAAGAAAACTCTTTTCTGCGGTAGGCGGTTTCAAAGACGACGTGCGCTTTGGGTTTCCCGAAGATCTCGATTTTTTCTACCGTGCATTAGACATCGATGATGTTGCATTCTCTAAAGTACGTTATTTGCAAATCCGTAATGCATATATATTGCTTTCGTCTCTTCAGGTATGTAAACCCCTAGTGAACTATCGTTCACTCCGGATGTGCTTCTTTTGGTGTTTCCGAAGCTGCTATATGGAACATGCGTGTTAGTCGCTTCTGCAGTCATGTGCTTCCTTTCTGGAAAACATTCACAATTTGGAATGCTGGCAAACAAGGAAAGCGATTTTTCAAGTGAGGTGGAATCTGCGCTCTTACATTCCCAAAGGTGAGTCAGTTTCGAGGTCCCTTTCCGAAAGTGATAAACAACGCGTTGTATCGTTTTGCGATGTCGACGTGAAGAAGATCAAACGAGCATGGCTGGAGGATTATGACGAAAAAGCACGAGTAGTTCGGTGGAAACTACCCATTGTTCATGTGAAGTGAGTTAGCATTCTGATGTGATTTGTGGTCAAAGGCACCGATCACCCAAAATGGGGTCCATGAGATTTTGAAAATGATTTGGGGTCCATGAGACGTTGAAAATTGAGCCAAAAAACATCTGGGCAGCAAATGGAATAGGTACGTTTCGTATCGGAACAAATGACTAATTTGCTACTTCTTTTTCGATCAAAAACCGTATGTTTTGGTTTAGGCTGCGTATTAGCATCGAAAGAATGTGGCAAGATGCCCGTGACATCTTCGCTCAAGTTCGTGAAGCTACCTCGGAATTCGAAGATGTTTGGATGAATATAACTATGTATATATCGAACTTGGACAATATGTCCCTGCTTTGCAAATGTGAGTTTATGGCGCTCCTCGCTGTTTTGTTTCATATTGCACAGAATGCTTTTTTGATCTTTTTGTCATTTTCTTACCATGTTAAAACCATATGTTTGTACTGTGGTGTTACAAGGTTCTTTTTGCAACTAGGAAATTAGCTTTTCTTTGAATATTCTTATCTCTAATTCCTAGTATGGTTTTTGTAATATGAATTAACTGTTGTACGTATGCTGGAGATAGATAGATAGATTTTTCGAAAGTTTGAAAAATTTGAAATAAATGTCTTATCTCTTCGTTCTTTCTTCTATCTTCTATCCACAAACGCTAGGGGTGAGAGGGAGGGGGTAGAGTACGGGGTGAGGGTCGCGCTAAACTCCTACCCGGGGGGGGGGGTCCTATTCGGCTTATTTGGGTGGGGTTTAGAGACAAAATTGGAGTTTGGAGCTTAAAGGCAGCGTCCAGGCAAGTCTGGACCTATGGGTATTTTACATGGAAAGTACTTTTGGGGCCCTAACTAAGCCATTACCCAACCGGCAGCTCAAGTAGTGCTCTAACGCCTGAGATATTCTGCTCGAAACCGGACCCCGCGACCGTGTTTCGCATGGATTCATGGCGCAGCGCGAAACTGCCATGAATCCATGCGAATACGTTCGCGGGGGGTCTGTTTCGAGGGGAATATATTCGCCATTAGAGCACTACCTGAACTGCTGCTTCGGCAGTGCCTTAGTTAGGGCCCCAAAAATACTTTCCATGTAAAAGCCCCATAGGTCCAGATCTGCCTGAAAGCTGCCTTTAATTAGGGCTAATTACAGTATGCTGCGATCGGGGGGCTCCGGCGCACAAAATCGGGGGGCTCCGGAGCAGAAAATGGGAGGTATCCGGAGCAGAAAATGGGGGGTATCCGGAGCAGAAAATGGGGGGTATCCGGAGCAGAAGATGGGAGGTCTCCGGAGCAGAAAATGGGAGGTATCCGGAGCAGAAATGGGAGGTCTCCGCCGGAGAAATGGGAGGGCTCCGCCGGACAAATGGGTGACCCACCGCTGGGGAAACGCCGCGACCCTGCCATTTCCCCAGCGGAGGGGTCCGATCCATTGTCTGAGTTTGCGTAACCATACAAAATATCACTTTTTACCTGCGTGGCGCCAAATGACATCCTAGTGAGAGCACGTCTTGCACGAAGCGGGTCAAGCAGATCATGGATTAAGAGGATCAAGTATGGCGCGTGCCTATTGCCTACTGCGCGAGTGGGAATCATCATCAAAGGTACTCATGGATGAAAACTGGAATGTGAAACACTTCACTATAACACAATGACCTCAAACGGATAACCGCAGTACGTATTTATTTATTTATTTATTTATTTACATACTTTGAGGGCTCACAGATAATAGAAGAAGATTTTTTTCATCCGTATAAAAGATCAAGAAAATTTGAAGTAGTAAGCAAGTAACTGATTATGAGTTGCATGCATTATTACGAAAGGTACATATGGCGCATGGTGGTATCCCATCACATGGACGCAATCGATGAGTAATCTTCTGGAAATTTACTGACCAAAAAAGTCTGAAATGTGAGATAAGGAGAGCAAAGTGATTGGTTCTGGGTAATTTTCGTCGTAAGAACGATTACGATCAAACGAGAACAGTTTCGAGAGACCAAAGTCGAAAATCAAACATGATGGAAGGTGGAAAAGCAGAAGGAACAATGGTTGTGCAATGGGCACTATTTTGGTTAGTTCATAAAGTGTTGAAGAGTGGAAACATTTACTAAAGGGCATAGAACACCCAAACTGCATCGTTTGCAGAATTTTTTTTCCAGATACTGCTACATGCTCGAGCAGAAAATTTGTACGTAATTGCAGGCGTTTGCAGCTTTGCAAGATATGACTCCAATGTAAGAATGTACATTGTAAACAATGTTTAGAGTATGTAGAAACCAGTTATGCTCATTAGAATAGTCGGAGAAGAGTGAGCGGGTCACAAATGCAAGTTGCACTATATCATTACGTGTATGTTGAACAATTAAACTGTCGAACCCAAAACAAGCGCGTTCTCAAATTAATCTATTTTGATCTTTACATCAACTTATGGCGCGATAGTAAGCAAATTGCAGTTTAATGAAGTTGTCAGAAGGCAAAGTAATTTATGTTTGCGATCCATTCCTTAGATGCAGCGTCCGGGCAAATTTCGAATGGAATTTTTTCTTTTACCTGGGCTTATTCCTCCCGCTGATTCTGAAAATGCAGTTGGAGGGCACGAAAACGCCGAAAAGGGCTTTTCCAGAAGATTTAAGATTTGTCGCCTGCCACCAAGGTTAAGACGCAGAGTCTTTGTGGGACCCTACGTCCTTACTGTGTGCGGTATGTGCTGCACCTGGCTTATCAAACTAACTCGTCCCGGTTGCCGAGGCGTTCCGGTCGCCACTTCTGAAGCGGATTTCTCGCTTCAGAAACAAATTGCGAGGTGCATTGCCAGTTGAGCAAGAGCCTTACAAAAAGCAAAAATCAATATGTAAGAGCTTTGTCCGATGAGTAAGAACTCAAATCCTTCTCATCCTGATTCAAAAACTCAGTTTTCTATCATCCAGCACCAAAAGTTTATATTAAGTTGCCCCAAAAATTCTGTCGTTTCCTGTTTAAAAACCTATAACTTTGCGTAAACTATTTGAAATTCCCCTTTGTAATTTTTCCAAACAACTTTTCGTTCGAACACCTTCTTGCCGAACTTCTACTACAGACTGACTGCACAGAGAAAAAAATAAAAAAGAAGTCCATATAACTATAACCATTTTGACTTAGGTCGTCAAAAATCGGGAACGCTGAAAATCTGAAATCGTTTCAATACATAAGTTTTTTGACTACTCTTTGCGAATGCGAAAAGTTTATCCTGTTCGGACGTCTCTGTAAAAAGTTACGAATTTCGAGTTTACTGCAGAAAACTCCAAAATTGATTAATTTGTCACTTTTCTCGAAAATCATAACTATCTACAGACACCCCCAAACAGCACAAACTTTTCACAGTAGAGTAGGTCAAGTTGTGTACTGACCATTTCAGTTTTTCTGCAGCGTTCCCGATATTTGGCGACCTAAATCAGAATGGATGAAGCTTGTACAGTCTTCTTTTCCCACTTTTATCTCTGCAATTAGTGTGTAGTAGAAGCTCGGCAAAACAGAATTTGAAAGCGAACCGAAGCGAATAGCGAGAAATTTTTTCCAGTAAAATGAAGATCAAGAGTAATTGGATTCTGGGCCTAAACTTCAGCATGAACTCCCAGTTTTCAGAATATATAGAATCGATCTAGGGAAACATTTTGAAGGTCCATTTTTGAGACAAAAAACAAAAGCTACGGCTTGCAGTCGCACAACAAGGTCTACAAAGGAAAAGGAGCAGCGAGATATAGTGATAGCGGCACCAAGCAATTACAGAGTTCGATTGTAAATCTCATAAGCTTTTTTATTTTCTCATATCTAATGGTCTCAGGCAATGTTGATTTATTAGCAATTTAGCGATATTGGTTAGTTACTGCGCTATCATTAGCTACTTTCGTACAGTTCCGCATTCATAATCCACCTACGCTATGTATCTATGTTATGTCGCATTTGTTGAAAAGCTCTGAGATGGACTTCCGATAATAATTACAGGAACACGAAAAAGGCGTATGGGATAGAAGATATCTGGAAACAGTTTTCCAAGGCTTCAACGGATGCAGAGGTATGAAGGACTGCAAAGAATGAGGAAGTTTACAAAGCATCGCAAAGAATGAAGTGGGAGTGTTGGGAGCGTAGGTGGGGAAAGAAAGAAAAAAGTCGGCATAGATCTAATAATAAAACTGTCAGTAGAGCTCGTCTGGCAAGAAACTGATTGATCCTCAAAATCGCTCCCGCTCCTCCCGTGCCATTATGTATGCAACGTCAGCATAATGGTTTTTGAAACATATCAAATAAAGAATTGAAATCATGCATTTACTCAATAAGCATAGAACAAAAATGGGAATATCGAAGGAATGTTAGCACTAAAACAACCTTAAAGCGTCCAAGCAAAAGCTGAGCTACTCAGACAATCGCAAAATAGTTCCGGAGAAAAATGAAGTTCTAACACTCCTATTGGAGCTGGCAAGTAGGGCGCGGCCAGGTAGGGAGGAGGCTCGATAGGAGCGTCCGCCCGGAAGTTTTAATAGGCAGTTTTCCCCCTGAAGTATTTGCGATTGTCTGAGTACCTCGATTAATAGCCTAAAAGCTGGCCCCAGGAAAGAGGCATCAGCGTTGGTCCGATATTCTAATGTGGCCTCTGAAAGGAGAAAATGGACCTGGAATCTGCGAAAGTGCTATCAAGCCACGCCCACCCTGTCAAGCTCCGCCCACCCAGGTACTGGAGTCGTCTGTGCGTTCAGGGTAAGGCTTCCAGAATCCGATTTTTTGAAAAAAATTTTGTATATTGTGCAATTCCTAACTGTAAGGGCCACGGAAAGGCCGCAGGATGACGAAAACATGGAAGACGAATATTAAATGAATGCTGCCTTGAAGATCGCTCTCACTGCTCCCCTTCCATTTCGTATGCGACGTCATCTTTGCATTGCAAATGGCTATCAAAACATATCAATTAAGGAATGCAATTCTACAATTTATCTCGAACATGGACTGAAAGTGAAAAAATCGAAGGGTAGCACTGCGCTAGCCGCGCGATGTATTTGGTTGTCCCGAAAGTTCTATCGTTTCATTTTTGAAAATTTGTAACTTTCTGCTGTCTCAACGGATTTGCTTCTTTCTAATTTATTCAAAAAGAAGAAGTCTTCCTCTGTGGGTATCTCGATAAGCTACAACTATATATTCACTTCGGAGATAAAAATGGAAAAAGAAGACCACTTGAGCTTTCCCATTTTAAGTTAGATCGCCAAAAGTCTAGAACTCCGCAGAAAAATTTGAAATTGTTAGTATACAAGCTTTAAGACCTATTCTTAGTAACTGAGAAAAATGTGCTGTTTGAACGTCTCGGTGAAAAGTTATAATTTTCGAGTTTACGATTAAAAACGCCAAATTTGATCAATTTATCAATTTTCTCGAAAACCATAACTTTTCATTGAAACGTACAAACAGCACAATTTTTTCACAGACGCAAAGGGTAGGTCATAAAGCTTATATACTGGCAATTTCAGATTTCTCTGCGACGTCTCAGACTTTTGGCAATCTAACTTAAAATGATCTAAGGTCAAGTGGTCTTCTTTTTCCATTTTTATCTCTGCAATGAAAATATAGTAGAAACTCAAGGAGACTTGGCTATGAAGAGGAAGACAACTTTTTTCTAACAGATGAAAAATAAGCAGTCCGTCAAGATAGCAAAAACTTACAAGTTTTCAAAAATGAAACGACAGAACTTTCGGGACAACCTAATAGTAACAGCGGAAATAAGCGCTTGAGAGGGAGCACAAACCTCTTATTTGGATATTCATAGGTTCAGTTCTTTCATCAAAACTACAATCTTTGAAATGAGCAAGTACAGATATGCAAAATTGTGCAAAGCCCAAAAGAAGAATGGATTCTATGACTTGCAGAGCGTATAAACAGCGATGAAATGACAAGAGCAGACAGATCCAAGCAAAAACCCGCCCCAAACAAAAAGCTGGCGCAAACGAAAGTGCAACAAATCCGTTACACTGAGATTTGTTGCCCTTTTCACTGAAATTCATCATTCATTGGAAGGTCTGGATCGACATGTGATCGTTACAGGTGCAACCGAATGCGAAGAACGGGTGATCCATATTCATTCGTGGATCACAATTTTGAATGAATTCTGAATTTTGCAACAGAATGATGAAAATATCAACAAAAAAAAAACGATTGACGTAAAGACGAAGCCTTTTAGGAAAAAAAACCAACACTTGCGTCATACCAATTTACCAGTGGCGGACCGAGGGGGACGGGGCGAGGAGGGCCCCCCCCCCCCGAGAATGAGTCGCGAAACTTTTGAAATTTACTTACATGGGTTATTAAAATGTGCAAGTGACTTGTTTATTCTTGTAAAAAAAATTAAATAATTTTTAAAGATTTTTAAAAGTTCAAATTAGCTTTGTAAAAAAATTTTTCGGGGGGCCCCTTTTTTCAAGATTTTAGGGGTTATGGACCCGCAAAAATTTTGAGAAGCACCCCGAAATTTTTTTCGGAGTGCGTGGCTAACGCCACGCATCTTCATTTGAAAAAAATTTTTGCCGCTCCTCCCCCCTATCCCCCCGGTTCGAAATCCTGGGACCGCCACTGCAATTTACCTACTTCTACGTAAATGTAATTTCGTAGATAAAATTACTTGACATCACATTTACTCACTGAAAAAACCTAAAATTACTCAGATCCCTGCGACCAAAGTAAATCCAAATCTCTCCGAATTTTGGGGGACCATCATCCTCTCCCCCATCTACACACTCACCGCTCTCTCATTCCTTGCGCTCAAAAATTCCTCTGCATCAGTGGGGCTCGCGGGGGGGGGAGGGTAGAAAAATTCAAAAAGTAGCTTACATGAGTAACGAAATTGTACAAAATGACCTGTTTTCGCCTTGGATGAGCGAAATCATTCTGAAAATTTTTAAAAAAAAGTCAAAATGACTTTTGAAAAAGATTTTTCCAATTACGGGTTTGATTTTCTTATCTCAGAAGAAATTTGTCGCGATCCACCCTAATATAAACTCTTCGAACCCTATGCTGTTTAACAGGAGTAGAATGAATACCTTAAAGCTATTTTTTTAGCATCAGCATTGTGCATCGATAGCTACTAACGAAATTATATTACAAAGTTCGTATTTCCGATTCAAAATTCGATATTTTGTAACTAATTTCTGAGCAATGAGAAACATATGGCTAAGTTCAAACTAAAACGCTAACGTACTACAAGGATCTTACATGGGGATGATTTTATCCTTTTTAGGCGAAGACACAAAGTATTCGAAAAATCAACATTTGGTTCGAAGATGCAAGATGCCAGCAACATTGAAATAAGAATGGGCAAAAAGGTAAGATTGGATTCGAGATAAATTGGGCATGCGAAAGGATCCGTTTGCTGCGCGACTCGGCCATTAGCCGATGTCTGGAGATGAAGCCATCTCAGATTTTGGATGCAAAAACAGATAACCTTCGATTCTACTGGATTGGGGCTGGAAGGCAGGGCTTTGTGACCTGATTGAGGCCGCTCGAGCCCGCGACACCCCGCGACGCAGTCTGCGTCTTTCTCGCGCGTGTGCTCTTTGATCATTCTCTAGCCCTAACTAGGTCACGAAGCCCCGCCTTCCGTCAATCCATTTGAATCAAAGGATAGCTTTTGTGGGTTGATGTGAACATTCTGACACATTGCCAAATCGCCCAGCGAGGAAAATCACGCAAGAGAGCCCAAGATTTCAACATGGGGGAGGGCGAGCATGAAAGCGCGGTTCAGTCACAAAATCGGCTTCAATACGCTTCGCCCAATTCACCATTTTGCACTTGGCTCAATGCACGTAAGACTCTTATTGTTCGCATGATGTCATGTTAAAAAAAGTAAGCAAGCAAAGACCAGCTCTTCGAAAGAGTATAGAAAGATTTTGCGCGTTCACTAAGCCTGCATGATAGGTCGCATGATGTCATGGGGGTAAGTAAGTAAGCAAACAACCAAGCGATAGCTCTTCAGAGGATTATAAGACAATAAAAATTAAGTAGATCATAAGTAATCTAGCATTCGAAAAGGCAACGAAAGAAAGGTCATTAATCAGATGATAGCACTGTGCCTTTACCAGGGCTCAACATAGGCGGGTTTTTGGAAATGCAAAAAAAAACGATGTCCCCTTGACTTTCGCTAAATTTCTCTTTTGACCCTAAACTCTAAACTTAAAAGAACTTAAAAAACGAAACGTCGACTACAAAAACATAACCTAAGGTGGGTTTTTCGGCCACAGAGACCAAAAAGTTCCCTTTAATTTTTAATTTTTTTAATTAATTTTAATTAATCCTTTTTTTAAATTGTTAATTCCGTATGCTTTTTGTCCCAAAACGATATCCAGCTTGCTTGTAAGCTACGTACCGAGCCCTGGCCTTCCATGTTGGGAAAACTCGACTTACCGCTAATACGAATCTGGACAAAAGTGTCCAAAATCGCCCTCAGTGTAAATTACGCGAAATGCAAGAAAATTTACGACAAAATAAACCAAAACGCCAGTGCACGGATTTGCTAAGATGAGTTGAGTTGCGGAGAGGTAGCCAGGCAGAAACGTAAACCTATCATCTATTCTATGACTAGAAGACGCGAGACCGCATTTCGGACATTGTCTTAACAAGTTCAAGTTTGTTCCCCCTGTTTGCAAAAAGTGAATAAACCTGGGCGAGATAAATAACAAGTATAACCTGCTAAGTACACGATTAGGCTTGTTAAGACAATGTGTGCAGTGCGTCTCCTAGTCATAAAATCATTGATAAACTTTAAAGTATTCGAAGCTTTCGAATCGCGTAAAATGGAGCGATTTGCGTCATCAAGTCACTATATTTGGAAACTAAAGGATAAGCTCTGGCGCAATGGGGAAATAGCAGACGACGTCAAACGAAGGATATGGATATGCGTCAGCCATTACGTGTCTTAAATGCCAGTGCTTCGGTTCGCAGGAGCACGCAATTATTTTCGTACCCGATTGAGGTAAGGGCATGAAATTTTCGTTAAAAAAAGAGCATGGGCAGAATTACTCGCCTGCAAGACACCAAAAGGAATTATTTGGAAGGAAAGGGTTTGACACATCAAATAGGAATTTAACAATATCATTTTCAAAAAAGAAATGACTCAAACAACTATTACGATAGGAGCAAATATAGCTAGCAATAAGTGACATCGAGCTGAGGGGAGGGGGGAGGGGAGAGGAGGGGGTGGAGAGGAGGGTCCACTTAGAAATGCTACAAAAATTATAATAGTAGCTTATACTATATAGTTAGTACGTTATGCAAATGGCTGGTTTTTGCTGTACATAATCAATAGTTTTTTTTAATTTTTTAAGAGTTCAAAATAGACGATTTGAGAGAAATTTTTATGAGGAGCATAATATGGTCATGATTCTTTATCAAATTTTTGGTTTATAGAATTTCAAAGATTGAAAAGCATCCTAAAAATATTTTCGATGGAAGCGAATGCAATCCCACCGCTTGAAAAACCTTCTGTCGCCTTCTCCTCAAAAAAATTCAAGGACAGCCTCCGGAAGCGACCGCCATCCAGTTGTTGTGAAGAAAAATACTGGCGAAAAATGCGAATGCAAAAAAAAATCCAGCTAGTTATGATTCTTACAAATCCTACAAAGTATGGATTAGGCACATAACAATTGGAATCAATGACTTTTGAAAAAACTTTTGAAAGTGTAGGAAAATTGATTAACGCGGGAACGATAATGTGCATTGTAAAGTACTTTGTGTGAAAGCAATAAAAGCAAAGAAAAATCATTTCACTGCAGAATAAAGAAGTTTCGAAGATCACATGGTTAGAACAGAGCGCTCATATTGATCGATTAGGCCATAAAAGCAAAATATAGACTTTTATCTTATCTTCTCCTCTGCTAAAAAGTGGGCACATGCGACCAGATGAGCTAATGGCTAATCGATTACGTATCCTGTGCGAACTGATCAACACACAAAAGTGGATCAGGCAAAAATTGCTGTTTTTTTCTCGGATTTTTCCACAAAAAAGAAAGTGCAGCATATGGCACTGATACCCAGATGTAGAACGTTTTGTATATTTTTGATACATGGCAGCCTTGCAAAGGTATTACAATGCATAGCAAAACCATTTCAAGTATAATAGACTGTGACCACCAAACCTACAGGTGATATCTATCTCTCAAATTTATTCAAAAAATAAGCGACTGTGACAAAATTGAGAGGAATGAACCGCTCAATGAGACTGCACCTTTGGCAACAGCAGCTAGAAAAAAGCAAGCAACAGGCGTGACTATATAGTAGCCATACCAGCGCCGCATAAAAGCCAAAAATTTGAGAAAAAAATCTGGGACAATGCTTCAAATGGAAAGACGAAGTGACAAAGATAACGATTGCACTATCATCAGTTGCAAAGGGTAGATTCTTTTTTATGTAATCTTTGAAAATAAGTAGCAGTAGAGAGATGAAGCAAAAAAGAGAAATGGAGAGATCATGGAGTGATCCAGATAAATGAAACAATGTTTTCCCAACATTAACTGTACTCTTCTAGAAATACTGAGATACAATTCCAGAATGTGAAGAGACAGAGGGAAGACCATGGTCGCATTATTTTGCTATGCGTACTGCAAATTTATTCTATAATAAAAAATACATAGCAGAAGAAGAGTTGATCATACAATGAACGGAAGCAAAGAGAAAAAAACTAATTTTTCATAAAAGGAGAAACGAAAGTTTTCATATAAAAAGGGGTCGAAAATTGGTGTCAAAAAGAACAATGTTGTTTCAATAGTACAATAAAATCAGCTAAGAAGTCATTTGAAAAAATCAAGAGCATTTATCGCGATAAAATAGACAGAGATTGGGAAAGATGTTCAAAAAAACAATATCTCATGAAGATTAAGGCATTTGGTACGTAAGGTAAATTGAAGAATCAAAACCGAGTGCAAAGTGCAAAGTTTTTTCTGGCATACGTGAGACATAGGAGGCCACTTCAATTACTGAGCCATTAAAATCATAGGCACATAAGCGCATTTAGCGTCAGCAGATGGATAGGGTTTATGAATGACTAGACATTCAATATTCTATTAAGATTTGGAAAGATCAGCGATCAGGCTGCAAAGCAGATTACCCAATCAACAGAGATACTGCATCATTTGAAGAGATATGAAAAGCCATAAGCAGAATTGTCTCTAGCAGATGGACGGGATTAGAAAAGTGAAAGGAAGGGTCAGTGACCGAGCTGAAAAAGAGGTGCGAAGCTTTAAGCTGCAAAAGGAACCTGCACTGATAACCAAATCCTAAAAAATCACACATGAGTAACTACAGTGACGTGGAGATTCAAGGCAATGATTTGAAATTAATAGACAATTTGAAACACCAATGAACAAGAAAAAGAGATGAGATCCAAGTTTTTTTTTGACCGCATGGAAACCTATATCGAATATTCATAAAAAACCGTCTTACTAAACCAAATTGTAACCGTACTAAAACCGTAAATATTTACGTCAGCGAGGATAAAAATAGAAATTTAATGATTCATAGATTCAAAAAGAATCAATAGTGGGATAGCTATTAGCTATTAAGAGCGGCCAAGCTCTCAAAACTTTTTTGACCGATAGAGGAGTCTAAAAGTTTTTTGACCAACAGAGGAGTTTAAACAGATTATTGAGTCATGAAACATTATAACCATTAACGTCAGCAAACAGGCACAGATTAAAAATCAATATATTGGATAAGTATCCAAAAAATCGGAGGATCAGTGACCAAGTAAGAATAGTGCGAATTATTTTTGTACCAATGGAGGAAATTACATTATATATTGAGTCATGAAAAACCATAAGCACATAAGCATACTTACCAAAGCGAAAGAATACCGATAAAATGATTAGAAAATAATGGTTTATTGGGATCTGGAGGGATAAGCGATCTACAAAAAAGCAGGTTTCTCAATCAAAAGCGGAGTCTACATCAAATATTAAGACTGAGATATAAAAAATCATAAGCATACTTATCGCTAGCAGTTGGAGAGGTTTCGCAAAAAGTTTGAAAAATAGTATTTTATCAGAATTTTGAAGCATCAGCGATCAAGCTACAAAAAAATACAAACCTCATCAACTGAGTCGGATACCAAGTGCTAAAAAAGTTTATAAGAGTAATTACCGCTAACGCAGGACAAAGACACATAAAAATCAATATTTTGTATAGCTATCGAAGAATTCGAGGATCAGTGACCAAGTAATGTAATTGCGGATTATTTTTACCAACGGACGAAACATTATTTGTATTATTCGTAGAGTCATAAAAAAGCCCTGAGCATGATTACCACCAAGACAAAGAAGCAGAACCATTGTCTGACGAAATTTTCGCAAATAAGATAAGATAATCGGTCGGTGGAGCGTCCGAGACAGACAAAACTAAACGAACACCACACCAGCACAACACGACACACAACGCACAGACACAGGAGCGCGATCAATGCTGTGAGGAGTTTTTTGCGAGTCATGCGACCACCATCATAGGAAGACGACAAGTATCTCTTCTTGACTGTCGATCGCATTAGAATTCGATCAGGTTGCTTGCCCATTACCGTATCCACCCAGTACTTATTGTTAGTACCAAACAAGTTGGCACCAGTTCACACATGCAAAAAACACGCGTTTCGAGGTCACAACCGGAAGGATGCGAGAAGTGCAACGATGCTGCTGGCGCCGATTCGCATTGTACGAATTGGGGCATGCGTTGGAAAGTGTACGGCAGGCGGGGGGGGGGGGGGTTATAAGCGCACATTATTTGTGTTTTTTGCACCCTGGACTGTGGCGCAAATGTGTCTGACCGCATAGAATCGCAATGCGCTTTCCACTGCATCATTACACTGCAAAACTTTGCATCTATCGACATGTGTCTGGTTCGCCGTAATCGGAAATGTCAGATCCAATTTGAGCGGACAATTTCCGGACATCTCTTCCTTTATCGGTATAATTGGGTATACTAGACAGGAGACTTCTGATGTTCTCTTTTGACTGCAAATGCATCTTAAAAATCAAACAGTGAACTAAGAAGCAAAATGGAATAAAGATGCGAAAAGGAGCAGGCATCCCCTCCCATGGCAATGGATAGTTTATTTAAATCCGACTTTTTCGTTTTTTTTTTTGATTCTCCAAAGAAAACACCGCCGATTTCCGCCAAGGAGCCCTTTTCTTGCCAAATTAGACTTTCTTCCGCCTGCCAGCTTCACTTTTTACCAAAGAAAAGTATGAATGGCATGGACCAATTATTTGCGGGATCATCATCGGTTCCAACATTCTACTTCGTAATGAATTTGGTATATTCACAATGTGTTTCGGGGGGCAGTGGGGGAGAACATGCCGCTAGGTCACGCCGATAGTAGGCTCTTGCGCGGGCATATAGCAGTTACCCTAAAATCCCATAGATAAGAGCGGTTTAATTTACCGGTGAAAATGAATTGAATGAAATTGAACTTGAATGCAGTCACCCCTCTAACTTGATGGATGGATAAATAAAAAATTGGAGAAGAAGTTTAGACGAAGCTCCGCCCCTCAACTCTAAACCCCGCTCACTTAATAAACAATTCATATAGAAATTCCGAAATTCCGTTAAAATCGCTATTTTTTATATAAATTGTTTATCAAGTGGGCGGGATTTAGAGTTGAGGGGCGGAGCTTCTTCTAAACTTCTTCTCCGATTTTTATTTATCCATCCATCAAGTTAGAGGGGTGACTGCGTTCAATTTCAATTTCATTCAATTCATTTTTCACCGGTAAATTAAACGCTCTTATCTATGGGATTTTAGGGTACATCTTTACACATAGCAGTTTGTGTCAATTGTCCATAACGAAGCCTAATGCCCCGGCGTACTGCACTGTCATTTCCTGGGTCGACCGGTTGCCAGGCCAGTGCAGAAATCCTCTCAAAATGTATACCAACCTTCCCAGAGGATAGAGGGTATGATTGGCCTAAAGGGGATCGAACTTGAACCCCTTCACAACGATTCAAACCACTACACCATTTAAGGTCCTGCCAAAAAAAAACAATCAATAGCGAATACATATTTTCCAGTGCTAGACACGAGATGATTTCTACTCCAGGCAGGATGGTTACGAGAGAGAATAAATTGACAGCAAGCGAGAGACACCAAACTCATGTCTCTCAGACAACTTTATCCAGACTATTTGTTTGACTGCTGCTTACGTAAAGGATGTATTGACTTTTGGGAATGATAACAAAATCTGTGTTCACCAATGAATAGTAGCAAATGATGTACAGTCGAGTCATTTGTGACTTAATATGCGTAGTGCATAGCGTATACGCTAATTGACGAACTGCGAAACTAGAACCTGCTCATTTTCAGTGATTTCTCCTTGTTTCCTTGTTTCTTTTGTTTTAGTTGGCTATATTTTAGTCAGTAGAACATATTCCCGCATTTCTTTAGGCTAGAAAATGTCTGAGAAGTCATGTTTGTTATGTCTGAGAACAACGAGGACATTATCAAGGGCGGGGGAGGGGAGGGGCTTTCAGCTTGCAGAAACCGTTACTGCTAATAAAATAAAATGTTCAGCCTGCAAGGAGGTGAAGCATATGACTACCAGGGGAGTCGTAAAGAGGGGCTTTACAAAATCGTAAAATTTGATAGCTCCCAAGGCGCACTGCTTCCCATTCCATGAGAAAAAAATCTACTTCCTTTAAGAACCAGTCGAAGATATTGCTGTGATTGAAGCAATCTCGCAAAGTTTTTCTACAGATAATATCACTTTGAGAAGAAGATTTATGACATAAAAAACTTGCGATTCCACTAAAAGTGAGAAGGTCAGCAGAAAAACCAGTCGCGGCTACTAATGCAATCTATTGAAGGCTTTACGATAGGGATGATAGTGCAGTCTTTGTGGGGGGGGGGGGGGAGGGGAAGATAGCGCAAAGTGAGAAAGGAAGCCTCATACATGAAATTATGGGAAAATGCACTAACATTGACAAAACCGAAAAATAAAACACTGCCTCCATTTAACATGTAGAGATGCTAACTGAAGATGTTTCAGAATTATTCAAAAAAATTAAATGATATTGTTGTATAAGTATAGCGCCAAGAATTATTTCTCTATACTCAGAAACAAGTGTAAAAAAAACCAGGAAAATGGGCACATTATCGAAAAAAGTTGCTCTGATCACGCCCCCTATTGGTCGGAATAGTTCGCGCCACGCCCAATTTTATGAGCGCGTACGGTGGAACGCTTTCAGAGGCTAATACAGTGTACGTTTGCACTGTGAGACGCGCGCTGTGGGTTGGTATATCGCGTAGCCAGACAAGTGGAGAGCGTAGCAAGAAAGAAATGGGGAGGGGAACGGGGAGAGGGCTTTCCCCAAAAATGAATTTTGAGATTCGCAAAAGATCTATGAGTTATGAAATTACCGATGTTTCTTGTTACGACTGAAATAATTTTATGAATTTTTTACAAACGATATAGCACCGTGAGAGATTTCTTGTATGACTGGCTCACGCCACCCCTATTTCCCACAATTTTAGGGTTGTAAGCTCGCAAAAAGGTGCTTTCCCCAAACTTGCGAGCTTAATGATTTAGATAAATTGTGAAGTTATCAATCAACTGTTTTAGATTTTGAGTGAGATAATTTCATGGGATTTCACAAATGGAGTAGCCTCGTAAGACATTTTGTAGCGACTGGTTCGCGCCACGCCCCTTTTTCCACGAGTCAAGGGTTGTAAGCTCGCAAAAATCTTTTGACACTTCCCAATAAGATTTTCAGAAGGCTTAGCCAAACCCGCATCATCTTCACTTCAAAAAAGAATTATTACGTTCCTCCCTCCTCACTGGAATAAAAAAAGAAATCGCCACTGGTAGATGCGTCAACCGGAAAAAACGTGTTGGTGGATACCAACACGTTTTTTCAGCATATGCAAAGCAAGAGTTAACTTGCTTGTACATGTTAAACTAGTCCATTCCGAACCGCAACGCATAGTTGCGCAATTCGCATGCGCCGATAATTGAACAGACAGTAAAAGTTATCTTTCGCATGCATATGCGATAAAATATGCAGATAATAAACAGTGAATGTGTCACGCTGATTTATGCACGTACTACACTCGAAAATGTAAGTGTTTGACCCGGTGCACTTACACAATGATATAGGACAAGCAGAAAAATAAATAATGGTGAAAATAGCTGGTGTTAAATGCAATTCACGGCTGAAAGTATACAGTCGTATGTGTATGTTTGCAGAGTTTGATGGCGGCACAGAAACTGGCTTCGAGTCCACTCCAGGATCGCGCATACATTGGAGAGGCAAAAAAACGTGAACAAAAGAATACAGAGAGATGTGCTAAGCACAGCTATGAGTGGATGGATATTTCGTGGATACGATGAGTACTTCGGAAATAAAACTTCGTGGGTTTTGAGAAAGGGGATAGTAAGATCTGTTTTTGAGAAGTAGGAGGTAGATGGTAAGTAGCGGATTACAGGAAGAAGGATGAGATTTACTATTCAAATGCAGCGTCCAGCCAGAATTTCGAATTCTATTTTTTTTTTGCCTTATCCAGGCCCTGGCGCTGATTCCAATGGCACTCATAATGCGGGAATTCCCCAAAACGGAGACAATTTGTGAGAAGTGCGGACAAGTGCTTCTAATGCAATTCTTGTCGAAAGCAAGCATTAACAGATAGACACTATGTGTTCCATTGTGTTTGCAACGTAAAAACACTTCAAGGGCTGAGGAGAGTTCGTTCAAGGGGCGGGCCGTGCGAGGGAGTGGGCGTGGTCCTCAAGGCTCGGCGTTTTCTGAGCCGATTTTCTCCTTTTACAGAGGGTGTACAAAAGTCGGACTAGTGCGATATCCAGATAAGGCCCTATTGGTTACGATAGTATCCTATAATGTCCAAATCTGCCCGAACCTGCCTTTGACGGCCATCTTTCCTCTTCCACTGGCAAATTTTTCGAAAAGGGAGGAGAGAAGGGGCATATTCCGTTGCAGCGACGTAGCCTTAGTCAGAATTTTGAATTAGCAGGCCCATACCCCTAAAATTTTGAAGGAGCTTGACATCAACTCTTTCCCAAAAAAAATTTTAACAGGGCCAGTTTGAGACTCTAAAAATATTGAGACATGTTTTTATCGCTTACGAGTGAAAACAAGCCCTTTGCGCAATTTTAAACTCATTTATGTAGGAACTTCAAAATTTCGCCACCCATTCTCAGAGGGGAGACCTTCGCGACTTATTTCTTGGGAGAGGTGGTGGGGGGGGGGGGGGGGGAGAGAGAGAGAGAGGAACAGTTGTATAAAAGAGACAATTTTGTATGAATAAAAGCCGCGAAGGTCTTTGGTTTAAGGCAAACATATTTCTTGTTTATAACGAATTAAAAAATAAATTACTCTGTAACTTAATATGACGGAGTTTTTCGTGCTCGAAGACACTTCTCAATGAAGTAAGCCCATTCCCAACAAAACTCTTTTTCCCCTTATCATGAGGCTACAGCGAGCAATTGCGTTTGCTGTCAACGCACTCGTTAATGGTACCAATTATTTTCCAAATAAACCAACAAGACACTATAATAGCAGGCACTTACGGATAATGGGCTACTATGATGTTTATAGCAACATGAATGATGCGAATAGAATCATTTATGACATTAACATCTCACGATAGAATAAAAAGAAAAAAACAAAAGTATATCCGATTTCCGTTTCGATTTTCACTATGCGGAAATTAGATAGATACGGCCTGGATCTCATCAATAGTGAGGGAAAGCCTTAGGAGTTGAAAGAAACAAGAAAAGGAACTAACCTAAAACTTCCTTGAAACGAGTAGTCGATTTACGAATGGGAATAATGTGTTCTCAAACTTGGGTAATTGAACCGATAATTACATATTGTTACAATGAGATAAATCATTTTGTAAAAAAACAATTTTAGAGGCATGTGAGCTTGAGAGTATAATAGGAAAACATGACATGTTTGGGACACTAATGGTAAATGTCTCGCGATCGGAAAGCCAAAATGATCAAAAAACTGAAGTTATTGTACGATCAATATTCGGAGCATAAATATGGCCATCGTTTATTTTTTATATCGCTAATTTTACGTATACATTCGCGTTTAGATATTTTATGATCATTATAAAACAAAAATAATTCAAAGAATCAAGAATCTCGGCCGGATTATTACGACGCTTGAGAATATCCCGGGTTTCCAAATCAAAACATCGAAAATCATCGATCTGACAAGAGGGGGGGGGGTGTTCAAAAGCAGAACAGAGGGGTGCTAGACTTGTAATGAATCATTCTAACTTTGAGATTTCGGCGCCTGATTGATGCGCAGATACGAGGAAATGTAATTCGTAACCGACAAACACACTGGTACCGCTCTACCGGGGTCAAGGTCGTGGGTTCAGGTCAACACCAGATAAAAAGAAGCGCATTGCTAGTAAAGAATCACCAGACGAACAGTTCAAACTTTTTTAGATAGGGTGGTACAGATGGGGCAGAAGAGAACTCAAAATATTTTTCACAATCCTAATTAATGTTCATAAAATCCAGAAGAAAATTTTGATTGTCCTGGGGGTGGAGGGGGGATGGAAGAAGCAACCAAAATATTTTCTTACAAAGCTGGTTTTAATATTTAGAAAAATGAATCATCCGGGTAGAAGGGGGGAGGAGGAAAGGGCAAAATAATTTTTTACAATGCTCAAAAATCATAAAGTTAAAGAATTGATCTCACTAACCACAGGTAAAATACTATACTATAGTACTATGCCTATAGGCGTTTGTTCTGTAGTACATGTAAGCCACATTCAAAGAATCAGCGATCTAAGGAAGTGTGGGGGGGGGGGGGAGGGGGCGCGAGTGCGAACGAAATAAATTGAGATATTATTCAATACCTAGATACACGAATTAGCCTTTTTTTATGATCGGCAAACTTTTTCATCGTAATAGGCTTTATCGATTTATTGATTTTTTCTATTTCAAGCGCTGTAGAGCTGAAAACTGGCGGGAATGAATAGCTGAGCATGTTGTTTTATTCGAATTGTTTATTATAAATATTACAACAAACAATTCGAATAAAATACCTATGATTTCAATCATTAACCTTCTTCGCCCATTTTTTTTGATTTTTTGTATGCCGCAATCTGGACACCAGCTAGTAAATGAATATTGTCATAAACAAATCACAATAACCAAACAAATTAGTTGAGGAATGAAAGCAGAAGCGAAATTGTATGAAATCAAAGCTAGAGCAAGATGGAATAATCACAAATGTAGGATCAGGACAATGCAACTGCAGCAGGAAGATGTTTGGCAGCCCCTAAATGGGCGTGGCTGAGGGCGGAGCAATGTTGCGTCTGATGTTTATGGACCTATGGTAGCACTTGGTGCACAAACAATAGAACAACGTTGCAGGTACTCTGGGAATAAAAAGAAAACCGACTCACTCCCAAAATTTTTGCAAGCGAAAAATAAGGTGGCCAGGGAGGTGTCAATAAAGTAATGGATCATAATGCGACCTACGTTTTTTTCTAGAATGTAAATAAAACAAAGCTGCGCTCATTCAGTCGAGTTTTCGAAGAAGGTTTTTGCGAAGCAAGAATGGGCGTGGCCAGGGGTGGCGCCGATGTTGCGATCGGTCAAACTGGGACCATCCGCCCGAATTTTATATATAAGCAGTAGAGGAAATGTTGCATGTTCATTCACTCGCAAAGTTTAGAAGAAAACAATATAGCGCGGAGACGAAACGTTTCCATTTTTGCTACTCAGGCAAACTAGCCACCTGCAGAATAACATACGATTCTCGAGTAACAAATGATCAAGAGCGCAAGGTCATCTATCATACGAATCGAGGAACTTCGCAATTTGAAAAAGAATGATTGATTAGCGAAAGTTGATTGCCGTGTGTCCAGTTTCCAAAAAAAAGATGATGCAAGTGTCATATCGCTGCTCCATCGAAGTTATAAAACATCAGAAACTTCCTTTTTCGACAAAAAAGTTTAAGGGATCAGCTAGAGCGGGAGGTTGGTGATTGATCGCTAATCCGACAAACACCTCGCTGGTGAACATTTGATCATAGGACGATGAACAAGAGATCTTTGGAAGCAAAAAACAAGGCAGGAGGATCAAGATGGGTTGCATCTGCTGATTATTGATATTTGGGAGCATACGTAAAAGTACACGCTAAAGCCAACAATACGTGCGAAATGCAAGCAACTGGAAGCTCCGCCCACGTCTGGGTCACGCCACTAAAACCTCGGTCGACTCCTTTTGGCTTGGAACCGATGGAGGCGGAGCGTCGGGTTTTCGGCGCAATTTGAAACTATGGATTATATTTGATCCCCTTCGATACAAAGTGAAGCTGGATTGCGTAGAAAATAAAAATCACTGCAAAAGAAATAAGAGCACATGGACTCGCATATCGAAACCCGATACTTTATACCCTATGAATAGCGCAAAGCAAACTAAACAAACAACGTTCTCCTGTCATGTTTACCATAGACGCGCACATGGCTAAAACCTGCTTTCTGTAGAAACCATAACTTAGCCGACGGTGTGTAGCTACGGCTATTTATACTCTGGCAAAAGCCAGAAGTGGAAAGAGAAGAAGATAGGAAACGTAGGAAAGAAAGAGGAGCGACACAGAACGGGAAACCCTCCCTAAAAACAGCCTTATGCGACCAAAGTGACGTAAAGCTATGCTTTTATATTGTCATGCACTAGAGGATTGATCACATGGTCTATTGATATCGAACTAGCATATTCTATTCTACAGATTTACATACGATAAATATCAAGCTTATTCTCTCCTCAATTTTTGAATTCCAAGTATTGCTCGGGTCTTAAGCACGTAAAGGAATTAGCTTCACATTTTTGTCCAAATTAATATGATGTAGGCCCAACTATAGTGAGCAGGAATAAATTTGTGGCAAACAGATTTCTTACCAAAGGAACTCATTTTCCGAAAATAAACGCTTTCTTGATAACTGCAAGTAATGGCATATTATTCTGAGACTTAAAAAACCACTGCTTCCCAAAAAAGACAAGTTAATTACCCCTCGGCCACATTTTTTCACTTTCTCTTACTGAATAATGATATGTTTGAAGCAGGGCTGGACCCTAGGGCCCGGCGTAGATCCAGGCTAAACTTCGGCTTGAGGACAGCAAAGGGAATATCGTTATTGTGGCCAAAAATGGCGCTGTTTATTTAGTCAACGTTTCTTCTTTAGAGGATTTTTTTACGTTTAAGGCTGAGAGACAAATGGTAGTTCGTAAAATCTCGTGAAAGTCGAGGAGGGACCTCGTTTTTGAGAAGCCTAGAAACAAACTCATGCCGGGTCCTCATGGACTTCGGAGAATGGATCACGAAACTCTTGAATGTTACTTACATGAGTTGTAAAAATTGCATGAGACTTGCTTATACTTGATACTCGAATCTGTAAAACTTCAGAAATACAAATTAGCCTTGTAAGAAAATTTAGGAATCGTGGCTCGTCCCTACGGGCAAAAATCTTGAGAATCATCCCAAAAATTTTGTCGGAGTACATGGCACGCCCTTTATTCGAAGAAATTCAAAGTTAAAAGTCGTGCAGGTTCTCTTTTCTTGGAATTTGAATCCAAGAACACCTTACATTTACACAATCCTCCAGCATATATATTGAACTGCCGCTTCTTCTTTTTTCCCTTCTCTTCTCCTTTTTCTTTCTTTCTTCTACTTCTTACTCCAGAAACATGTGTTATTATGCCAGTATCAGATACTTTTTTTCAAAATCTGAAAATCAATATCACTAAAAAATCAAAAGAGATAAACCTGGAGATCAATCATCAGTAAAAAAAGTATGGATGTCGTTTATTCAAGACTTCGGAGTCCAGTGAACGTTTATACACAACGAACGTGATTCTTCACAAGCAGTAATGAATTTTTTGCTGTGAATTATATTACGAGCTTACTTAATTCTATCGTTGTCGTATCGCTTTATGTAAAATTAGCGTCAAACATTTAATGCAACTGAAAAACATTATCAAATTGTTACGATTTAATGACAATCAAATACGACGAAAAATAAAGCGAAAACGAATTTAGTAACGAAATCTATGAGGGGTCGATATCAGTGGCAGACCAAGGAGAGACCGGGGAGGGGGGAGGGCTTCTCCAAAAAATGGGTCGCAATTTTCAATACTTACATGGTTTATAAAGATGTGCAAGTGACTTGTTCATAGTTATAGATAATTTAACTTTCAAAATCTTCGGAAAATTCATACTAGCCTTCTAAAAAAATTTTTCGAAGGCGCACCTTTATTAAAGAAAATTTTTTTGACCTTCTCTCTCCCTCCCCCCCCCCCCCCTCTCGAACCTGAATGCTGGGACCTTATTGATATGTTTTATGCTAATTTCTATAGTGGAAATTTCTAAAAGTAATTTTCTTCTGTCCCTAAATATCCGACCGAGCTTGCTAGCTATTGAGCAGCGCTGCCGCAGAATGACGTCATTGCTCGCTGCTGAGTTAATTAGGCCACATGTGCTGCAAAAGGAAAGCTATGTAAGACGGGTTATTAAGAGAATTAGATTTTTTCCCAACATAAATGGTGGCCTGGTGCAAGCAGGTCCCAGTGCTCAAACTCACAAGCTATTAAAGCAGCATGTCATATTTATATTCGTGAAGATTACACTCGTCTTTATTTTGACCTCAAGTCACCGGTGGGCCCGAGCATTTTTTTTTCGTGGCGGGGGGGGGGGGGAGAGGAGGGGAAGACGGTCTGGATTTTTTTGAATAGCAAGACGATTTTGGGATATTTTCGAATTTCTTGCTACTCAAAGGATAGCTACTCCTCCGAAAAAAAAATTTTTTTTCTACAAGGCTAACTTGGACTTTCGAAAAATCATTCCAAACATTTACGAGTCAAAACAAATCGCTAGCACAATTTTGCGGATTACGTGGTTCAATTTTAGAAATTTGGCACCCGGGTCTCCGGCCCCGTCTCGATCCTCCATGCCTAACGTCTATCTCTATTCAATCAATAAACTGATTTTTGTGAATATTTCGCCCCTATCGTATTTATCTTACAAACAAATAAGGAAGGTATACTGTGAACAGCACTAGATTCGGATAAAAATCCGAAATTTTGATATCCCTAAGTTCGTACTTAGCATTTTCAGTGTCCATCCCAGCTTTCAGTGGCGGTCCCAGATTTCCGTCGGGGGAGGGGGGGGGGGGAGAGAAGATGAAAAATTTTCAAGGTGTGTGGCACGAGCCGTGCACCCCAGTAAATTTTTTTGGGATGCTTCTCACAATTTTTCGGGTCCATAACCCCTAACGATGCCCCGAAAAAATTTTTACAAGTCTAATTTGAATTTTCAAAAATTTCAAATTATCTTGATTGTTTACAAGTATAATAAGTCATTCGCACATTTTTATAACTTATGTTAGTAACTTTTAAAAATTTTGTGACCCATTCTCACCGAACAAACCGATTGTCGTAGTCCTAAATTAATTAGTCGCTGGCGCAGATGTACGAGATGTGGCCACGTTGAGGGATGTCTGCAACTTTTTGCAAACGTCACTTGTGCTAGTCCAACTCAAAGGCGTCGCAACCACGTAGACGTTGATGAAAACACTAATTTCTATATATCATCCGCTGCCAGATTCGTGTAGAGGGGTGCGGACTTTCCTGATTGTAAGGATAAACTCAGAGTCTGGCAGCAGCTGGATTGAGCAAGCTGGATATCGTTTTGGGACAGAAAGCAAATGGGATATGGTTTGTGGCCGAAAATTGCGACGCTTTTTTAGTCAACGTTTCGTTTTTTAAGGATTTCTAAGTTTAGCGTTTAAGGGAGCTCCGCAAACTTAGCGAAAATCAAGGGGGACTTGGTTTTCAAAATTCCCTGGTGCCAGCTCGTGCCGAGCCCGGACAAACTTGTTAAAGGACGTTACAGCATTATTTTTCGTGATCTCTCGTCGTTATCCTTATAATCAGAAAAGTTCGCAACCCTCCCACACACGCATCTGGGAGCCGATCATACCTTCAATGCCTTTCAAAGTGATAATAAAAGTACGCTGAAGTTTATTGTATGAGTAAAAAATTTGGGAACGTCTAACTAGCCCTAACTTGCTAGACAGGTTTTTCTTACGCAAACATCTAAAACGGGATAAATCACACAATATGAGCTATGGTGAAACTGTGAAGTGATTTGTTTTACTTGTATCATTCACTCTCTAAACAGATGCGAGCACGCTTTGCGCACGTTTAATCAACAAGTTAATGAATGAGTTTTAACGCGTTTTGGTTAATTAATATCAGGAATTCGTGAAAGGACGTGTTCAAGCCAGCGTGGATTAACGAGCTCGAACATGTTCTTCCACGGTTGTAATAGTAAATCAACCAAAATTCGTGAAACTCAGTCATGAACGTGTTCATGAAATGTACGCAAAGCGTGCTCGCGTCTCTTAGTCAGAGAAGGAATGATAGATGAATAATTGTTCAAATGAAATTTGAACATTCAATCAACTGTATAATATTTTTAGGACGTAGTTCGGACCGCAGAAATTTTCCCAGCTTTGTCGGGGAAGGAGTGGGGGAGAGGTGACACTCTTCATTTGAGAAATTCTGTACCACTTTCCCGATATCTCTCACATCGCCACTGCAGGTTAGCTTCAGGCGCATTTCTAGGCAATTTGTAGAATAAAAAATGATTCTTGGAGGTAATGGAAATTGCAGAACTTTGTTAAACTCTGTCCAGTTATTACGTGGCCGTTTTTTACGGATTTACAGGTATTAGCACCGTGGGGCGCCTGTGGCGTATCCAAATAAATAAATAAATAAATAATATTCGTATCTTTCATTCTAGGGAGGTTTTCTTTTCTTTGTCAGAACCAATTAAACTCCAAAACTAGACCAATTTCTTGTTCTCTCCGTAATCCATTGCTTGTTCCCAATTCCTATCGGATTCCCAAGTACTATTAGTATAACGCAGCGCAAATCTCCCATGTCTCTTGCCAGACTTCTTCTTATGCAGGGACGACACTCTCACTCTACGAGAAAGGTAATGATAAGAGCAAATTATGCCGAGCATGAACTACATATAAAATTGTTGTCGATAGCTGGAAATATGCGACACTTGTAACAGTGAGGTTCTAAAAACTCGCAGAAAATCAAAGCGCCCAAAGGTGCAAACATCTAAAGGGGCAAACTTCACGCGAATTCAGTCGCGAGGCGATTTGGCAATATTCAATTCTCCATAACTTATTGTAAGCACATTCCAAATGTACAGAAGATAGGACATTTCATCAATCGGCGAAAGTTAAACACTATGCTTGTGCTCGCTAGTGCTGGATCTGAAGATTTTTGGCGAATTGCCAAATCGCGCTGCGACTGAAAACGCATGAAGTATACCCGGTCCTTAGCCCGGGTCCACATTTCTAGGTCAATTCCTATCAAGCCGGCTGCAATTTTTTCTAAAGGAAAGTTTGACAACATTGTAACTGACACATTAACGTATGAGTCACTGCTCCTACTTCATAAACAGGCATGTTTGAATTGTTTTTTCTTGATATATTCTGACTCAGTCATGCATCCGCCCTGCTCTCGATACAAATAAAAGTAAGATAATTTATTGCGATTGCGTACGGTTCGCATAATGCGCGCGGACTTTGACATTTTACTAGCGACGTATGTTTGAGTAAGGAACTTCTCACGTATACACGATTCATGCATGACACGCACGTGTGGACTGGGCGCGGTTGCGTCCGCCCAAGATAGTTCGTGCATGGGAGAGACAGCAGATGGTAAGAGGAACAAAAAAGTGCTCGATCAGAGAGACGCCGATAGCAGTATTGGCGTATATAAATCGGCTTACTTTTCTTAGTTTTTTCTTTGCAACATCAAAAGACATTTCGTTCTCAAAAGGAGTTGCAAAGTGACCAAAGAAACTGATTGACGCGCAATAGGCATTTTGTGTGCAATTACACATGTAAAATTGCAAGCTGGGCAAGTCGCGAGCCAACATGATGTTGCATGTTGTCAACATGCTAGCCATACGTGCCTCAGGTCAGAGACGCAGAGCAGGGGTAGCGGAAATCATGGAAGGGACTATAGCCGCAACAGCAAAAATCCCACCGAACATCTAATTGTTCTTGATACAGCAGCACTGATTTCCGCGCTCATGTTAGAACAATGTTCCCATTTTTGCATCTATAAAGCGGGCGGGGGGGGGGAGTAAGGGAGGGACGGGGATGGAGACGCATTTGTAGGAAAGAGACACCTCTTAGCTGCGCATTATTAGGTCTTGTGCGGAAAATGGGATTAGCTGGAGTGGAAGTTACTCACTTGGGAACAAAGTGCAAAACCGACTAAACTTATCTAGAGCGAGAATATTTGGAGATAAGAAACTAACGAAGGAAGAGGAATAAAAAGTGCTAGCTCAGTCCAAAACTATGAGAATAGCTGATAAATGCCCTTTCAAAGTAGGAAAGAGGTTATGCAGCACGAAATGACGTGATTGCAAAGAGGATCTCAAAGATCTGGGGCATCCCGGTTGTTTCACAGTTTTGAAGTGGAGCACGCCGGCGCAATCGCCCACCGGCCAACTAGCACCGGGAAACCGATCGATACGCACACTCAGCACGCCGAAAGTTGACACTGTTGCCGCTGTTTCTTACGTTAGTCATCTTACTCCCACTTTCATGTCATCATGTGATTTTTGCTGATAAACAGCTTCATTCTTCATTTCATTTTCATCGAAGCTGGTCTTGTTTTGGTGAGAATTACTTACGAAATTTCTTATCTTCCAGTCTATTTCTAAGGCGACTGACTTTTGTTTTAATACTTTGTATGAAATGGAGTTTGTGTTTGCTGAAATAAGTGCTCAAAAGCCTTCAGTGTGAATTTTGTAAACATTACAAGTCATATGATCAAAGCACTTTGCTGGTCATGCATTCGTCTCGCTTTCAACACCGCATTGTTTCACTTCGTTGATAGAACATTTCCAATCTAATAATATCCAAAAGATTTATGTCCAAGAATGATTTATTTGCGACGATTCAATTTGCTTTGCTAAAAATCAATCAAGCTTTTTATTGTTTGAGGCCTTGCTTTGATGTAAAGCATTCAAATAACTTGCACTTTTGATTGCTTCGATTAGCTAATGCTGCAAGTATATGTATCAGTTGTGGACAAATTTCTCAAATGTTTAATTGACTGCAAAGTGAGTCATACAGTTTGTGTCAACCATGTGGTCTTGCGTGGCAACTACGCATTCGCAGCGTTTGGGCATTGCGCAGCAGCCTCTGGTCATCCGGCAATTTTAAACGCGCAAATGGTATCGTGCATCCCCCAAATTGTTCCCATATGAACCACCAA
Source organism: Cylicocyclus nassatus (assembly GCA_958299035.1). Taxonomy (NCBI): domain Eukaryota; kingdom Metazoa; phylum Nematoda; class Chromadorea; order Rhabditida; family Strongylidae; genus Cylicocyclus; species Cylicocyclus nassatus. The sequence goes on from CATQJL010000223.1 coordinate 14,426,653, forward strand.
CGTGGGTGCCTTTCGATCGTTCTAACACGTCAACTCCAGCAAATTTAAGGCGCTTATTCGAAGTTGACATGTTAGAACGATCGAAAGACAGCCACGTTGATGGTTCGTATGGCACCCGCCATACTTGATCCGCTCAACCCACTTGATCAGCTTGATCCGCTTCGTCATTGGCCAATTCCGTGAACAGAGCAATAGCGAAGCGGATCAAGTATGGCACGTGCCTATGGAAACAATTTTGGGTGCACCATGCATCCGCGTACGCAGCACGAGGCTTTAGCGTTGCACTTGAGCTGATGAAAAGGGAGCACATCGTTGACACTGATTGTAAACGGATGGTGATTGCGGACTGTCTGCGCTTCCTTTACAGTTCGCTCTCTGCGATTAGACTGCGGTTTGGTGACGACAGTCCGCAATAACGTCCGCTCTCTGCGGCAGTGCTAAATTTCAACATTTTTTGCTGAAAGCGGTTTTCAAAACATCCCATAATCTACATAATCTAGCCGTCTACATTTTTAGTCAAAGGGGATTGTAAATACTACGAAGCGTTAAAAAATTTGGGTATGACTGACAGCTTATTACTATCTGCCCTTTTACGATAGCGCTGCGACATAGTCACGCCATCCATATTTCTGGGTACTCAATAATTTTCACGTCATTGCGAGAATTTCATGCCAATGAAAGTGATATTTTATGCGTGGAACTTCTTGCATGGAGATATAATAGCTTCTCACATTCGCCCACCCAGCTTGCCAGTTTTTCTTTGCTCGGGGCGTTTTCCCATCATACGTGCAGCTGCAAGAGAAATCACAGCTGGAGCTAATATGGGATATTTTTTCATTTATCATAGGACCGCTAACACTTTTACAAGCTTGGTGGGACTTGGTTTGCATCCTTTTTTGGACTTCTTCGTCGCATCTAATTTTAGCTGCAAGTCGGTTTCTCTTTTCACTGCTCACTTCGTAGAAGCTTTTGTTTGCAATTCTTTTCATGTTACGGCATAATAGGTTTGACATTTGTTTCAACTTCATTAGATAGTCCATTCAAAGCAACGACAATGAAAGGAATGCTGCATTGACAACGTCAGAGTGAGTTCTCGTTATACCACTGCCTTTTTCGAACGTTATATAATTTAGCTTTTACTTTTTTGAAGTTTCATTTAGCCTTTAGATATTCACATTTCATATTTAATTATTTTCGCTCATCGCTATGATTTTGAGATTTGGCTGTTATCGGAAATATTTTTACAATCGTTATGAAAAGATTGTTCTTATGGATGTGTTATGTTTACTTTCGTCCTATATGCTGAGTTTGCCTCATTTTCGTTCGAAATTCTACTTTTTGGTTGAAAAAAAAAGTATCAGATAGCACTCTTCCCACTCTTTTTTCTTCTTGATTGACATCTGCTTTGACATACATCGACATCAAACATCAGCACATAAGCCTATCGAATCTTTCCATTACTCTCGTTCAGCTCTCCTGTTCAGCATAATTTTCGACTGCAAGGCCTTGAAACTATTATATCACATTCTGTTCACCATCGCGTGGATAAGCATATTCATCACTCAACTAATTTTCTTTCTGTTCTATAATATTTGTTGTAAGAGGAATGTAACGGGGCTTATTAAAGTGTGCTTTAAATTATAAACTGGGTTAGGGATTGAAAAGGGTATTACCTTAATCCATTTCGCGGTTTTATTAGATTTTTATACCTACTCATTCTTAGATTTTTATACCTACTCATTCCTGCTAAAGAGCATTCTGCATTTTTTTTAATGCTTCGGCAGAGTAAATTTGATATTTGTTTCAACTTTGTTAGTAGTCTAATCAAAGATAATGATAGGAATGCAGCACTGTCATGCGTGCGTTCAAACAGCAAACATAAAGCTCGACTCCAGCATCTTTTTGAATTCAAACAGGTGGCCAAGAGTCTGTCTTTTTACGTGCAGGAACCAGAATTTCAATTTAGGAGGATTACCTGGGAGCATGTTCCATTCATGGTTGCGAACTAGATGATGTTGCTTCCATCGCATACGGGTGTTTTTTTTTGCATCTGACCCATTGTGCAAAATGCTTTGTTTTCTTTTTTCCAACGCTTACACAATTTTGTGCGAATAGAACTAAACCACTGCTTCGTTTCATGTACTTTTTGCCACTTTGTACACTGTACATTCCAGTGGAAAGCATACGTTTTGCAGACCCAAATAAAACAGGGTCATGTCGTAGCTCTCAACAGAATGTGTTTCAATTGAGTAGAAGTGATTAGGTCGTGTAGTTTATCGAAATTTTTTTTGAACATATCATTTATTTATGCCGACAATATTGCTCTGTATCCACGCGCAAAAAAAGTGATCTCATAAAGATATAGAACTATAATCACTCAGTCCCAAGCCCTGTTACTTCGTGGTGGGATGACTAACCAGTGTTTTTTTTATTTGGCGCACGTAGATAACTTCCAGCACTAAAAGAAAAACAACATCAAAGGCATTTATGCCGCTACCGAAATATTACATTGATTCCGTGATTTGTTGCAATTATATCGAATCTTAGTCATAGAGTAAATTTATATTCGACGGTCATGGTTTTTTTTCTCAAAAAAAATTGTCCTTTGTCCTGGACTCAGAATTTATTCCGCAACCCGACTGATTATTTCTGTAGCAGTTGTTGTATTAGGCGAACTATCTATTTATGTATGGAGAACTTGTTTTTATTATGTAGTGTAGGTTCTGCACTATTACAGCCCTTTGATAATACCTGCCGCTCTTAGTATAAAGACTGGCAACAGCATTTTTTGCAATACAATGTCATACCACTGTCGCACGCATGCATAATGCTATTGCCTGAAAAAGCTTTTGTTCAATTTGTATTAGTAACTTTGCGATCAATTCTGTGCATTGTTCACTAACTACGTGCTATGCGTTCCATGTGTGTGCGTCAGTCGCATCTGTTCCCATTTCCGAATTACTTCTCTGTATGTGGTGAGATCTCATTAGATTCATTCTCTTGAAAAGATATTGCAAGTTTTTTAAAGTTTTTCTCGCTTTCCTTTCTCCCTTATCGATCTCTGCTAGTTGCTCGAGGACATACGAATGATGTACTCTTTCTCGCTAATAATGATGAAATGCTGTTTGTAAGTATTTTTACTCCTTTTTTTTTCTTGGAGCGCACGAATAACAGAGAAGAACTTCTTGTTCCGCACTGAGCGGAGAGTGATGAATCGTTTTTCTTTGTTCAAAATGCAAGGGAAGTGATCCATTTACTCTATGCTCGGTGTAGGATTGGAAAGATACAACTTGTGGGTATTACCGCTTCTGAATGCTATTACTAGGATAAGCTGAAGTAGTAAAGAGATGTTGAGTGAAAAATGTCATGTTTTTGAATTTTCGTTCAGGCCTATGAGTGATAATATTTAGTTTTGCCACATTCCTCTTACAAGGAAAGGATATACCAATACCAATATTAGCGGACGATTGAAGATGAGATGTATATCAGTAGACGCGCCTTCAAACGCTGATTCCAAATCTGCTTTCCTTTTTTGCGGAACAAGTTTTTGAGAAAAAGTTATGAGCGTTTGAATGTCCAAGTTTGCCAAGGTTTAGGTGGCCTAAAATTGGCGAAAAGCTATACAAAATATCGGAAAGTGGAAAATCAGTTTTGTACCGAGTATATCGTTTGCAAGGAAGGAATAAAGCCGATAGAAATTGCATAGGTATTGTTTTAGAGCTTTTCGTTGATTTTACGCCACCCATTGCTTGGCAAATTTGGACATTCAAACGCTCGTAACTTCTTTCGGAAGCCATTTCGCAAAAAAAAAGAGTTGGAATCAGCGTTCAAAGAAGCGTTTGATGATATACATCCCATCTTCAATCGCCGATTAATGTTGGTATCCTTCCCTTATTAGCATTATGACGCGCTTGAATGAGTAGTAGTGTTTGAGCATATTTGTGTAGTAAGTGATGGCATCTTTCTTATTTTTATCTGTACGTGATATGTTTGCCCAAGAACTTTTTTGGCCATCAACCTACCAAAATCAGCTTTTAATGCACTAAATTTTAGGTTTTATGTGCTCAGTCTTTTAGTGAGAGGTTTCAACCTTTTTTCAGTTTGTACTAGCTTAGGTTGTTTAGCTTGTTCACGTTTACCATATAGCTGCAGTCGCATTATGGTAATGAAGTTTGAGCTCGTGCAAAGCTCGTTCCATGCAAAGTGTATATTTTATATACTCTTACCACCAGTATGTTTACACAGGGTATCTTTGTGACTCGCTTACTCATGACCTCTACTTTTTGAGACTCTGCAAATATGTGCTCTCATCGAAAATACCGGTTTCTTAGTTATTCGCTTTTCGCTTGCTGATTTTCGTGTGCACGAGGGCTTCTTTATTGAAACTAGAGCGTTGTATCACCACGTAAAAACCTACCGCAGTGCATTTTTAATCTTTTTCCAGATGTCTTGAAGAGCTACAGAATGGAGGAATGTAGCACAAGCATAGAACCCACGGTTGATGTTGATCTTAACAACACAACTACCTCAACTACGTTATCACCACAAAATGGTACCATTACTGAGGAATGCTCTCAATTACAATCGCTTTATGATAAATATAACATTCAACAAAAAGAGATAGAAAGGTCTGTTGCTTTTTCTTTCATTTTGCATGTGTTAGTAATTTTTGTTTTTCTTCAGGTTAGAAGAACAGAATTCCGAGTATCGTGAAAAGTTGTTGAAGACAATACGAGAACGTGATTTGAACGATGAACTGCTGCGAAATGTACGTGAAGCACAGAAGAAAGAAACTATCGAGTTCGAAAAGCGCATCAGAGATTATGAGATACAATTGAAAGCTGTGCAGGTTAGTCTCTCCTGTTTCTATCAAATCGTACTTTTTTACATTTAATTCATTTCTTGCTGTGGCTTTTTTCTTGTTACTAACTAAAGTAGATTGGCTCTTCTACCTTCTTCCATTTCTTTGTTGATTTTCTCAGAATTCGTCCATAAAAGTCGTTTTCCTTTGGCGCGCACCAGGGTTCAAATTATATAGTTACCGCGCTGATTTTTTTTCAAGTCCCTCTTTCATAGTGACTGAATGTTGTAGCTCTGTGAGCATTGACTCAAAGTGCTAAACACGATGTTCATTGAGTTTAGATGCACTGTTGGCCATATTATGGCTCTAAATGGAAAATGTCATGCAATATTTTTGCCACTGTCATTGAAATTATTGTACGTAAAGTTCTATCTTGACATTTCGAGAGTATTTGATATTTGGCACATTAATTTTGCATTTTTTTTTGTAATCTACTGTGTGCCTTTTAGGATAAAGCATCCGCCCAAGAAGCTCACTATAATGTGACGATGAAAGATCTTTCTTTGAAATACAACACATCTGTCAGCCAGGTACGTTTACTCCCCTGATATCTCTTTCTCTCTCTCTCTCTGCCTCATCCCTGTTTAGTTGACCAAGAAAGCGGACATAGCTGAAAAAGAGAAAAATGACGCAGTCATAAAATATGCCACGCGGGAGGCAGAAATGATGCGAATGCGAGCGGAATTACAGAAGAAGGAACAAGAGTTACAAGAGTTCAAGAAAGCAAAGGAGGAGCTGGAAAAGTGCCAAAGCCAAGAAAATGTAGAGCAACTGGTATGAATCCAATTTCGAGTTTTGAGTTCAACTTCTGATATCTTGGTTACTTTTAGGAGAAGTCCAACAATACATTACGGGTCGAGATTGAACATATCAAGCATGAAAAGTTCGACTTGGAAAATAAATTGAAGATTGCCGAAAAACGTGCTGATGTAAGTCGCTTGTAAATATCATGGTTCCTTCATTTTCATTTTCTTGAGCATTTAGTTTTTTATTTTGATATTTCGTTTTTGCCTTCGTAAGCAAGTGCAGTATAACCGATGTTTCACTGAAAACCTTCTCGAGGTCATGGGTTACCGTTACATTTGGCACTAGGTAGGGTCTTCACTGAATGGATATTTATGTAATAGGGTTTCTCTTCATCTGCCGTTGCATTCGCTTGACCAAAAGCGAAAATGGACATTTAAGAGGTCATCTTTTGTGACCCAGATAATCGATCGACCCCCTGTGTCCATTGTTCCCGTTCAAAGGACAGTGGCGGGAGAATGACATGCGTTGGTATCGTGTTTCGGACCCGTCATTCAGTTCTTGATAGCTTCGGCGGCGCCGCGTTATGGAGCAAAGGTACGCCGCATTTGCCTGTGGTATATCCTGAGGGCCCTTTGCGTTGCGTCGCTCCTAATTGCAGTCGCAGACGAGCTAGTGCTACTGAGTCATTTTCCTCATCCTTCATAGATAAAGAGATCAAAACGTGAATGATATACGCATTTCGAACAAAGAATATGAGGTAGGAGTGTCTGCAAAGCAAGCCAAGAGAAAGTAAAAGATGAGGAAGTAATTTTTCTTGGGAAGTTACTGACGGAAAATTTCTATCCGTTTTCTCTAATTCTCGTGTTCTACTTCTCTTGAACACTTTTAACTCAATATCCAGTATTGGATCATTCCAGAATGAGCCTTTGATTCATCCCTAAAACTCATCTATTTTGTTTTGAATTTTCTGAATTTAGTCTTCTTTGTTGTCTTTATTGCATTAATACAGTTTGAAATCTGGTCAGTAACAGGGAATGGCTCAATCCGCTGGCAGGAGCAGCGTTACTCCTGAGCAATTAAAGGCGACGCAACGCAAATGGCCCTCAGGATATACCGCAGGGTAATGCGGCGTAACTTTGCTCCATAACGCTTGCCCCCCGATAGCTTCGTTGTGTTCTCTGTTTCCCACAAATTCTTTCATCTTTTGTTTTTACAACTTAACTATGATTCTGGGGATGTTGTTCAACTGGAAGAATAAATTTCAAAATTAGAAGAATTATGTTCATAAGCATAAACAAATTTGGTCTATTCTTGCTTCAGGCATGCACCTCCTCAGTAGCAGAGCTCAGGCAACAATGTGATGTATTGCGTAAACAATTAATTCAAATCAAAGAGGAAAAGGCTCAAATACAAGAGGATCATCGGCAGCTGTCTTTGAAAACGCAGGTTAGTCTACTTCTATGCGGTTTATCTTTAATAGCAGCTAACTACATTCTTCTCTTTTTCGTGGATAACTTTTTGAATCAGCACTGTGAGTGCGGTCATCTCATTTATGTCGAGCTGGGAATGCTAGACTTTTGATTGATGCGCTGTTTCCATCATATTATTGCCATGTAAACTGATAACCACGAATGATCGGCAGTTCGTCAAATGTTGACGTTAATGTCTTTGCGATACGTGGAATAGTATGAAAAAGCAGTCAAGGTTGGATGTTGGCTTTTATAGCTGCATCCTTCGTGATATGCATACAAAAATTATTCACTAATCATCAGTCTTAGTATTCCATACTTCTGTTAAAATCACTTTCTAGATTTCAGATTCAAGAATCTCGTAGGCAACATGAATCGCAAGAGTTGAGCAAATCGCAGCAAGAGCTGGAACAAAGGATAGCTGAGGCTAATTCTGAAATAGCACGACTAAGTGAGACGAATCGGGAAGTGAATGGGCGACTGGAGGAAGTCACCAGGTAGGAGTTTCCTGATTTTTGCGGGTGGTTGATCTATGAGCTCGTTTTCAGAGAAAACTTTGATTTGCTCAAAAAGCTGCAAGACCTTGAAGATAAGCTTACTATGGAAGAAGAAGCTCATGCAGCTGCAAATATTGAACTTTCGCGTCTACATGGCATCGAAAACCAGGTTTCCAGGTATAATGCTTTTCAAAATTGTGAGTGAAGAAAACACAGTTGGCATTTAGCACGAAAAAGGTCGTAGAGCGAGCCAAAGCGGCCCAAGAACAAGCCGAAAAGGAGCGCGAGGTAATCTTGAACTCATCCTCTTTTGTAATTTATCATCACTGAGATCATTCAGATTGCTGAACAAGAAGCTGAAGAGTGTAGGCAACAAGCTGAGCGAATGTTGACGATCACTGAACAGCTAACACAGCGTAACAGTCAGCTTGCTACTGATGTGTCAGTGGATCGCGAGAAGGTTAGAGATTCGAATTTTGAATATATCTGAAATGCTTACTAATTAGCATTTTTGAAGAACTGTCGCCTTGAGCAGCAATTGATCGAAACTGAAGGATCTTTGCAAAGAGCCCTGCTGAAGCTAGCGGAACGGGTAAGTAGTGCTTAAAGGCAGTGTCCGGGCAAAAACTCGATTTTGAGATTTTGTGCTTATAGGGGCCTATTCGCCATGCTGAATCCGAAAATCCACATTGGAAAGCGCGAAAACGGTGAAAAAGGGCTCTAACACAGGAGGGAAATCAGCATGTGGGCGGGGCTTTCCCCAGTGCGATTTCACGCTCCCAGCTCCCGAAGCGATTTTCTCGATCCCGCTAGCCGTCCTAACATCGCTACCGGTCAAATGCAAATGATTGACTTGAAAGCGGAAGCGAGAAGGTCGCTCCGGAAGCCGGGAACGTGAATTCGCAGAGGGGAGAACCCCGCCCACCTGCTCATTTCCCTCCTGTGTTAGAGCCGTTTTTCGCCATTTTCGCGCTCTACAATGTGCATTTTCGGATTCAGCATAGCGAATAGGCCCAAGTAAGCACAAAATCTCAAAATCGAGTTTTTGCCCGGACACTGCCTTTAAGCTACACTAGCCTCTGGGCTTCTTGTTCTTTTCTTCGTTAGTATCATGATTACTGAGCGATGCTTTGAGCAAGCTTGGTTTTTTTTCAGGAAAAAGATCTTGAAGAGGCTACCGGAAGTGGACAGACTGAAATAGCCTTTCTGAAGACGGAGCTCAACGAGAAGATAGCAAAAGGTACCTGATACAAGATCTTTTTTTTCCACCTGTCTGAATATGCAGGACTAGTCTAATTTCTGATGGTAATCTTATTCAGTGCAAGAGTTAACGCAGCGATTACAAGAGGAGCGTACGGATCACGCGGCTTTGAAAAAGAAGTACATGGCTAATATTAAGGTAACTGTTTACCACCTATCTATTTCATTTTACATTTATCAAATATTTTTATGTGTTCTCAATATCCTTTTGCATTTTTGAAGTTTGACTAATCAGCTCACCAAATTCGTATTTCATGTTGTTTCCCACAAAAATTCAATATCAGCATTTGCAGGAATTAAAGCACGAATTATCAAGCCTCCGCAAGCAGGTGGATGCAAATAGTGGTAACTCTCCGCTTGCTCCACCACTATCTGGAGATTCTGTGCCGAGCACGAGCTCAAGATCGAGAGCGAGCTCAGTCACCAGTTTGGATAGAGCTACTGTGAGTTACCTTCTTATTAGATGGATCACTTCGATCAACTTTTAAAATTTAGACCACTTCGCGTGATGAGGATAGCTCTCAAGCTGGTCATGTTGCGGTTGCTGAGACGAATGCCATCCAGCAAGTGATGATAGACAAGGTACTGACCATTGTTTTCAGTTCAGTGAATTTCTAATTTGAGCTGTTGTTTTCATTTGACTTGACAGAAGTATTCTTTCCGAATAAATACAGCATATTGAATCAACATTGTTTTGGTTTTCATTTAAAATATAGATATTTTTATATTTTCCATCTATGTACTGGTCACGATTCCGTTGTTATTACATCAAAAAGTTTAGATCATTGTTTTACAAAAGAAGCTTGCAAGAAGAAATGAAAAGATAGAATTTTTGGAAGATCATGTCCGGCACTGTCTCGAAGAGTTGCAGAAGAAAACAAAGTGAGTAGATTTTCATTTTTCGATTCGAGCTCTTCGATCCAAAAGTGTTCAGAATAATCCAACATTATGCACTGCGTGAAGAAGCATCATTGCTGTTACCGTCGGATGGATCGCTTGAGCAGGTAAACAAGTTTGAACTTAAATTTGTTGCAAAGGTTTTTCTCCCATTGAAGTCAGTAAAAATTATAGCTAATGAACTGCTGCGAGGTTGTACAGGTAGGCTAAATGTTGTAGTTGTGTTAGTAGAGAAACCTTTGAGTTGTTTTTCTACAAATATTTTTATTGATGATCAAAAAGTTACGAGACAATTGCATGCCCGCTTTTTCGTCAAATTATTGTCATATAGTACCAGGTTGAACGTACTCTACAGTGATGTGCCCCTTTGTTCCTTTTCAATGGAAATAGAAGTGGTCCAAAACATCTAATGCTAGTTGAAGAATGTGCACGCAACTACAAGGAAGTGAGAAGAATCCTTATTATTTTCAGTTTAGGTTCCACTATCAAGGAAAGGAACTTCATATTCCCTCATGGGTGCAATCTTCTCTGGAGGAAGCGATAAGAAGTCTTTACAGCTTGCCGCAGAAGTGAATTCGAGGTTGCAGGCTGTGCTGGAAGATGCCTTGATAAAGAATATAACTTTAAAGGTGGGGTGAGAATGAGACTGAGGTCATAATCAACCGTAGATTTTTAGGGTTCCGTTGACTCACTCAGCAACGAAGTTTCACGATTATCCCGAGAAAATCGCCAGCTCACATTAACACACAGTCGGTGCAACGAACAGCACATATAGATATTTATTATTGTAACACTTAACTTCGGTGAACTTCTATTTGCTTGTTTAATGTATCATATAAATTATGCACTAGCCGAGAGCGGGTGCAAAACGTGATCTCGGATGGTTTCATTGGATAAAACAAGGCTTTCATTTGCTTCTATTTTCCCTGACTTCATAGATGAATCGACGAGTGGAGATGGTTTTGCCTCGTTGTTAAGGTGGCATTCTTCAGGATTCTGCCCCCTTTTTCAGCCACCGTAAACACGGGAGGCAGAGCTCTTTTGAGTAGAAAATTTGAAATTATCGCCTTTTTCACTACACCCGAATCTGCTAGATGAATAACGCATGCTTACCTTGGTTACATTATGGAACAGACATCGGATCTCACAAAATAGTTTCATTAGGGAAGAAGCCTCATGAACGGATGAGTGCAATTATTGCCGTTCATAAGGAACAAAGTCGAAGACTCATTTCCACAATGATATAACGCATCTTCATCAAATTCATTTCATCATATCAATAATTTGCAACAGTGAAAACATCATCAGCAAATGAAAAATAGAGATTACAATACTTCCCAACTGTTATAAAAAAAGAATTGTTAAAATGTTTTGTCATATGTTTGTTAGCGTCGAGATGTCTAACAGTGCTAAAGCATTCAATTATATATGAATCTCCAAAATCTGAGGTACATAACATAGAAAATGGTGGAAATCTCGAACTATTAGATGGGAACATGCAAAGGAGATCAGGTTAATTTGCAACTATACTAAAGGATTACAACAAGAGTAATGCTTCGATTCATCAGACTAAGTAGAAGTTGTTGATTAATTTTGAGAAAACCGGGATTGCTAAATCACAACAAGTAACGATCACTAGGCTTGATTAAAACTAAGCAAAGGGACAGATTAGCTGAGCGTGACCAGTGATGCGGATCAGGAATAACTAGATATATGCAGATTACTCAGCGGTAACCTTCTCAGTTGTAGTGTATGTCACTTCAACTTTCTTTGTGACCACTTTCGTAGTCTTTAGCCTAGCAGATGGACAAATATCCTTACACAAGCAAATGTCGCATTTTGGCCCAATTGGGAGGCAAATCTGCTGTCCAAATCCGACCAAAAGTGGATTGATTGACGCCCACTGCGATCTGCAGACAATCTATAGACCCACAAAGCATAACAGAGCACAAGTAAGCTACGAAGTTCATTTTGGAGTACGATATCACACCAATGTATCAGAAGTAAAGTCTGTGTTCTAAGTCTGTTTTCATAGGTATCACCGCAGCGGAACAAGTTTGCTGCAGTTAACGCTTTCGGCACCAATCATTGAGTGCTCTAAATAAGAAACTTGTCGAGGCGCAAAGATGAGGGGTATGGCCTGCGTCCTAGCATACTTCTTAGCAACGCTAATTCAAAAAGTGCTAGCACCCATACACTCAAAAATAGAGAGGCTCAGGAGATATGATTGTGGAGGCACAAACTAACCTAGGTAACATCTCCTCAAGTTTGGCACGCGTTCTCTCGGGCGTGTCTGTATTCACCCATCCTGAAGGACGTGGACTCATTATGAGGCTAACGATCCGCCATAAGACGTTTACCTAATCTGTTCGCAGTTCTGTGTACATGTGTATCGACAGCAATTCCATCCACCTTGTTGTAGGCAACCTGCAGAACTAAGTGTGCCATTTTGGGCCCAACTCCGGGAAGTGAACATAGGCCTATAAATGTTTTTTGGGCGACAACACACAAGACTTGTAGCAAATTCTTATATGCTTATTTTATTTATGCTGTTGAGGGTACGAGGAAAAAGCGGGAGCGATATATTACAATAATTTGACTTGTGATTCTTGGCACAACAATCAGAGAATCCGCCAACTCCAGCTTACTCTAGGCATCTATAAAAGTCAAGTAAATATTCCCACCTTCGAAAGTATCTGGTACATCCCCATTATACTTCTCTTTGAGGATAGCTGCTGCTTTCTGGATATATATTGCTTTCCTCTGAAAAGATGCTTAAAAACTGAAAGACGTCTATGTAGTCATTACCTTGTAGAAGCTAACGGGGTATAATAACTTCTCCAGCTCTGAGGTAGGAATGGTCAGCATTGAATCCACATTGCATCCATAGCTTCGCAATCGCTGAAAGAAGATGATGTTCAGATGATAGCGAGCATGGAAACGAGAGCATACAAAGGCGCAGCTAATAATAGTCACCAAATATAGCAAAGATAAACAGCAAAAGACGCGTACGCCTTGTTTCTACAAATATTTGATAAAATGACACATGCTGAAACGTGCCTTCATAGCAGCCGAAGTAACGTCATCTTTTGTTTGACTGGACAGCATCAATGCCATGAGTACTTGAAAATGAAACGTCTGCAAAACACTGAACGTTCGCTCATTGCTGCAAAATTATTGTTGCTACACTTTACAAAATACTTGACAAGCATTGCTAGTGAAATCATACAAAAACAAATAACAAAAGAAGTTGAAAAAAAAACGAAAAAATCCGAATGAAACGCATGATGATATCAGATGACTGTAAACACACCTCTGGACTCACTAGAGGATCGGCAAGTTTGTGACATCCCATAGTGTCCACGGGAGCATCGCTTGTCTTGCGCATTTCAGTTATTTTCTCGACCTAATCAAAGCTGTAGATCAAAACAACGGAGAGTAAACCATGAACCCACATGGATTTTCCAGAAATCTTCGACATCAAACGTTTTCTTCTCAGCGACTTCCGTTTTCTTGATCTTTCCAATTCGCTTCATTCTTATACAGGTGCGCGATAGAGCCTTGAGATTGATACACCTCCGCAACAGCAGAAGACTGAAAGGGATACCTTGGTCTGGACTTCGTGTTAAACAAAAGACTTTGAATGAAGACCAAATTGCACTTCACCATGTTTTACGCTGAAAGCACAAAAATCTAGAAGTTGAATTCAATCCATTACCAATAAGCCGTAAAGCTAACTGCGCCTTCCGCAATTACAGAACAATATTTTAGGCACGGCGACATTTAATCCGCTCAGTTCACTTGTCCTTGATCAGCTTCGTCATTGGCCAATTCAGTGAACTGTTCAATAGTGAAGCGGATGAAGTGGATCAAGCGGATAGAGTGTGGTTCAGATATTTATTGCGTGGGAAACTTCGGCACTATTCCGCATTAGTTGGCCCAAGGGAATGAAAATCGTGAATTTCGCTAAAACTTCGTCTTGGGGGGAGGGGGGAGGGGGGTTATTCGGTATGTTGAACACGAATATGATGTTTACTTCGTGCGACAGCGCCATCCGTTGGAGTTACGGCAGGACTACGGTATAGGGCCGAAATCACGGATTTGCTGGCCGGGTATTCGGCTCGCTGATTCCAAATATCACATTGGTTTTGAACCGTGACTCATTTTATCGCATTACGGTAGCTACCGACAACGGGTGCAAAACATAGTTCTGCCTGAAAGGGGTGTACGGTGAGTCGGACGATCGTGAAGCTTTGCACACACGACCACCGCCGCGCGCTACACACCCTGCTGCGGCTTTTGCCTGAGCAAAGCACAGGGGAGGATACATTTGCCGATTTGTGATTTCGATCCCTATCGCAAACCTATCATAACCATGCAGGGAGACGTTTTCGTGCGGAGAAATTGTGGCATTTCTAATCAGCATGTCGAATAACCCCTCTGTGCGAAGTTACAGCGGATTTTGAGATTTTGACCCCCTACCGTACACCGACCGTAGCCCGGGGAGATGACGCTACGGTACAAAACCAATGTGATATTCAGCATCAGCGGGCCGAATAACCCCTTGACGATTCAAATCAAATCCGTGATTTTGACCCCCTACCGTAATCCTACCGTAACTCCACTGGATGGCGCTGGCATGCGAAATAAACATCGTATTCGTGTTCAGCGTGCATACCTAATAACTTCCCTAGACGAAGTTTTAGCGAAATAGTGGGAATAACGCCGAAATTTCTATGCGTAATACATTCAACAAGACCAAAGTGTAATCAACAGAACAGATAGCACAACAACATAGACACGACTACAATCAATTGATAAATTACGGCGAAAGAAGATAGTTCGCAAACCCAATTTGAACTGACATATTCGCAAACCCATTTTGAGCTGACATAGTCTGAAAGGAAGCATACCCTTTCGCATCAGTCTATCTAGATCGCCGCTGACTCTATTTGTAAAAAAATCTTCTTCTCACGTTCCTCCCTGCTCTTGCTATTACCATTTCTTGAGGTTCCCCTCCTAATAATAGAACTAGTCTCAAAGAAGTTTGCGTATCTCACGACTAGTTAAAGGCCATCCGCGCTGCGTGCGGAGAGCAACGCTGTTGCGTACATTGGAGGCAGTTTACGAACTGGAAGAAGCGCAGAGAAAACAGGCGGCGAGAGAGCACGAGGAAAGAGGAGTGACGCGCAGTACACACCTTGCACACTCTCCGTGCCCTGCGCGGACGGCCTATAATAAGAAAAACCTTTAAAACCCTTTTGACGATTTTTGGTTCCTGCCATCTCAGCAACTGACTCGCGCCTGAAGGTGCTGAGACTGAGATCTCCAGAAAATTCCAAAAAATAAATCTCAGTTCGAAATTTGACCAGGAATGGTGCTTTGTTGAATCTATAAATCATAACGTGTTGCTGCATTTCAGCATTCGTATATCCAGCGAATGAAAGCACCAGGGTCGAGCAAGAGGTGTGGTACACGAAGGCAGGGTACGACCCCCCCCCCCTTCTTCCCCCCCCCCTCCCCTTGCTCCGCTGAGTGTCTCAGTATCCCCAGCATATCTGCTAGCTATCGTGCACCCCCATTGTTCAAATAGGATATTCAAATAGCTACTATCAAACTGGCTGTCTTTTGATCTTTTTGACACCTTGATTTGCTGGAGTTTTACACGTTAGAACGATTGAAAGGCAGCCACTTTTATGGTACCCATGGGAACAGTTCTGGGGGATGTACTATACGTAGCAGTGGCGTACTGAGGAGGTGGCGCCTTCCCCCGAGACTAAATCGCGAAATTTCCAAACGTTACCTATATGAGTTATAAAAATGTGCAAGTAACTTGTTTATACTGCAAATAATTGAAATTTTCCTAAAGCATTCGGTTTAGCGTTCCTGGCGCCACATTTCCTTTTCATGAAATTTCGCAGTTATGGACCGACGGAAATTTTGAAAAGCATACCAAAATATTTTCGGAGTGCGTGGCTGACGCCATGCACCCCCGTTAGAAAAAGTTTTTTGTCCCCCTCCCTCCTCTTCCGCGAACGGAAATCCTGGGTACGCCACTACGCATAATGCGAGGCCCTCCCAAGCAAAAACGCAATCTTTCGGTTTTCGAGCTTTTTCAGATATCACTCGCTATACTTGCCTCATTCACATTCACTTCTACATAGTTACGTCATAATATCCAGTGCTTCGACCCGAATGACTTCTCTTCTTTTCTCCATATGAAGGTTGTGTTCTATCATAGCTGTCAAAGTGAAGGTTACCAGAGTACATGGCTCTATTTATCGAAGGTATGGTGTTACGTATCACAAACCGCCTCTGGTGTCACAAACCTCCTTATGAGGACGAGTCTAACGCTGTGGTGCACGGTTGCCGCTGCAGGAGCTTGAGTGGTAATGCACTGATGCAATTGCAGCTGCTTCCCGCTGGCAATCCGAGGGAATGAACAATCCGAAACTCGTCCGCGCCCTTAGTACACGATCCTCGGAAAATGTCTGAGGGGGTTTTGGACAAATTGATTTCTATAACTGTAATTACGGAGAAAGGCCCCAGAATGACAAAAGCTTATTTGGCAAAATTTTGGGTGGACGCTCCCGTTAAGTGGTTCCCTCAGAAAGTGTAAGTCAAACTGATTCACTTGGCTTCTCGCCAGCAATAGAGGATCCATGATACCACTTTTGCAAAGCCATAGATGTTTGACAAATGAATATGCAAGCCATAGACTTTAGCCCAAAAAAGTGATCAGATTTTATTTCTATTTCTTTACAAAATGGCAAAGAAAGGATTGACTGCGTAAATGATTGCTCACGGTGTTTCTTACAAAAGAACAAGAAACACACAGTTAATCATACACTAATCACAAGAATAGATCACTTAGTGAGAGTCTATTCTTCTGGTCTAACCTTTGGACTAAATTAGTAAATGTGATAATTGAGCTTGTTGAGGTAGTCTAAAAAATAGGCAACATTTGGATGGTGGATATACTATTTCCTGATAAACCGCACCAAATTAGTCCAATAGACCGCCAGTCCATATGGGTAGAGCCCAGTGACCCCCAAGTAAACAAGGGTTGTAGTATGGTAACTCATAAATTACTGGGAAGATGCTCCAGGCTCGTTTGCCAGCAAAAATGCTCTCTAGATTGATGGAATAACAAATTATATAATAAATTAGCCTTAAAAAATAAATTGACGAGTAAATTGAAAATTGAAATAAATTATTTATTAACAAATAATCAATAAATTAATTTTCCCCAAAAGAGTTCAATGACTTCGACGGAATGTGAACAAAATTTAGCCTTTTTTAGCCAACTGAAGTCAGCAAGCTTTACCAACTGAGGAAAGGACATTTGTTGAATATATTAAAACTAACATGATGATAAGGTAGGGGTCAGTACGAAATGTGAAATGCAAACAGTGTTGAAAACAGCATACACATGACCAGCTAATCATAACAATACAGATATCCGTAGCGTTATATGTTGATGGAATATGAGTTGCCGGAGAAACAGTCAGCAAATACTAGCATCCGAAATAACCCAAAATTCCAAAGGTCTTTATTCAATGCTAGCTGGTTATCATATCAAAAGATTTAGCACATGGCTAACAAATTATAGATGTCGAATCAAAACTATATGTAGAAATTTCGTGGGTTCTAATGTCTTTAGTTCACTTTTGAATTAGATACATTATTACGTAAAGGCTCATTATTATTAGCTACATTATCACATCGAGCAACGTTTTTCTGTATTAAATTTGCTGCTTCGAAAAGACCGTGATAAAGTTGATTTCTTTCAAATACCGCTCCGCTAATGATAGATAAAAAACAACTAGTCCTTCCATAAGTTGGATTAAGATCCAGTACTTCGAAGGCCTCAATGTGGTCTATCCTCTGAGAATTCAGCATTAGCTCATGAACAACCTACGTTAAGAGATTTTTGAGACCAAGCACTTCCAAGCGTTTTAATTAGGAAGTGACAGGGGATAGTTGGAATGAGAGAGTAAAGGTAGAGAAGTAATCGTGTAAGAACTTTATGAACGCCCCCGTGAAGGAGAATAATGTGGCACCTGTTTATGCACAATGCTCCCCTCCCCCGATGAGTCGCCAAATTAAAGTTACTTGAGTTCTAAACGTGAGCAAGTGACTTGCTTATACTTGTAAAATAATTTTTAAATCTTTTAAAGATTCATTCTAGCCCTATAAAAAGTTTTTTTCGGTGCTCGACGTCACGCCCCTTTTTCTGAAATTGCGGGGTTATGACCCGCGAAAACTTTAAGAAACATCGGAGTGCGTGGCTAAAGCCACGCACCTTCATCAGAAGAAAATTTTTGTCGCCTCCCTCGCCTCCCCCCCCCCTTCCGAACGGAAATCCTGGGTACGGCACTGGAAGAGGGATGAATGATGAAGTGTTCAAACGGTACAACTGCGGTTAGAAAGAGCATTGTTCGCACTGCAGCGTAGCTGGAAAAAATAGTGCAGCTGCGAGTTGAGCAATTCGAGAACATATGGCTGAGGACATCGTGATAAACCTCTTCAATTCAAAGAAAACCGATTTCACTCAACTCGAAACAAGAACAAATCACTCAACAAAACTATGAATGAAATATTCCTAAATCAATTATCCCCGATTGTAAATAAAAAATTAAAAACTCCAACAGATCTCACGTCAATAAAAAAGTAAGAATTAGATATTCAGAGTGAGCAAAGGCGATATCACTATTTCTGCTATGTTTTCTAAACTTGTCAATCCCTCGTATCACTTGCTGTTTAACAACTTAATGTCAAGGAGCTTCGAAAAAAAAACAGAAGAAGATGTATATTTTGTTGAGCAGGTAAATTTGCTATTTACTACAGCCAACGCAGCGATTTCTCTATTTAGTAGACGTATGCTTTTCCTCTAAGTACTGTATATAGAAATCCTGAAGCGTGGGGAAAGTGATAAGGTGTTGTCTGCAAATGAAATCTTTCTAATATAAAATTGACACAGAGCTGCTGTAGCAAATTAGTGAGTGAGAGGTTTGAAGGGAAGCGATTCAAAAGCACCCTTCCACGCAACAAATATACCAAAACCTATAAAATCACCTTCAGACTTATAAGCAACTATAAATTTTTGCAAATCTGTTCATGATCATAAACAAAATTTCGCGGATAGAGAAAAGAGGTTTGAAATCAGAATTAGAAGACGATTTTGATGATTTCCACATCCCAATCTGCTAAAATGATCGTATCCTTCCTTATGAAATATGAAACTATGGCAATGTTAACGTTAAGATATCTTATGGCTTTTCCCTCCGCAAGAGCAAGGTGGGAAAAGCAGTTTCTAATTCAGATTGTCAACTATGAAATAGTCCATTTCTTTGCGAATCTGAAAATTATGAGACTTACAAGGAAAGGGTACTTGGTGACCGTGGCCCTTCATAACAAATCGTATATTAAAGAATGCGCCTTTGTATGTCAAGGAATGAACTGCGCTACTAAGGGTTAAAATTTTCAAAAGAAAATTTTCTCACCTTTTTAACTGCTGGATATCAAGACATTATCAAACAATACAGTACTTTGCCTAAGATCTCTAGTAGTATCAAAATTTTGATAGACCAAATTCGGTGGTTTCAAAAATCCAAAAATGTGCGAAATTTTTGAAAAAAAAGTTAATAACTTCGTTCAGAAAATCGTTCCGCAGATATTGAGCGCACATTTAGAATCAGCGTTTCAAGATGCATCTTGTGGTGTATATCGCATTTCAAATGGCCACGGTGACCGAGTATCCTTTCCTTGTTAGTCAGAAAAGGTTGGTGCATATCAAGAGATATGTTTACCAGTTTCGAGAAATGATCACGGAAAATTTTTATGCTGGGCAAAACCACATCAGATGTTATCTTGTCACCCTTAATGACACGTACTTCAAGCTGTGTTGCAATCCGCTTTTACAATAGACTTATCAAAGTTTGAATAAGGGACTGTTTAAAAAGGAAAATGCAGCGTAAAAAATTTGCAAGAGTGCCCTTTCCAAAATTTAGTGGACAATATCAGAGCAATGTTAGCGCTCTCAAAAGAAAAACATTTTCATGGATAATGGCATTGCACGAGGAGTGAATGGGTGGTGGAACAACAGTGCCGCTATATTACGCGTATCTACTCGTGTACGAATACGCGGTTGACAGCCGCAATGAGCGAACTCCGGAGTTTATGCACAATTTTCATTGTAAGTGTTACCTTTGCTTTCTTAATTCTTTAAAGGCAGTGTCTCACCAAAGTTGAAGTCGCGGGGATCTTTAGATATTCTATTATAGGGACCTCTAGATAGGCCATTGCAACAGTCCCACTCAGTTTGACCCCCTCTATGCTGAGAAAAATTCGCTCAAAGTGGTACGCGGAGAGCCAGTTGGTACGCGCGGACGACTCCTTTGGTCTCCCCCCTTACGCGTTTGAACATGTCCCTCCACTTGGCATCCACCTCCCTCTGTTGCTGCCACTGTGGCTGAGGATGAAGTTGGAAGGAACAACTCGTCCATGTCGCTTCCGCGAAGCCTCCAGAAAACGGGGTTTTTGGGGATTTTGTGCGATTTTAAGCCCATACAGTGCTAGACAGGGTCCGACAGGCTTGCAAAATGCAAAAATTTCGGCAACTAAATTTTGGTGAGACACTGCCTTTAAAGTGAAACCCAGGTGCTCGTCCTCCCAGAACATGTCTTGTCCAAATCAGTGCAACAACCAGACTGCTCGAATAGTTTGAACAGAAGGTTAGAGGGAGCGTTCAAAAAGCTCGAACAAAAAGCAGTTAGTTTACATCAGTATCAATTATTCCTCATTTTTTTGTTACAGAAAACTATTATAATCAGGTTAAGAATATGAAAGACCGAATCGATTTTGTTGCAATTGCAGAAACACTCCATTTCTAGGAATGCGATCCTGTGCTTGTTCGGGCAGCCTTGAAAGCATTCCTCAGCAACCCCAAAACTTCGAAGAACTTTAATATTGCCTTCTTTTCTGGGTAGTTTTTAGCACTCTCGCTCATTCTTCGTAAGTAAATAATATGCTAATTTGCAGATATCTACCGCTATCCAAGCTCGCTAGAGAAATGCTGCCTTTTATGATGAAGGTAACTACAAATGATTACTTTTCTTTAGGTGACAGTATTCTTGGTCTTGTTGTTTGTACCTGCATCTTGTCACCAAGTAATATCAAAGCTCTACAAACTGATGTTAGAATAGTAAATCCCCACTCGAATTCAGATATTGTTCGCAATTTCAGGACCTTGTCTGACTATGCATATCATACCATGAATGACATTCAGTCTGCGCGAAATTGA
The DNA here is from genome assembly GCA_958299035.1 of Cylicocyclus nassatus. Classification (NCBI taxonomy): domain Eukaryota; kingdom Metazoa; phylum Nematoda; class Chromadorea; order Rhabditida; family Strongylidae; genus Cylicocyclus; species Cylicocyclus nassatus. The sequence goes on from CATQJL010000223.1 coordinate 14,447,689, forward strand.
AGATGATGTTTTGCGGAGATGTTAATGAGCATGAGCTTTCAGGATGCTAATTATTTCAAGACGCTTCTATTTGGCTGTCATCGAGGATCAAAAACTGCATGTGCTTTCTATTAAACTTTCTATTATTATATTATGCTTTCTGTTATTATATTTCTTTCAGTAAACGGTTTGTAGTAGAGGCTAGCCTGTGTGAAGGTTTTGAGTTGATATAAAAGGAATGCATGATTTGCAAGATTCCATTCTAACAGGCTGTACTAGGCTTTTTGGAAAGTGGAAAAGGAGCTGTGATATTTTGATCATATTTTCCTCAAGTGTTTCTATGACTACGTACTAAACATATGGATGACTGTTGCCCATGCTCTAATCCCAAATTCGTGCAAGGCTTATACGTTTGATTTGACAGAATTTTTTCTGAAGCTAAGGTAAGTTTCGAATTGCGACTCTTATTTCAAAGTTTTTGTTTTCAAGCTAGCCATTGCTTTTGACCGGTTTCTTAGTCTAAGCAATTTCAAAAATGAGTGTGCACCATATAGAGATCTCAACAAACACAAACATTGACCATGTTCTGAGAATTTGTTCGTTTATGCCTTCTGCTTCTTATGCAAGTCGTGGTGAAATGAGAGGTAAAGAACTTTCAGTTCGCGACTCTTGCTTCAGAGTTTTTGATTTATTCTAAACCTGATACTTCAAATACACCCGAAATCAGCGTTGGTTTTGCATCAACCTAATATTTGCATATCATATTTCTTTGTACACAAATCATTTTGTAACGAATAAAGTGATATCGGTAGAACTCTTATGGTTGACAGCATGTGCATATAAGAAAGTAAACAGAATTTAAAAGCAGTGTCCGGGCAAAAAGTAGATTTTGAGATTTTTTGCTTACCTGGGCCTAGTCGCTAAGCCACGCAGGAGAGCTCGAAAATGGGAAAGAGGGCTCGAACGCAAGAGGGAACCTACTTGGTGGGCGAGGTCCACGCCTTCGATAGTGTAGAGAGTGTGCGTAGCAAGTGGTACCCGGGCAACCGACTGCTGCGCCAAAGCCGCAGCAGACAGTACAGTAATTACGCTCGTCTTAAAATTCTTGCCGATCTCGGATCTCTGCGTTGACGTGCGATATTAAACTCGGGGATGGCGTAATATCTTCGGTATCTATGACATTCCAAACAGCAAAAAATTCATAGTTTCTTGAGAAGGCAATAAACAAAGCTAAAGTGTAGATTTCTGGAGAAAAATAGACACAGATTCCAATCACTTTGAATAGCAAAATAACCACAAAAACTATTTGGTCTCCTACTTATTCATTTTTGCGAATCTTTGTAAATTTTAAAATTTTCCGTTTGTATATGGTTGTGTATAGTTATGTGTATAGTTATGTATTCAATTGCATGGTTCTCAATAAAATATCAATTTTTGCTGAAAATAAAATAAACCCAACAGCATCACGCTATTCTGAGGCTGGTATTGCCCTCAGCGCACAAGGTCCGCGAAAAACTCCGCAAGAGTTTCAGACCATGAGGGTGATTAGTGTACCATCTGCAGCGGCTTTCCGGCAGTTCCGGCGTCTAGCTGCGGCAGCAGTCGGCTGCGCGGGTACCACTTGCACGCCTAACGTTTAGAGACGGCGTCAAAAGTGGAGGTTGTTTGAATATCTGCCCCTCAAACAAAGTGAAGGTTGCTCTAAAAATCAGAGAAGAAGAAAAAAGATGCAAAACAGATAAAAGCAAAAGAAACTCTCTCTTTCTCTTTCTCTTTCTCTCTCTCTCTCTCTCTCTCTCTCTCTCTCTCTCTCGAAGGCTACGCTGCAATGAGTTTGAAAGCTTTCATTTGGCGGCATTTTTAGGTGCAGGCTTTCGCTAGGACCAGGTAATCCCAAATACGAGGATAACGAGAAAAGGCTAATCTCTTCTTTGTGATTGTTTCAAAAAGAAACATACCTCGAGTGTTGTTACCAAGAAGAAGGAGCAAAAACATTAATTATGGAAACGCAAAGTTTTGATTTTATTAGGTCGAAGTGCACGTCGAAGCCAATCTAGTTTTTGATGCGTCCTTTGAATTTTTACTTCGCGCTTACGTTCCTGTTTTCTGGGACTCTGAATTGTTGAGCTCAATAATCTAAGCAGTAATCGCCCAAGTTGGTAGAGAAAATTGCTGCGAAAACACTAAAAGAAAACAAGGTAAAAAAAAACGCACCTTTGACGAGTTTTCACAAAAAAATCAGCCATAATCGAAAAGCGAGCTCTAGGAGTTGTCTGTTATAGGTGCGGGAAGTTCACCCGAGTCATATTCTCGCACTAAAGTGATGTGCCTACCAGGCACATTCGTACTAGCTATAATTACGAACTCCTCAGGATACCAAGACATCGCAAGCCCTTCCCCCTTATCCAGTATCGTTTAGATGTTGAAACTGGAATTTCAAAGGAAGTTGCAAAATTGAAGTTCTATAGCGGATTTGCTCCCAATCAAGACCAAATTCTAGACTTAGGGTTTTTCGAGGTTGCTCTTTTCGGTAATGAGCTTTGTTTGTTGCAAAGTCAACGTTTAGCACCGATAATGCCCAGACGAGATCAAAATTCGGATTTAGTCGAATTTTTTTGAAAACATGACCAAAATTCAGGGTTGCGGGTATTCGAAATAACTAAGAATTAACTATTGAAAGAATATCTAGCACTAGCTGGCTCACCCGGCTCCGCCGTATCCGGACCAAACTTGGCACACATACACTTCGGGCCCCGGCGGGTGTCACAGTCCACTTTTCGTCATCGATCGATATCGATTTTATCGATTTTTATCGATTTTTTTGCTGAGTTCACCTACGGGGCTGGGAGTTTGCACAGGGGGTAATCGAGCATGCAGATTACGAATACAATATTAGTTTTCAAGATCGTCCATTACTTTTATCGATTTTATCGATTTTTTGAAAATTTGAGCTAGGTGGCTGGAATTTGGCACAGAGGTGTAATCGAGCATGCTGATCACCCCCCTTGGGGATGATCAGCATGCTCGATTACCCCCCTATGCCAACTCCCAGCCCCGTAGCTCAAACTTTGCAAAAAAATCGATAAAATCGATAAAAGTAATCGATAATCCTGAAAACCAATATTGTATTCGGAATCCCCATGCTCGATTACCCCCCTGTGCCAACTCCCAGCCCCGTAGGTGAACTCAGCAAAAAAATCGATAAAAATCGATAAAATCGATATCGATCGATGACGAAAAGTAGCCTATGACACCCGCCGGGGCCCGAAGTGTATGTGTGCCAAGTTTGATTCGGATCGGTTCAGAAATGGAATTTTCTATTCGGAACATACGTACAGACATACATACAGACAGACATACATACAGACAGACATACATACAGACAGACAAACAGACATTCAGCTTTATATATAAGATAAATTCAAATCTAGCGGTTTACAAAATAATGAAGACGTTTGCATTGGGACCATAGGTGCGATAGGGGGAGCCGGGCTCTCCCCAGGTGAAGGGGGTCTCGGCTGTTCCCGACCTTCCAGGGTGAAGGGGGTATGTGAGTCGGGGGGGGGGGGGGGAGGAAGAGAGAAAAGGTAAAAGAGCGTGGTATGAAGAGCTCTAATTTGTACCTTATTTAGGCACAAATTGAAAAAAATTTAAAAAATTCAAAAGAATCTAAAAAATTTTAAAAAAATTGATTATGAAGATCTGTGCTCCTGTTTCACTGCATCAACAAAAACGCAAGCAATAATGTTTATCCCAAAAGATGTACAAGTTAGGAACAATTTCATTTCCTGCACATCATCATCAACAATATCACTATCGCTAACGCCAGAGACAACAAGTTCGCTGCCTGAAAAATCTTCTTCTTCCTTCACAAGGTCATCGGAGTAGAAGTAGAATTGCGTGCAAAAGCGTTCTGAGAGATTTGAAACCTTCTTCTTCTCTTACGCGCTTTTGTGGTTTTTTTCTTGGCCCTCTGGTAGCACCAGGAAGTCAGCAGGTAGGTGACCAGTTTCTTTATACCATCTTTCAGGATATTTCAAAAAGTCATACGGCAATAGCCTGTCTGGACCACTTATACCAATCCTTTAAATGAAGTTTTCAGATAACAATGTGTTTAGTAGAAGGTTGACAAATCTTAAGTATTTGCTTAGATGCTCTATCGTTGTAGACTTCTGCGTTGTGTTCTGATAACAGAGTAATTAGAAAATTTCTTTCTGCACCTCTGCCGTGCTAGTCGGAATGGAAACTAGCTTTGCTAGTAGGTCCATCAGATTTTTGCGGTAAGTAATGGGGAAAGAGCCAGATCGCATATGCTTTCGCAACACGGGAAGGAAATACTGCATACTTTTTGGGCATTGTCGAACTCTGGCTTCACCTCCTTTGGCATACGTCCTGTTAGCTGATTAGAAAGCTGCTCAACTTCTTCTTTAACAGCATCTGCGGAATAGCCGAAAAAAGGAGGTACTATGCTGCGCGTTGGTTTTTTTTTCAATATCATAGGTCATATTGTCACAAGGTGAATAACTTTCAAAAGCATAAAGCACAGAGTTGGGTTCGCACTCCATCCTGGATCTAAGTGCAGTAACTATGCTTTGTACTAACACCATCCTTTTGTTCATATCCATGTTTGTGAATTTAGCAGCCTTGAATTCTTCAGCAACCTGAAGATTAGCAATGGACTTCCTGGACATTTCCTCATTGAAACTAGACAATTTGCTTGGATTCCTTATGCAGGAAATCAGAGAGTATCGCTCAATTGCCAACTCTGTATCAATGTCGACAACATTTTCGTCGGCGTAAGATTCTTCTTCTGCCTCGCTGTTGAACTGGAACACATGCGAGTCATCTGCGATTTTGTAAAGTATTCTTCCTGCAGCTTCCTCTTCAAACTGCCAACCTTTGCAAAACATTGAGGGATATTTTAATAACATGCTATTCTTCTGAATGTCTTAGAATTTTTGATTCATTGAAACCAACCATTCTTTACAAATTAGGTAAGGTAAGTCTAGAGCGTTTTCACGAAAGTGACCTTCTTCAGCACTAGGTTTACAGAGTATAGATTCCAGAAATGGGCGGGTTTTTGTGTGAAGGTGTGGAAATTCACCAATCTCCCATAGTTTTTTGAGTGTGTGCTAATAATGATGGCATAACTGTCAATCAAAAGCGCATTTTTTACCAAAAAAAAACATAAACATATAACAACGATAAGCGCGTTCAAATAGACGCGTTCGCTCGCGTTCCCGTTAGTGCTGATAACGATGTCAATCCACAGCACATTTTTTACTATCAACTTGCTCCACCTCGCTCTTATTAGGTCGTCCAGAAAGTTTTTGCACATGAATTTCAAAATTCATAATTCTGATTTTTCCAACCGATTTGTCTGCTTTCACTTTTATGTGAAAGGGTAAGTCATGCTCTTTATAATGACATCTCAGCTGCTTAGTAATGGTCATCTGTTGCATAGATAGGAGCGATAGAAGAAAAATGTTAAAAATTTTAATTTTTTGTGTAGGGTCATAAAAAATCGGAGACTTGCAACAAAAATTGGAGCAGTCAGTACTGTAGGTTCTTTCACCAGCTCTTTCTAACAGTGCAAAGTTTGCGCCGATTGAGCGTCTCCATGAAAAGTTATGATTTCCCTGAAAAATGCCAAAATAAATCAAATTCGCCTTTTGTACTGCTCAGACAATCGCCGGGGGCAGGCGGGCACCGGAAAAATAGATTGCTGATCTCTCGCACCCCGCTCGCGGATTTTTTGGAAAGCAATCAGGACTTTTCGGAAGACCGCTTGCTGAGTTCTCGATTCCTCAGAGATTCAGCAATATATCTGCAAAAGATAAGAGCGAAAAAAAAATTCAGCAGGCGGTCTCTCAAAAATCCGCTGACTCAGCAAGCGGTCTTCCGAAAAGTCCTGATTGCTTTGCAAAAAATCCGCGAGCGGGGTGCGAGAAATCGGCAATCTATTTTTCCGGTGCCCGCCTGCCCCCAGCGATTGTCTGAGTGCTTGCTCAGAAATTATAACTTTTCATGGAAACGCTCAATCCGAGCAAACTTTGCACTGTTAGAAACAGCTGGTAAAAGAACCTACAATACCGACTGCTCCGATTTTGTTGCAAGTTTCTGATTTTTTATGACCCTACACAGAAAATTAAAATTTTTAACATTTTTCTTCTATCGCTCCTATCTATGCAACAGATGACCATTACTAAGCAGCTGGGATGTCATTATAAAGAGCATGACTTACCCTTTCACATAAAAGTGGAAGCAGTCAAATCGGTTGGAAAAATCAGAAGTTATGAGTTTTTGAAAATCGTGCGCAAAAACTTTCGGGACGACCTATACAATGTGTTGGCTCTTATGGGTCACCGAAGCAAATGATTTTTAGAGCCGGGAAGCGAATCGACGTAGACCGTCGACTTTTTTCTAGGTCTTCTCTGCCGCGAGATATGAGGGATTTCATGTGCTTCAAAAATTAACTGATTTTGTGTCCTCACTTTCTGCTCTCCAAATGAATGCTACGAGAAAGTCGACGGTCTACGTTTGTTAATGAAGACTTGCTCTTCAACACAGATAGATAAGCAGCAGTGATTAGGTCTTCATTTGGCAGAAATCTGCTGTTGAAAATGACCATGTTTTCAGATAAAATGCGGTGTAACTCTCGGTAGAGGGGGGCTAGAAAGAAATCGACGGTCTAGGTCGAATCCCCTTTTCCTGTGCTTTCGAGTGGTATATAGGTTGCTGGGCGAAAAAACGGACCAGTTTTCAAAAATGGGGTGGAGATATTTACTATTAGCTTGCTCCAATCCGGCTCCACCAATGTATTGGCTTTTATCGGTTACCGGAGAAAATGATTTTTAGAGCCGGGAAGCAAAGAAGCCCTAACATGCTGTATACCATTCGAAAGCTGAGATCATGGAGAATCGACGTAGACCATCGACTTTTTTCTAGGTCTTCTCTGCCGCGAGATATGAGGGATTTCATGTGCTTCAAAAATTAACTGATTTTGTGTCCTCACTTTCTGCTCTCCAAAATGCTACGAGGATGAATAAATAATATAAATAAACATAAATACCGTTTCTTTAGTAAATTTATGAGTGTACCTTGTTGTTTGAGGTACTTAGCCTGCTTTTCATAACGATTTTTATCATATTCTCAGAGTACAATACCAATCTCAGCCCAGGTGAAGGGGGTCATCGGGAGTTTGGCCTCAAAGTGAAGGGGGTAAGATCCATCACTCCCCCTTTCGCAACTATGATTGGGACAGCCTCAGTGACCTCAGTGACCTGTGATATCTAACGAAATACTTGGTAGGGTCATTACCAGTGCTGTACTTTTGAAACTGAGTTTAGGCAAAATACGGAATCACCTACGTATTTCTGCATTTGGCATTTCATTTCTAGGGAGATTAGTCGGTTCTTGTGAGACAAACATTTTTCTTCTCCAAAAAGTGTTCAAGAAATCAAATCGCTGTTGATATTGCACAAAACATACTGCGTTAACGAAAAAGCATTCGAGAAAGTTCAAACCTGAACTCAGTCTTATTATGAAAAAGGAAATTTCGAAAACCTCTAAATGCGAAGCTTGATCTTGGGTATTATAGGTGCTGGACAGGGCCCGGCACGAGGTCGGCAAAAGGGGTTTTCGAAAACGAATTCCAGTTTGACCCAAAATTTTTTTACGAATTCCCCTTTGACCCCAAAAACGGGACCTTGTGCTTGTGCAAGCAACACTTAAGCAAAAACAAATTATTTTATTAAAAACTGCTATCAATTGGCAACAAAATAAGAAAAAAAACCTGTCCATATCATTCTTGGAGGTCTAATAATAAGGTAATAACAACAAAACTCTTATGCAGCGTAAATCCCCCCCCTCAAGGCTGCGACTATGCGATGATAAGCCTTCAAAAATCTGAAGGCCAATATGTGTGAGTAACAGGAATCGAGTCTAGTGCTCCAACCAAGCCAATCTTTCCTCCTTCTCCTCTCGTAGTCGCGAAAATCGCTGCAGTCAATATACTATGTGATCAAAAAGAGAAGGAGCTGCAGAAAAAACCTATCGATGAGGGTAAGGAAATTTGAGCATGAAAAAATCAAAATTGGTGTAAGTCCAGTAGCTTTGTGTCCGAGGTTCTCATGCGAATGTCCCCATTTTCATACATGCCTCCTCCTAAAACAATGTATGACAAAAGTGGATATCGAAGGAGCATAAAAGACTGACAACCTTTTTATTTGCTTAATACCCGATCTACTCCGTTCTCTCCATGTTGACTCGTCCAGACAATTCAGAAAAGCTTTGACACACGACAGAATTACGGGTGATTGTCTGAAAATCTGGCGTTGTGTATGACAAAAGTTTCCACTCCTCTAATCTCAACAGTTCTCTTCTCACTGATAGTGCGCATCGCTAAGATTACTGCACCTGGAGGGGGTAAGCAGAAAAGCAGTTTGCGTACACTTTTATCTTCAAAATCAGCAACATTTGATGAATGAAATAAAGCCAATGAACAGATATCAACTCACACTTAGATTAAGAATGACCGCTAGCTCTACTGATGGATATCCAACAGAGTAGGAAGTTGCAACATTCTACTGACACTTATTCGTGAAATAGATGGTACTACGCCAACTATTTTAAAAAACCGTTTGAACGTTTATCTAGCAAGCTTCGAATTTGATCATGACAAATGCACATTTATTGCCCAATTTGAGATAACTACAACTCTTTCCAGAAAAGATCCTTGCAAAATGGGAAATATTACGGCAGATGAAGCTCCGGCGAAATAAGGCAGCGTTCTGTACCTCTAGCGGAAAAAACTTTTCGTTTCTAAACAATTTACTTCAAAATGTAGTAGGCAAAAAATTTAGTGCCCAGTTTAGGCAATGCTGTCAATCTCTGCGGAAAATTTCAGCACCTGCTTTGCTTCCTCAAGAGTGATATGCTTTTGATCTTTACTGAGCCTCACCGTTTGTTTTTGCTACTTTCAAACGGCTCGAATTTGCGTTACTTCTCAGTTTCAAAACTCTGTACACAATTTGCCATAAAAAATGATGCGCGGCCTCAAAGTCATTCGCCTCTTTCTACTGGATGAGCAAGAAGAGCAAGCAGGAAGAAGAACCCATCAACATGGGTGCATGGCAACGCCCACAAATTGGGTGCGCGGGCCGCGTTGCTGGCCATTAACATGCGCGCGCCACATGCATCAAGTGTCTGAGTAAGAAAATGTCGTGCACATGATTTAAACGAATACTATGTAGTATGAAATGTAAGTAAAATTCCAAAAAAGAAAAAAAAAAGAAGCAAAAAGAAACAACAAGAAAGAAATCACAACGAAAGGTGAAACTGAGTTTGAAAAGAGCTGAAACCAAATTAGACGGTCCTTCAGTAATAACCTCGCCAATAGACTTGCCCTCTAAGCGTGAAATGACAAGCTTGGCTGCTTCAAAATCGATGTCAATTCCAACAGCTCCGAGAATGTCCAGCTCAAATCTTCAAGCTAAAAAGGAAAATTCAAAACTGTTCAATCAAACTTTTCTGCTGCTTACCTTGGGCAGTTCATTTCCACCAGCAAGGGCGAAGAAGTAGGCAGAAACGTAGTGCATTTTACCTGGCACGCGAGATTCGGAACCTGTAACACCTAACTCTCTGAGATTGCAAGATTGCGAGATTCGGAACCTGTAGCACCTAACTCTGGAACCCGTAGCACCTAACAAACACAGATATAAGGAAAAATGGAAGGTGAGAAGCTACACGAAAGAGGGTAATGCAAAACGAAAGTTCATGTGATTTGCACTACCTCGTCAAAAGCTTCGTTCCTTACAGGCTGTTCCGAAGAATCTCCACTTGTGTTCATTCCAGAATCACCATTCTCGTCATAAAAGTAGATCATTTACAAAACTGCAAAAAGACAATTCCGCACACCATCTAGTAAACGAGAATGATCACCTTTTTTTGTAAGCAATGTTCTAACAACATGCAGGATTTGAGAAATGCGCACATTCAACTGCATTGCACATTCAAGGTAATCACAATGAAGAAAGCTTGCAATGTACAGCGTATACCTAAGGGCTCAGACGGAGTTCACGCGATTTGATCGTCGCGATTCAATCGTCGCGATCAGCATTCATTTCCATGTTACATTCGAAAATTTCGGGCTGGAAAAGTATCACAACCGAAATGCAAGCTAGTCGGCATGCAATGAACTCGTAACAGTTGTCTTGTCGCGATTGAATCGCGACGACCAAATCGCGTAAACTCTGCCCGAGGCCTAAGGCAACAAATCTTATAATTAAAGTTGTTGGGCTCAGCTACAGTTATCGCGGTTTTATATAATGAAAACTGCAGCAAGCTAATAACAACATCAAGCGACGAAAAAGTTTAAAAAAAAGCAAAACTTCAAGAACGATAAGAACTGATAAAACACTAGAAACGAACTATACCTCGAAGTCGCGGCTGACTTCACTTCTTGGAGTATCTAGCATACTTTCAGACGATCTATTGGAATAAGTAGATAATCCTGCTATCGAAGAAGGTAGGGTCGATCGATGCGAAGGAACTGAATGGTGAAGTAAATGCGATGACGAATGATAAGCTCCGAAAACTACCTTCAGCGCTAGGCAGGGTTGCTGTAAGTAAGAATTAGGTAAAGGTTGCTGCAGGTAAAAGCTATCGTCGTCGCTTTCTTCCTCCAGACAACAATCACCGCACGCAAGAGCCTCGCGTTGGGCAATATTCTCTAAATACGAAAGTTACGTAAGAGGAATACGAATATACGAAAGAGCAATGCAAGACGCGAAGTGAAGTGGAAGAAGTATATAAGCGATGAAATATCAGAGTGACGCTGTTATAGGACTCAGCGACGCCGATCGATTTGGAGCGCTTTCCTCCTTGGGAAACGAGGCTGTTGAGGCTATTTTTGCCTCTAGCAATGAGGGGAGGAGAAGGTTTGGAACCAAATTTTCAATATATACTAATCTTTAGGCGTACATTAGATTTATGTAAAAATTTTGAAAAAATTGTGTGAATTGAGAGTTTTGCCGACCTCAGGTGGGAATTAGGTCGGCAATTGCCGACCTAATTTGGAAATTAGTTAAGCACGCTCTTCATTCACATAAGTTTTTCATAAGATTTCATGCTTTATTACTTAGTCCTATTGCGGATATACACACCGAGTCCCGCGCGATTTCGTTTCCTTTGCGTTGCAAACGAGCCATTTTTCCATTATCTTGATAGTGGGAAATTTCCAGACAAAAGCTTGCCACAACATTCAGTCATGTAATTTTTCAATGAAACTTCTAAATTAAGCCCTGCAGGCCCGTGTTCATCTATCTACGAAGTTTCATACCATATCGTCATCTGTGCGCTGTAAACGAGCCATTTGAATTCACATCTTCATTTACCAATTTTGCAAAATTTTCGGAATAAATGCTTATTACTCGTTCCAAACACATAAGTTTTTCATAATTCTTCATACTATGCTTCCACTAGCCTCTCTGCGTTCGCTTACAAAATTTGATGCCATATCGTTACGCATACATTGAGAACTAGTCATGTATGCTGCAACAAATAGCACCGTTTAAACGACGTCGCGCGCGCGGCAGTTAGCGACGGCGCGACGTGACGCGCGCGAACTCTGCTGTGCCTCTATTGAGGTAAGTTGAGATAACATGACATGCTGAGATACGCAGAGTGAGGCAACGGCTGTGGAAAATTGACCCCTCAGAGTCAGAGTGTAACGCTATTCGCTGCTCTTCTTTTGCATAGTAGACATTCTGATAAAGTTGTAACGCTATGATATTTCATTCTATGCAGTCCAGGTGAGAAGGGCTCAGCTTTGCCATCGTAACCATCAATTTTTTTACGGGTCTCCGCCCCGGACCCCGCAAAAACGATTTCCCCTTTGCTTTTTGGCCCCAAAACGATTTCCAGCTTGTCATTTGCCGACCTCGTGCCGGGCCCTGGTGCTGGACCTTAAAGGCACCGTCCACCCAAATGAGGGTTGATGAGATTTCGGTGACATACTAGTGTGGGGGCCCACACTAGTATGTCACCGAAATCTCATCAACCCTCATTTGGGTGGACGGTGCCTTTAACTTTGCAACAAACAATTCTCACTACTGAAAAGAGCAACGTCGAAAACCCCTAAATCAAAAATTTCTTCAATGGGGCAATTCCGCTACTAAACTTCGATTTCGAAGCTTCTTTAAAATCGCGGCTTCAGTATCTGTAGCGACACTGGACTGGATAAGGGGCGGGGCTTGCAATGTCTTGGTATCTGATTAGCTCGTAATTATTGCGGGTCCGAATGTGCCTAGCTGGCACATCACTTAGGTGCGAGAATTGGCTCGGGTGAGAAACTTCCGCCTCCCATATAGACAGTAGCAAGATCTATCAAATGCATGAAAATACAGAGTGAAAAGAATTATAGAGAAAACACAAGCGATTTTCGAAAACACGGTTTTTGCCAGATTCTTCTTCAAATGAGATTGAAAAAATGAGGTGTCGAGACGTTGTCAGCGTGAAAGTAGAGATCAAGAGCTTTGATATGATATACAACTTGCACCATTGGATGCAAAACAACGAAGAAAAAGCTACCATAGCCCAGATGTCGCGGGGTCCTAACGAAACAGTGCAACATTACAAATCATTCTGATCGTGACAACTCAAGCGTTGAAAATCGCTCATTGACGAAATAAGCCAACATTTTCATACGCGACTCTCTGTGCAAGATTTAAACGCAGTTTCTCGATTTAATTGAGTTTTAACACTTTTGCAAACTACTAAAACTCATCAGGAGAAGATGTTGAGTCGAAGGGGCCTTTTGAGGTAGAATGCACAACATCTTCTGCGGAGCGTTTATGTGCGAGGAGATATGAGGGTTTGCATGTGCAGAAAATTAAATAAGCAATTAAGTCAGAATCATTTGTTGAAATTTATGAATGGCGTTGTACGTAAACTGAGAGTATTCATTGCACGGAGTGTCCTGATAATCATCACTGATGGATTCTAGCTGTAGGAAAAATATTACGAGCGATTTTACCCGGGTAGCGCTTTCAACAATTGCTCCCTCAAACGATCATAACTACTTGTCACAAAATGCTCCGCAGACAGATAAGGAGGGCAGATTTGGAATCAGCGCTTCATGCCGTGTTAGAGGTGTATTCCCATCTTAAAGGGCCACTTCGATCAAACATCCTTCCCTTGCCAGTCGTAGTCTAAAATGAGTTTGGGACATTCACGACAGTACGACCCACCGGTGGGTCGTAAGATTCCTGAATCGCCTTTGTCAGTGTCTGGCATATGATTGTGCACACTTAATCGAAGCTCCGATAAGGGTGGTCCGGACTTGGGATACTGGTAATGTAATGTTACGGTAGGTATATCTAAGCAGAGATAAAGCACGGACCTTAGCTCAAATTTTTCGCAGAGTGGTGCTGTTTTTAAAAATTCAAGTTTACATGCACGAAAAATTCGGGGCGGGCAAAGGACTGTTGTTAGCCCATCAAAAAATTATCGGTTTTATCGATTTTTTGCACTGTTCGTCTCAGAAAGCTCAATCTCACATATATAGGTTTTGTAACATGCTCATCACGAAAACAATAGTCCCATGCTTCGAAACCGCCTTCTTACATCAGTTTTTCGATTTCCAAGAAAATTCTAGCGCACTGCTACGGTAGCCCGACTGTGGGCCAGTAGTGAACAAAGTGAACATTATAATCGTGATCAGCAAGGGAGATAACTCCAAAACTCACTTCTTCGTAAAAAATCCATGACGTTGGGTTCGTGCAAAATGACTACCTTAACTTTACCGCATAATGCTAAAAACTGAAATAGATCATATTTTGATAGCGCCTTCGACAACCCCTCTGAGAAATTTTGGACATGTGTTGAATTTTTCCAAAACACTACCATCGGACACGACCCACGGGCGGGTCGTAAGGACAAAGCGAGAAAGGCTCTGGTCGAAACGGCAGTAATCGAAGAATCGACCTTGTTGCGAATGTGTCATTTGGGCAATGTAGTCCTGAACAATTTTCACAAAACTTTCTTTGTAGCGTAAAAAAGTTATGAAAACGCAATATTTCAGTTTTGCTTTGATATTTTTGAGATGTTATCCACTCTATAATTATTTCGTTTACATTCATTGCGATATGATTATGATCTCAACATCCGGGGCTTTGCCCCGGATCACATCTATTAGGTCGTACCGGAAGTTCTTGCGCACGATCTTCGAAAACTCATAACTTCTAATATTTTCAACCGATTCGACTGTTTTTATTTTTATTTGAAAGAGTAAGTCACGCTCTTTGTAATGACACCTTATCTGCTTACTAATGAACATTTCTTGCATAGATAGGAGCGGTAGAAGAAATTTGGTCAAAATTGGAATTTTCTGTGTAGAGTCATAAAAAATCGGAAACTTGCAACAAAAATCGAAGCAGTCGGCATTGTATGTACTTTTACCAGCTCTTTCTAACAGTGCAAAGTTTGCGCCGACTAAGCGTCTCTATGAAAAATTACGATTTTCGAGCTGGCAATACAAAAGGGCAAATTTGATTTATTTTGGCATTTTTCAGGGAAATCATAACTTTTCATAGAGACGCTCAATCGGCGCAAACTTTGCACTTTTAGAAAGAGCTAGTAAAAGTACCTACAATGCCGACTGCTCCGATTTTTGCTGCGAGTTTCCGATTTTTTATGACCCTACACAGAAAATTCGAATTTTGACTAATTTTTTGCTATCGCTCCTATCTATGCAACAGATGAACATTTGCAAGCATATAAGATGTCTTTACAAAGAGCATGACTTACTCTTTTATATAAAAATAAAAGCAGTCAAATCGGTTGAAAATATTAGAAGTCATGAGTTTTCGAAGATCGTGCGCAAGAACTTTCGGTACGACCTAATATAATTGATCATGTGAAGGTGTTCTGTTCTTAAATGTCGCTCAAAGTGAAGGTTACCGGAGTACGACTCTATGCATCAAGAGTATGGCGCGGTCTTTCACCTGTGAAGTCACCCTCACAGCTTCTGCGATCTTCTCGCTTCCGTTAGCCGCCCTAATCTCGGCACCGGTCATTTGCGAAGCGTGAACCTAGAGTCAGAACCAAGAATATCGCTCCGGAAGTTGGAAGGGTACTTCACAAAGTGTAAGATCCGCCCACCTGCTGATTATTCTCTTGCCTTGGAACGCTTTTTTTCTCACTCTCAGTGTGGAATGTCGGATTTAGCCTAGCGAATAGGCCCAAGTAAGCACAAATCTTGGAATCGACTTCTTTGCCCGGACACTGCCTCTGAAGTCTTGGCACTCTGCTATGACTGGAAAACATTGAAGTTAGAGACAGTATCAGTTTCGCTAATGTTTGATCTGTTTTGCCTCTTCCGTCCTTAGGCGCTGATTTGAAAGCAGCTTTATAAACCCTTCTTTAAGACTCGGCCGACTTTATTATAGCAGACAAGGAATCATTGAACATTTTCATGTTGTACAGATAACTAGCATCATCTTGGTCTCGAGTGAAGGCTTCTCAGTGTCGCCCAAAAGTTTGAAGGAAAATTCAAAAAGACCTTTTGTTTTGTCCACATTGAATCTACATTACTAGAACAAGAAGTAGTAGAAAAAGGATTAAAGAAGCACAACCAGAAAACCGAATCTTGCAGAAGCTTAAAGTTATTTTTACAAGCTAACTTCTGAGAATACATTGAAAACTTCGCTAAATGAGCATATTTTTCTACACAGTCCAACTTCATATTACAATTTGCACATAAATGTGTGTGTGGTGGCGATCAGCATCATTGCCTTCTTCATTCAAAAGCGCAACAAATCTTATGGTGTTTATCTTGATAACATCCGAACATCACCCACCATGACTTTGGGTTATCTCCTCGAAGCTGAAATTCGTACTTTTGATAATTTTCTCAATTGATTTCAATGGTTTAAGAGTTTCAAGAGTGAACTTCGAAATTACATTACCTCTGTGAAAAAAAGCGCATCGGCTGCCGGAGCTCTCCGAACACGTCGCCATTATCTACCCTGTTTCAGAGTGGACGAATCGAGTTCAAAAGCAACACTATCAGCTCGACGAGGCGCATCGTCTACTATATGAATGTGTCTGTATACGTACAGTGTGCACACTTTGGTCAGCTTTTGCTAATCCTCCTAGATCCTCGGTTACGATAGGTTAGGGTGCCTTCATACCGCGCCACCAGCCGCCTCTAACCGCCTTTGAGCACTACGCCGTTATCCGGACTCCAAAATCAAAATCACAAATCTTGCTCAAACTTGGTTTACTGGAGTTTTTCGGTATGTTTATTACAAATAGCACAATCTTTTAACTTTTTGGAAAGGCCTTGGGATACTGGAACAGTGCGCAAAAGAGGCTACAGGCGGCTAACGGCGGCTGCCAGCGCGGTATTGGCACCCTTACTCAAGGTGCTTAATTTGCACAATGGCAACCTACCGTACGCGAAATTTGCAACGATTCGCGAAACCTGACTGCCTACGTGCACATACTGCATCCAACAAGTAAATCTACATATAGGGGTGCCCCTGGTTGCGGAATTCGTGTACAAATTAAGATATGGTGATGCGGCGCAGTTCGGCGACTTCGGCTGCCGCAGTGGTTTTTCACAAATTACGAGAGGCATTGTAGTTGCACTGAAAAAAGTGAAATTTTTGAGAAAAGGATGATTAATCAATTGTCAAACAGCATAACACAAGAAGTAAGAAGCGGTGATGGTAAATGCATAAACGTTTTAAGGTGAATGAGGCGAAGAGAATTACAATGACATTGATTGACTGATTCTGATATCATACGGCACCAGATTTGATTGTGGTAGTACTCTTTTCTCTTGAAATGATGCAGAAACTTTCCTCGATGTCTCTTTTATTTTTCTTCAAACACTCTGCTGAATTGAGTACCCTTTGCTTCGACTGGATCGCCGGCTGGAAGGCGGAGCTTCGTGACCTAGTTAAGGCTAAAGAATGATCAGAGAGCACGAGCGCGAAAGAGGCGCCGACTGTGTTGCGGGCCTTAATTAGGTCACAAAGCAACGCCTTCCAGCCGCCAATCCAGTTGATTCAAAGGTCACTTTTTAAACTATCCTAAAGCGCAACGAAAACTCTCTAACAAATTGAAAGTACCCTTTGACTAAAAAAGAATGACTATGTATTTCATTAGGAATTTTTAAAGCGCCCTGCTACTTCAGAACTCGATTACACTGCGGTTAACACTCACGGTTTGAACTATTGCGTACTTACGAATAACAAATGGTGACATCTGTTGCAGAAAAGTAGCAAAGCTGTTGCTTATATACTTACCTTGTCTATTATAGGCAAAGTGTCGTTGACGATCATCGGCACAGTCTCAAGTTTGCTGCAAAAGATCCCGTATACTTCTCCAACAAATAACAACAGAAGAGACATGCCCTTCAAACTTCTTCACATTGTATTTTTCACCAAGGCCTGTTTTACCGAGGCAATCCATAGCCACCGCTTTTAAAGGACAACTCAGGAACTAAAAATATATAACTGATGTTTATGATTTATGCTATTACATTACTTTGCCATAGTGAGCTTTACATTCTCCTTCGCTAACATCACGGATAAAGGACACTCACCACAGAGTATTTTATCGCAGCATACGCGTTGAGAAATTCTTCGTCGAGATCCTCTACCTTACAATCTTGCAAATAGCTTTTTGACGAAAGAATCAGCGTCTAAAAATCATTTTGACGTTGTTCAAGAAAGAGCATGACTTAACACATACAATGAGAATTATGCATATGACACGCATTCGGCTTGTACACTGGCGCAGGAGCAAAGTCGTTTTCAAAATGATCGTAATTTATAGCTACTTGCTGCTATCAATCTGTTGTACAGCGCACATTCAATTTAATCGCGATAAATGTTGCTTTATCTCGAAATCAACGTTTATTGCGATGAATTCACTGAACAAAACTGCAGTCAAGTTCCGCGATGAGAAGTACAAAATGTCTGTCTTTTTCCCGTAAATTTCAATAACTGACGGAAAACCATTTTCCACACAGAGAGGGCTGCACTAGTGAGAACATCTGCAAAAGCACAACACAAGCATTTTGAATGCTATTCACAATTTGCAGCCATTGCATTTCATCAGTACCTCAATGCATTGACTTTATTTATGAAATCAAAAACAATAAGATGATTCGTGCTATTTGTGAAGATTTTTGCACAAACTCGAAATTGCTTTTCACTGCAAGCACTTGCACTAAAAACATTCCAGTATTCTTGTAACAAGAGTAGAACAACGCTTGCCAAACAATAAATATCTGTCTATGTGTTTGTCAAACCATTCAACGATATCTCTTCAAGGCATGACTATGACTCAAAATAATCCGTTATCTCAACTTTACAGAAAGACTTCAGGGTGTTAGGGGAAGGGAGCTGTAGACTAACGGCGAAATACGAGACGATTGAAGTGACTGGCTCTGCGAGTTTCTACAATACCGCTCACAGAATGTGCAAAATTTCCGTGAATGTCGCAGAATTCCGGGAATTCCGCGAAGGTTCGCGAAATTCCGGGAATTTCGCGACATTCCCGGAATTTCGCGACATTCCCGGAATTTCGCGACATTCATGTAAATCACGCAAATTACGCAGGGCCTTAACTTCTTTCCGAATGAGTGTATTCAAAATCCGAAAACAGCATTGTATTCAGCTCGTCAAGGCGAATCTTTTATTGTACAGGGTGTCTCCAATATCCTGTTTTCAATAATCTTGAATTTGCATGCGAACGCCTCTTCGCATGGGTGTAACGCAACGAGCATCACACATAGGAGACTGCCGTGCGCACCCTTCGATAGTACTCTTTCAGTAGATTATTCTGCGCTAAACAGCAGCCGAAGACTCTCTTTTAAAGGAGATAGAAGAGCTGATAAACTCAGGAAAAATTAAGCTGTTCCAAGTTCTACCAGCCGTAACTTTCTCCAAGATGAACATTTTCGAAATCCGAAAGCAGAGTTGTGTTCAGCTCGTCAAGGCGAATCTTCCGATATACAGCATGTCTTTGAAATTTTGTTTCCAATTTTTTCAGACTTTTCTGCGCGCGTATATTCGCAAGGTCGCAACGCAGCGCACATCAAACATAAAAGACTCCAATAAGCACTATTGGATTGCTGCTTCCGCGGATTACCGAGCGCTAAAAACGAACCTTGGAATCTTTTTCAGAAAACATAGAAGAGCTGGTGAATTCTGGAAGAATCGTGTTCTCTCAAATTTTGCCCACTGTAACCCTAAAATGAGAAGCTCTACTGCTAAGCAGATGTGATTTTCGTAATCAGCAGGTCAGATAACCTCTATGAGCAAGTTTTCAAAGAAATTCGGGTGATTTGATTTTTTCTCGTTCTACGCCCTGAAGCTCGTCGATGGGTTTTGGTCAAAATGTCGATGATCTTGGATTATAAGGAAACTTCGCACAAAGAGGTTATCTGACCTGCTGATTACGAAAGTCACATTTGCTTAGCAGGAGAGCTTCCCATTTTAGGGTTACAGTGGGCAAAATTTGAGAAGACACGATTCTTCCAGAATTCACCAGCTCTTCTATGCTTTCTGAAAAAGATTCCAAGGTTCTTTTTTAGCGCTCGGTAATCCGCGGAAGCAGCACAATCCAATAGTGCTTATTGGAGTCTTTTATGTTTGATGTGCGCTGCGTTGCGACCTTGCGAATATACGCGCGCAGAAAAGTTTGAAAAAAATTGGAAACAAAATTTCAAAGACATGCTGTATATCGGAAGATTCGCCTTGACGAGCTGAACACAATTCTGCTTTCGGATTTCGAAAATTGCTTAAAATTGCTTACTTGCTTGTAGCTTACGTAAAGCAGACAAGGCTCTATCGACGATCATCGGCACGTTATTGTTTATACTGCAAATTTTTTCAAATAGTTCCCCCATAATAACCACTTGAAGACAAAAATGACCTGCCTGTCAGACTTCTGAAAAATGTATCTAGAAACATGGCCTATTCGGATGCACCTCGAAGCAGCTTTCACGGCAGAGCAAATATGGTCTAAAAAAGGAATCGTAGGCTTTGGCCATAGGCAGGTGCTATACTCCTCGAGGAGTATAGCATGGCGACGATCGATATGCATCAAATACGTGTAAAACCAGCGATTTTTGTCGCCGATATTGGCGATCGCCAGTCGCTACGACGGGCGATCGCCAGTCGCCAAACAAGTCACCGTTAAGTGTTGAATGTGAAAATCACTGGTCTTGCAGTTCATTCTTTCTAGGGCGACCTCACCGGCTGGTGAGTACTTTGAAATGGAAGTGGGAAATGAGTATGATCGCCAATATTGGCGACTACACGTTTGATACGTATCGATTAGCGACGGGCGATCGCCAGTCGCTACGACTGGCGATCGCCCGTCGCCATGCTATTATACTCCTCGAGGAGTATAGCCCCCGCCATACTTTGCCCGTGTTGCCGATGTTTCCAGTGTTACTCGTGTTTCTAGTGTTACCGCCTTTATTGCTGTTGATTCTCAAAATGATCGCCAGAACAGTTTCATTTTCTCGGTAACATTGGTAATATCGGCAACACGAGTAACACGGGTAACACTGGGAACATCGGCAACACGAGTTGCTTTCCAATGGAATGTGCTACATATGGAGATTAACAGTTACAATAAGGATATGCATATGTACTGCATTCTTTGTTGGAACACTCGCAAAGAGCACATTAGCTGTCTCAAAAAAAAACCGGTCACTATGGCAATTTCATTCTCTTCATAGATCACTCTCATTGTGCAATTCCTTCTAATCATTGTAGCCCTATCTCAGAGCCATAGTGCATTTCAATTTCAGCAAGTGATTTTGTAGTGAAAAGTCTACTACATGCTGCATTTAACTGTGAAATCGAATGATTGACATGCAGGCTAATGTTCAGCACAAACACACTGGCTACACCAGCAAGCTAGTTACGCAGAAGCAAGCAAAACGTTCAGGTGTTTATCTGTATTTTTCAAACTACATATGGTCATTATACCTTGACGTCAAGAACTCCGAATAGCATAGATTTTTTTCAAAAAAAAGTTAAAAGGCATTGTCACTGTAGGCATTTGCAATATAAACTAAAGTATGACCCGTAGTGATTCGCCATGCCAGGTGGTTCGAGGGTTTTATTGGCGAACGAGTAAAATTCTGTAAATAATAATTCTTTAGTAATTCTGGAAAATAGTATCGAAATATTGGAGCTCAAGACAGAGAGTTCGATCACTTACAAGTCCTTACCTTTAAAAGTGAGACATTTTTATTGGCAACTAATTTTTGCTGTATTTCTAGACGAACATTTCTCGAAGTCCTTATACTGAAATCCTTTATAGAAAGAATTATCTGTTTCCTGATAGTATTCTATTCTACTAATATTGTCCAAATGGCAGTGGTCCCTTCCAGTATTCTCAAATCTCACTCGATAAAATCTTCGTTTTTTCTGAGCTTTTTAATTCAGCCTGAACTCCTTAACAATCTTTGGAAGTATTTTTTGCTAAAGATTGTGAAACTTCGAAACATTATATAACTGGTTTGGTCCTTGGTGTTCATGAGTTCATGACAATGAGATGTGTAGTTTGAAAGCAGTCCATCATATCCACTACCAGTCCAAAGCGCCGCTTCGCGGCGCTTTGAACTGGTTGTATGTGTGTAAAGTAAGATGTGACTAAAACTAATTAGAACTTACAAAGTTCTGCTGAGAACCTTTTCTTCCTCAAAATACGGGATTTTTTGACACTTATTCTGGGAGATTAGTCAAGGGTAAAACGAATCTTCCCTCCTGTTAAGTTCCAGAGTAACAAAATTCTCAACAGAGTTTTGACTGCTCTCCCAACTTCTTTCATCCGCACCACTGTTTCCTCCTATGCTCTACAGGGTTAGATAGTTTTGCATATCATTGCGTTTTGCAAACTCGTTTTCCTTCTTTTAGGCAATTTGCCTTCTTTCCCCTCTCCCCCACCAAGTCCTTTTTGCACGAAAGATTCTAGACCCTGATCTACCAATCTTTCACGCATTCTTAAACTTTTCAGATCTAACACAATCGCCTTCAGGTCATGCATCGAAGCTGCCGTATTCAGATGCGCCGCTTACACGTTTATCCAAGCCATGGTTCAGCATCACGTCTGCGATCTGTCGCAAATAGTCGTTTGGGACCTCTCAACCTTTCTATGCCCTCATCATTTTCTTCGACTATGATGGCATGAGGGCAAATGCAGCGCAAAGGGTTTGCGCTGCGGGCGCGCGTTTCCATCGAAAGTTTCAGCCTTATTGCGATTGAGACATATTGTACTTGACAAAGACATCATTCCTTCGACATTTTGCGATTATCCGGATGCTCCAAACTTTTACAAACTTAAAAAATATATCTGGCAGAAGTGACCATCTCACACTGGACAGAGTTCTCCAAGTGCTGACCACTCCCTTGCTATTCCAATCCGAGGTCCTTCCCACATTGAGTGTCATTCCTTGCATAGAATCTCCATCTCCCCTCCCCCCCCCCGAACTTCTTCGAGTTCTCTTATTTTTGAACTCATAGATCAAATCAGCAAGACTTCACAACTTACATTTGTGAAGTTATTTAGCGGACATTACAACTTTTGAATCTAGAATTTTATGAATTTGTAAACCATCCCTTTCTCGGCAAGGTGCTTTTTTGGAAACATGCGCAACTTTTCTTCAACTAAAAAAATCTTACAGTCGATACTCCCCGTTCGCGTTCCATAGAGGCCATGCAATTTCTGTCAAACTGGCCTAAAACCACTCACTTCCCAGCTCATCTCAGTAGGCTATTAGTTGTTTCTTTTGAATCCTACTATCGAAACGTGCTTCTGCTTTCAGCTGCTGAGCTAAGCAAATCTTTGCCGCTCATACGATTTTTGGATTGCGCAATATTTTGGCAAAAAAACTGCGGTTCAAATGTGAAACTTTACACTTCTGAGTTCAGCAAGGTTTCAGCTGATGGTGAAGCCACTGAATTGATTTTATATTGTCTTTATACACAACTGGATTAACGGCAGTTTCTGACGGCGAGTAGTTTTTTTTTCGTCAAAACTTTCCAGACCTCAATTTAACCTTTCTAGCCTGTCCCACTTCCTTCAATCTCAGCCCAATGTGGGCAAAAAACCCTGTTCTGTCTGCTTTCGCAGTATGGAAATTTTGCACAACAACTGAGATGAGCGAATTTCCGATTATTCAAACTGAGAAGATAAATGAGAAATATTCGCATCTACGGTCGCTGTCGCAGTACATTTGATATGAAAGTGGAACTTGTCTGATACAATAGAGCAACACGTCTTCAGAAAGCTGTGAGAGGCTGTCGCTTGGTGGAAATGTAGTTAATCGATTCTACCGCTCCTAAGAGTTGTGTGAAAGGGCACACCGATCAACAGCTCGAGGAATAGGATCAAGCAAAAAATAAGTCATCAAATTGGGTGCAGCGGGTGCATTCGAGACAGACGGAATTGTTGACATCGTCTCAGCAGCGTCACGTCAGATGGCCCCCCCTGCGCTTTATATAGAAAGATGGTGATATGTGATCTAACAATAAGTATCATTCGAATAAGGAAGACTTCTACCGTCAGTTTTACGTAGATTCCACAGTACGCGCAGTGAGATTCACTCAAAAATTATGATATATCCTGCTTATCGATTCAATCAAAGCTAAAGTTCAATCAGTTAGTAACCATATAATCATTTCAAAATCATTTTAAATCATTTTAGAAATCAATTGATTTTTTCAAGAATCAGAATACCGCTCGAAAAATCAGTTTACCTGTCAAATACAACAAAATTCAAACTTTTTGCATATCCGTTTGCAGAAGAGCTAAAGGCGGCTTTCTAAAACGTTTTGGCCCCTTTCTAGATAAAATGGAATTTTTTTAATCATTATCGTGTACTATCATGAGCTTGTCTGAACGTGGTGTAAGATTGGGGCATTAATGGTCAGCTTGCTTTGTCCATTTTCACAACCATTGAATCCGATATAAATGAATGCAAAACTGACAGCGCTGCTTCACGTACTCTTTTAATTTCTTTTCAAACTTTCTGTTAAGGTTTGTCATGCAAAAATCTTTCCGGTGACGAACTTGCGATAAGAAGGTCATTGTCTAAGCAATTTCATTACCCTAACAAGGGAATGATACTCAGTGACCGTGGCCTTTTGCAGTGAGATATGTACCAGTAGATATGCCTCGACACACTGATTCAAAATTTAACTTCGTTATCTGTGTGCGACTCTCTGAACGGGTTTAGAACTTCTTTTCATCTCGATTTCACTAGATGTAGACAGTCAAAATCGTCAGTGCACGGCTTTTTGAAGTTTGGTATGTCGGAGACAGTTTTCCTGAGCTCAACGTGAAGCTTTGTCTTATTTGAACGCTTTTTTGTAGCGCGTAAGTGAATATTTTAACGATTTTGGTGAATTCTATCATCAAAACATCGCAAATTTTTGTGGCAGATAATATTCATAACTTCGTCTGGAAGAGCGCACAGCGCTTCAAGATGCATTTAATGGTGTATGTTTCATTTCAAAAGGCCACGGTCACCAATTATCCTTTCCTTGCAAGAATATGAAGAGATAAAACTAATAAGAAATTCCAACTTACAACAAAAATTGCAAAGAGCAATTAATTATTGAAAGCATTTCCAGCCAAAAGGTAAGTACTTCACGCTTGATAATTTTGGGCACACAAAGTGTTTTGACTAAATGATGGTACGAGTGTTATTGACACTTTTTGCATTGCTAGTACACTCATATTGGGCAAAAGTTACTGAAATCTCTTTCATAGTGCGAGGGAAAGCAGCGTTTATTTTACAATGACAAAAAAGAGCAGAATTTTTATGGAAAGATGGCAGCGGCTACTTACGCGGTATTTTTCTTAACCTGTATTTGTAAACTTGCTCACAAGGAAGGCTCATAAACTCGAGGGCCGATTAGCAAATATACCTATCGTTACCAAGAACTTAAAGCGCTGTTCTCATCTCTTTCCATGAACTTTTCTGAAAAGAAGGTTATGAGCGTTTGTGGGCAAGCCTTGGCCGTGGACTTTTTGCTCCCTCATACACACTGAAAGCAAGGGCAGTGGCAAATGTGTCGTCCCAAAATAAGCTAGCTCGATTTCGCTATAAGATGCTATCTGACATGTATGTAAACTCTCGAGAACTGAGAGATAAGCTCTTGAAATAATTTTTCGTACGTTAAATCCGTCTTCAAAGCAAACAACATTGTCAAGTGAGTTGCGACTCACATTAGGTTATCCTGAAAGTTTTATGACTTTAATTGATCTATTAACAAAATTCACAGAACATTCTTGGACGAACAAACTTGGCATTGTTAGTTTTGGATCTTCATTCTCCTTCTGCCAGCTACAATTTTTGTCTTATCTATGCACTTAGTGATTTTGTCGCCGTGACTTTTAAGCACCTCAAAGGTTGCAGCAAATTTTCCGTGATTCAAATATAGGAAAAAATTTTTATCCCAATGAAGAAATGCTGATAATCTTAGGGTAAGCTTTTGGCCACATTGTACTTATCTTAGATTAAGTGAATCAAGTTATTTGAGGTCTGTAATAATTATTTATTTAAAAGCTCAGAATTCTTGAGTACGTACAGGGTGCACCAAAATTACCGCCAAAATTATTAAAATCAATTATTATTAAAATTATTAAATTAAAACTAACTTTACAAACACCGCCACGAAGGAATCACTGAGAAGTAAAAGCTCAAATTTATATTATAGAAGGCTCTAATCAAAAAGAACTTTTTACTTGAGAATCAAAGGAATCACACTAGCGTTTTCAAAAAAAGCAAAAATGGAAATTTTTATATTTTCATAAATTGCTCTGTAACTGAATGAACTCAAAGACTTTCTTGACTACTTTAAACAGAGGTTCTAGAGCACAACTTGCACTATCACACTGGTCTAATTACATGTACAGAATTTGTTCCTTCACGAAACTTCAATATCGATATCCTAATAATCCTAATAATCCTGATAAGCCTAATAATCGCAAAACCTTTTGAGTAAAAAACAGTTCTAATAGACATGTAGACGAGCATGTACATAGAACCGATTGGCTGAGATAGTTTTGAATCTGATTGATCTGATTTTCTGATCGTGAAGGGCCACGCATACGTCACGCGATTTCAGTCCGCGACTTGGCAATTTGCCAGAAATCTTCTGATCCAACACTACCAAACTGCACACGCATAGTAAATATAACTTACGTGGATTGATGAAATGAACTATCGTTTGTACGTTTACATTGTGCTTACAATGAGTTATGGACAGCTGGAATATTGCCAGATCTCGTCGCGACTGAAATCGCGTGAAAAATATTCGGCCCTTAAGTCGCATTCAGGAAGGCCAAAATCAAACCAATTTTTGGTATACTGCCTTTCAACCATGTTTTTGAGAGATCAAAAATTCTCTTCGAATTCATTTTCAAATTTCCAGACTTAGCAGTGTTAGATGCGAAGGCTTGCTCTACTTTAGTACGCAATTACAAAGCAAGAAAAAACCTTATTTAAAAATGTTATAAAAATTCTCAAAATTATTCTTGCGCACAGAGTAGGTTGGTGAGAAGAATTGGGATTTTTTTCGAGAGATAAATCAGCCAAATTCTGATTTAACTATTGCAGTAGACAATGATGGTTGGTGAAAACAAATGCATACTCGATGCGTCCTCAAGCCCGTCTAGTATCCTTCTGGCACTCAAGGAAACATGATTTCTTAAAGGCAATTCAAACAATTATTTTGCACAAACTATGTTAAACCACGATCAAGCTTCAACTCGCAGGAACTATAGAAGCTTTCATGTTTTAAATGCAATTGTGTGTTTCATGACCTTAGCAAAAATCGAGATGTCCAAACGATTTTTCAAAGCTCTAAATAGCAAATAGAAGCTAAGGGCATTATAGTATAGTCATGCTCATCTGTGTCATTTCTTTCCATTTCCAAAACTCTAAGTTGAATTTTTTTGGAAATTAGCTGAACTTCGAGCAGATAAAAATGACGGGTGAAGCATTTTAGCAGTTATCAGTAAGCATCCCGAAAATTATGCTTCGAAAATTTTATCGTCAAAAAGAGAAGGAAAAGCAGCATCGAATGGAAAGCATTCAGGCCTTCATTGTACTAGCTGTTACAGTCGTTTCGAAAAAAAAACATACAAAACTTTCGGAAGAACTCAAAATCATGAATCGTCGAGAAAAATATGTAAAAGAAAGACTCACAGGTTCCATTGTAAAACCTTTCAAATATGCGTTAATTTGCCTCAACCTAGATTAAATGTTGAAATCAAAAGAGCAAAGTCTATGTTCTGGGTTCTCTTAGCGAAAAATTAAAATTTGACCGCTCAACCTTATTGCTAAGAAAATTCAAATTTGAAAATTATGCAAAGTTTCCGATATTCAACCCTGAATTTGAAAACTATTTCATTTGTGAATGTTTACACATAACAATGTATGATGTATTATGTTGGAAAGAAAAGAATGTCGTATTTTACAGCAAAGAAACAGGACGAATCAGAAAAAATACGCGAGGGGTATTATTCGGCAGAGCTAAGCAAGCTTTACAAGATGACCTCCAGACATTGGCTTGACTCGCTTTCGGAATGTTTAAAGCTAAAACACAAGGGCAATTCATAGTGTCAAAATCGGATTTGCACTCAAAAAAATTTCATGAATTTCTTATTTGCTCCAGCATGTAGCAGATATATGCACTTATCCATATATGTACTTGCTATACTTTTTTCACGAATAAATGTCAAGAAAAAATCGAAAAAACCTAAAATGGAAAACCCCGCCTCTAGTGGTCTTGAGCTTCCCATATATATGCGTTTGTGTACTGTAAACTTTCGCGAATTCAAATATGAAATTTTAGCATTGGATTACTCTAGTTCATGAAATTCCAATTTAGCTGAAAATCCCCGAAAATAGCGACATTCTTTTTTTCTAGCTAGTATATTCTGGAATCTTTTCTCAAAGGGATCAGCTTATCACAACCATTTTTTGCTAACGAAGTACCGTATCAGAGTATCAGATACTTCCTTATCGCAAAGCTAATCCTAACAACAGCTCTCTAGCAAAATCAGCAGTAATGTTATCTCTTATGTTTACCCGTCCCGACTTTTTTCTTGATAAGGCGTGATGGTGCGCCTTGTCGGCCTCGCCGTAGGACTTTTCGGTATGTTCTGCAAAATGTACTGATTACGACTTTCAATTAATAAAAATTGTTCTTCTCAAAGTTCCTCGGTTTTTAGTTACTGAAAGCTGCCAACAAGATTCTCCACAAATTCTACTTCCTACACTTTTTCCTTTTTTAGCAGTCATCCGTATCTCTAATGGTGCTCTTCAATGTAATTCTACAAGCGACGAAAACACCTCCTGCTCCCGAAACACCATACTTGCTATCGATGCCACTAATTATATGCTATCCTACGAGAACATTCGCACCGTATGTTTGACAGCTATGAAAAAATTCATGACAAAATTTTTGCTTACAGGAGTTTGACTTCATAGAAACCTGGGTACTGCCTCGATTAGACATTAGAACGGGATACGTGGCTGTCGGAATGACAGCATACGGTAGATACAAAAAAAAATTACCGAAAAATTTATTTCATAATTTTGAGAAAAAATCGCTTAATTTTGATGTAAATTGCTAACTACCCTTTGATTCAACTGGATTGGCGGCTGGAAGGCGGGCTTCGTGGTTAGTTAGGGCTAGAAAATGGTCAGAACGCGGATTGCGTCGCGGGCGCGGGCGGTCGCCTTCCAGCCACTAATCTAATTAAACCAAATGGTACATTTGTTTTTCTTCTAGGCACTGGATCAACCACTATCTACGATTTTAGCTACGATAAGCCACAAATTTGTGAGAACATAGAAAAATTGTGGGGTGGCGTGGATTTTACGACTGCCAGCAATGTGCCTCTGTCAAGGTAAATCAATGACTTGAAATTGAATTTGAAAAATGTAATTTTTGTTTCAAGAACTATACGAAATCTTTTCAACAATTTTGGCTTCGACTACACATCATTAGTACTTTTCACCGGTGATAGGTGAGTGCTTTGAATTGAATGTTGACATGGAGCGCTATTCTATTTGCAAAGCTGATCATTAGTTTTTTCTTTTGATAGAAAGAGAAATAGAAATAGTGATGTATAAAGTGTGGTACTATATGAACGTTGTGTACTATGGAAATCAATTTGCAAATGAATAATTCTAGCTCCGTTTCCTTCCTGTCCTTAGGCGAAGCGCAGGAACTTCGGGCTTTTCCCGGAACTCCTAGTAGGGAAGTAGAGCCCGTGAGCCTGTGTTATTTCTATATCAAAGGTTTTTGATGAATGTCAAAATTGATGTTGTAGTATCAAATCTAACTTACATGTTGAAAACCACCACTTTATTTTTTGTGTGCAGAAACTGCATTAAAGCAGTTGGCCAGTCAGTCGTGCCAGTTGGCCGGGAACTAGCCCGCGGCTTCTCTCGGACCGGGCATTGTCGTTTCGCAGTTCCTCGATTCCTCCAGTTTGATCCGCCTCCGCAGACCACCGGTCCTGCAACGACATGCAACAATAGCAAAAAGACCAGTGGCTTGCGAATGTGGGCTCAATTTGGTAAAATTCCTTTTCCAACCCAGGGGCGCTTCCATCTTGCTTACCGCTCTCATGTCTGACCCCGCCCACCTTGCGATTCCCCTTCCACCGTATGCTATAAGCATAGGGGCGGTGCAAGGACCCTACGTCTTTGATATGGCGGGCTTTACGTCCACACGTTATGTTTGGAAATGATGGCCTTTAGAAAATGCTCGTTCCGGCCACTTCCGTGCTTTCCAAGGTGGCTACTCAAAAACAGCGCAGCGCATTACCCTGGGTAAGCGAGAAACAGATGCTTTGAAGATTCATCGAGTCATTTCCTTTAAACACAAGCTCCATAAATTTCAATCTGTTTGTTTCCAAAAACATCAACAAGGAGGACAACGGTACAGAGTGTGTAGTGGGCTACAACAGAATGAATTCAAGCGTGAGGTCTCCTAAAACTCCTTCCACCTAACAGCGTCTTTGCAAGTTCAAAGCAATCCTGTAAGCACCTCCGCCTGCAAGCCTCAGCAAAATAGCGTCATTTTTGAAGAAAGCGACTATTATCACCGAATTGTATTCATTAGCGCAGCGTCAGCATGTATGAGGAGCGTCTTTTGCATGTGATAGAGATATTGGCAGTGGCGAAATTCTAGGAATTTCATTCGGGGTAGGAGGGGGGGGGGGGGAAGAGAAAAAATTCTTTACAAATAGAGTGAGTGGCTTTATCCACTTATTTGGAAAACTCCTTTGGGATGCTTCTCAAAAGTTTTGGGGGTCTGACCCCTCAATTATGAAAAAAGTGGCTGCCGCTATTTCCCCAAAAAATTTTTTTACAAGAGGCCACTTTGAATTCTCAGAAAATTCAAGTTATTTCAATCGTTTGGAAATATTAAGTTGTCCCAAAAGTAAACCGTATTACAAATAAATCAAACTGCTTTTGTTCTTTTAGCAAACTTAGGATACCATTGATAGAGCGAAGCAAGCTCTACAAAGTGACTACCATAGATCCGTCCAAGTCGTGATCCAGGTAAAATTTGGATCTAAAAATCGAAAGTTTTCAACTACATTAAAAATTGGATCTCCTTTCAGAAAATTCGTACAGAACTCCTACTCGGTCATTATGGTAGACACATAGTAGTACCCAAAAACGTATTTGCTGGAATTTTTGCGGGGCCCAAAACTGAGAAATTAAAATGGTTTGAAAATGCAAAAATGCCACTTTTTGCGGGTTTTTAAAGGTTAAACCTTGTAT
Organism: Cylicocyclus nassatus; assembly: GCA_958299035.1. Lineage (NCBI taxonomy): Eukaryota > Metazoa > Nematoda > Chromadorea > Rhabditida > Strongylidae > Cylicocyclus > Cylicocyclus nassatus. The sequence goes on from CATQJL010000223.1 coordinate 14,478,521, forward strand.
TTCTCGATTACCAAAGCACAAACGGAGGTAAAAATCCAAGGTTATATCAAGGCTTGTAGTATACAATGACATATATGGGAGGGGCTGGGGGCGGAGTTTGCCAATTTTAGACTTCCTTTTTTCTCGCTTTCTAAGCGCGAAAACAATCAACTAGCATGTTTCAGTATACTATGTGTCTGCTGTATAAAGACCGAGTTTGAGATGTATAGGAATTTTCTTTGAAACTTCAATTTTAGGTGATAAATTTTTTCGATTTTTGCCCCAAACTTTACCTGGATTACGACTTGGGTGGTTCTTTGGTGGTCATTTTGTAGAGCTTGTTTCGCTCTATCAAATGATATCCTAATCTGCTAGAAAAACAATAATGATTCGATTTATTTAGAAAGACGGTTTACTTTTGGGGCAACCTAATATAAATGTAAATCATGTACCCTAAAACCCATAGATAAGAGCGGTTTAATTTACCGGTGAAAAATGAATTGGAAAAATTGAAAACGAAAGCAGTCACCCCAAGAACTTGATGGATGGATAAATAAAAATCGGAGAAGAAGTTTAGAAAAAGCTCCACCCCTCAACCTCAATCCTCGCCCACTTAATAAACAATTCATATAGAAATTCCGAAATTCCGTTAAAATCGCTACTTTTCTATATGAATTGTTTATTAAGTGGGCGGGGTTTAGAGTTGAGGGACGGAGCTTCTATTTATCCATCCATCAAATTAGAGGGGTGACTGCATTCAATTTCAATTTTTCCAGTTCATTTTTTACCGGTAAATTAAACCGCTCTTATCTATAGGATTCAAGGGTAACTTGAAAAATTTCGTGACCTGCTCTCAAGGGGAAGGGGATTTGTAGAGTAGCGAAAGTGATTGTAAAAAATGATTATTTCTTTGAATTGAACCGTTCCGCCTATTTTGAGAAGATTTCGGGTATTCAGCTAAATTTTGCTAACTCGTCCCTGGTCCCTGTGCATAGAAATCATTTCGCATTGATCGATTACAACATTAGTAGAAGCCAGAAATTGAGATTTTTAAAGATCCTCAGACTTCGTTTGATTGCGAAAATATGCCCATTTTAGCATGAGTAGTAGGATCCATTCAAAATTGCTCATATTTCTGATAATAATTTCGAAATCAGAATAGGATTGATTTTCTCTGAATAAATTATGGTCACATCAAATCGCGTAGTTCTTATTCAGTTTGAGTTGTGTCACATCTAATAGACAATTAGTATGTGATAATTGCCTAGCATATTGGTATCTTCTTTTTTTCTATCTAAATAATCTTAATGACAAAGTTTGCCAATTTTCAGAGATCAAAGCGATGTAGATGCTGCAGCATCTCAAGTCCACTACTACATTGATAATAAATTGGCTAGAGATTTTTCTATAGTGATTGTAAATTTTGGAAACTGTTCATTTTCCTCCTGGCCTGCGGATGTAAGTTCGTTTGCTAGAAGGTATCCTAGGATTTCTTTCTCATGTGCTTTTTCAGCACACTGATGTATACGACGGACTTACGACAGAACCGGATCTCCTATCAAAATATGTGGACGACTCTATTTGTGGTTTGTTTTGAGTTTACAAATCAAGTAAATTCTAGAGAACAAGTATTTAGCCGACAATCGTCACAAATACAAGTACCTTTTGATTCAACTGACTTAACAGCTGGAAGGCTGGGCTACGTGACCTAATTAAGGCTAGATAATGATCAGAGAGCACGCGCTTGAGAAAGACGCAGAGTGCGTCGCGGGCGCGAGCGGTCCTATCACAAAGCCTCGCCTTTCAGCCGCCAAGTCACTTGAATCAAAGGTAAAATTCTAGACAACAAGTATCCAGACAACAGTTGTCTTCGGTTATTTGATATACGGTATCGGGTCGACGAAAATTCAGCCATCCACTGGTGCGGCCTTCTTTGCTATAAAGTTTTGGAAAAGGGAAATAAAAATCCAATTCAATGGGATGTGAAAAGAATCAGATAGTCGATTAAGTTAGAAAAAAAAATGGCAACTGATGTTTTCTTGTATCACTGAGCAAAACATGTACTGATATCTCGCTTATCAATCAAAATTCACAAAGGAAAACGTAATAATTTTACCCTTTTCTTCTGAAAACATAAAATATACCTAATTGAGGATGGTTAAAGGACTGAGTAGACAATAAATCCATGCTGTGGTTGACTGAATTGCAGTGGAGTGAAAATGCCGAACCAAAAAGTCAAAATTAGCAAAAGTATGGATTTACAGCTCCAACCTTTGTGACACAGCCACCTTCGACCTTAGCAACAACGACTGATATCCCAAAAACTACCACCACAGGTATCGAGTGAATGACGAATGGCAGCGCAAAAAGGTCTTTTACCTTTAGTACCCCCATCCAAACCTCCGTCATCAGCTCCACCACAAAGAACAACCGAGGGTGTCATCACTGCTGCACCGATTACACAGTACCCACCGTATCCTACCTTGCCACCAGCTAACAACGCTGGATGTCAATGTAACTATGGAACTATATGGCTTGATGTCTTCTTACTGATGGAAGCCACAACTTCTATGCAATTTGGAATTGATGGAGTAAGTGAAACAATTTTTTTTTATTTTGCTACTCAGAATCAGTTCGAACCGGCAGAAAGATCTTAGGGGCAAGTAACAAAATCTCAGGAGTAGAGAAACGAATAGCATCAAAAGCACTAAGCCCGCGGACGACTGCTCTTTCCGCAAATGCTGCTACTTGCCATGCGAGGAGCAGTAGTCCCGGGAAGAATGGCGGTGTTCGTTCGTTCATCCTTTCACTTTGATGTACACAACCCAGGGTCTAATTAGGGAGTTCAAGTAGACCTGTTGGCCAAGCTCATTCGACTCATTGTCGCTGAAATTTGATTTCTCGCCCAGACACCGTAATCCTTATGTACCAGTTAGCTTCTGAGTACGGTCTGGGCAAGATATGAATTGGAATTTCTTGGCCATAACATATAAGTGGTTTAAAGGGACTTGGCTAAGCTTGATGAATAATAGCCTTTTAAGGTGCACCAGATGGGAAGCATTATTGGATTTTCAATATCCGGGAAATGTAGAAAGTGGAACTTTCCGATAAGTTCATGAGAACTCTAGGAACCCACATCTCTGTGGGCATCTTTTTTTTGAGTTACAGCAAACAATAAATAACAATAATAACAAGTCAATTTTCTCAAATTAAACAAAAATAAAAATACTGTTGATGTAATTTGAAGGCAACCGACTACATTGTGTCAGCATTCACAAAATTGACTGTCGGACAAGCCGAACAGTACCAGACCAGATTTGGAGTGATTCGCTATGCTACGGAGGTTCAACTTATCGCCGACTTGGACACCTACAAATCTACAGAAGATCTTTTCGACCTGGAAATAAAAACCTATGACGATCTGGGCACAAATATCGAGGGGTTAGCCAAAATTTTTCGTCTTGTTTCATAATGTGCCAAAGCTTTGCAGAGCCCTCCAAATGGCTACTAACCGCTTTATGAGCGCTGTTCATCGCATTCCCGCACGACCTGTAGTTATAATTGTAGGAAACTCTTATAAGTAAGTGTAGGTAAGAGAAACCACGGCTATCATTTTCTCTAGTGAAATTAATAGATCTGGAGCTTATAACGATCCTGTGCAAGCTGCAGCTAGCTTCCGTGAAAATGGTGGCACAATTATAACGATCGGTAAGTTATTTCTGAATTTTGCATTTGTAACTATAAATTATCATTAAGAGTATGTCCAAGAACATGGCTTAGAAGTGCCCTATCTAAGGTCTCTTGCTTCTCCCAATTACAATCTCACAAATAAGAAGGATGACGGGACACAACTAGTTGCTAACGATCTGAGAGATCTTCTTTGCGAGGGTAAGTTATTGATTCATCTTGTTCGGTGCTTAAATTGGATTTTTTTCAAGAAATTTTAGACAAGATGAAGGGGCAAAAAGTTTAAATGAATTTTTAGCCTGAATATGAGGTAATCAAGCTTTTATTTGCCATTATTCAGCGAACTGCTTCTGCAGAAAGAATTGGCACGCTTACAATTCGGACAAATGGGATGCACCACAAGGCGGTTGTTACTATCCTGTTTCAATCTCAGCTATACAGGTGAATGGTTTCTAATTGTTTCACTCTTGATTTTTTTGCAATCATTACACAATTTTCAATTTTTTAATGATTAAAGTTGCTGAAATTTTATTGCAAATGAGTAGACAATATGAATTTTTCAAGGACAACATGATTTCTTACAAAATGCCAAGAATGGTTTTCGTTAAGTTTAGCCTCTAAAATATTCTGCTTTATTATGTAAAACAAGCAGAAGAAAGCACGTGATTTGCTGGAGATAACACCCTCTGACCCAACACAAAGACACTTTTTGCTAAAAATCCTTCCGCAAGATTATGTCAAAAAAATCTCAGAATCAGCAATTTTTTGTGGCAGAATTAAAACGAATAGCATCTCATTGGTGATGCTTAGAATCATTTATTGAGTGTCACTTCTATTATTGGTTTGCTTAAAGTAGGACACTACCATCACTTTTTGTTGTCTGACTGTTGAAAGAAGACTTTTTGAAGTAAATAGGGGGAAACATATTTATGTGGTTCCAGTCGAGCCTTTGCAAACCGGAGATGACGTATTGGTTCTTAATATCTTGAGCATCTAGGTTTTTTACGCCTTTACAAAAACAATCTGTTGGCATGATTTTCTTTTTATTTTTTAGTAAATTTTACCTAGTATTTTCCAAAGTCAAGTTCACAAAATTCCACGTAAACTCACCTGTCTTTATAAGCACACTATTTCATTCAGACATATTTGCACACTAAGCAATTCTAACTAGCAATCTGATGTCGCGTTTCCCTTCGCTGGTAGTAGACCCTGAGATCATCCGCCCTTTAAAAAGACCCTATTAAGACTACTTTCTCCAATCTCCCTTTGTAGTTCAAGACTGTTTGTTGACCAGAATATAATTCAAAGCCTAAATTTTCTAATATATTGGCTACTTTCTATTATCGAACGGAACACATTCAAAGAAGAAGGCTAATGCCTCTCGCTTGAAGAGATAAATCCTTTGTATTCACCATCAATACCATACCAATATCGTTCAGCCATTGGCACAACGATCATGTATGCACCAGCACAATTCTACGTTGACCCTTGTCGAGGATTCCGCAAAAAATTCATTTTTGATGTCAAGTGAGACCATCATTTGTAAGAATTTTGAAAAGAAAATGATAAACCAAGCTTATTTTAGTATTCCCCTCAAAAACGGAATTCTGGTTGGGCTTGACAAATGATGGTGATGGCTGGAAATGGCAGGGTGGTTACTCTGTAAGTAACCTTCATTGTCAACTAATCGAAGAGGTTAATATGCGGTTTTAGACTGGGTATACTAATTGGGGTCCGGATCAACCAGGCAGTGGTCGCTGTGCTTATATGCAGCAGTATTCAGGATTTAGGTAGGTTAAGGAAGAAAGAAGAAGAGGCGATTGGAGAGATATATAGCTAACGTTGTTTTGATTCCCTCCTCTTTGGAATTGCCGTAATTATTTCTAAAATTAGCAAGTTTGAAATATTTTCATCAGCTTTTAACTCACCTTCTTGTTCAAAGACGGTTCTCCGCAAAATTTCGCTGCCAAACAGGCGTCATCGCTAGTACCCAGATAATCTTCTAGTGCCCATAGTAACGCATACTATTCCTTTTTTGCCAAGAAGAATAGAGTTGTTTGTGAATCTCTCTTGTGACTAATTGGATGCCACATTTCAGTTATAAAAAAGCAAATAGATCAAAAACAACTAGATCACAAAGTGCCATTATTATCATTATTATTTATTATTACTTTTAAGGTTCGCTTGGTTCTCCGACGATTGCTCAGATGACAAGTGCTACATTTGCCAGTCACAACCGTGTGACTCTACGAGATACTGTGATACTTCTTCTTGAGAGAACAAAGAAGCTAATTAAGACGTGACGCAAAAGGTTGCGTTAACGCAAATCCAACATAACAATTTCATTCATTTATGTTGTGTACAAAAATGAGAAAAAAGAAAGAAGTTGAAAAAGTTAGCATATCGGAAAAGAAAAGTTCAGTTAGTAAAAACCCGCTTGTTTCCCCTTTTTAAGCAGTAAAGCAGCTTTTACCGAGCTCTTTTTTCGCTCGTGCGCTATGGGAAAGTGGAAGGACACTAGGCTTGGTTGACTCACCCACCTTACCTAAGAAGGACGCATCCGTTAAGTACTGTGCAAACAAAGGGAGACAGAAATCTTACTGGTCGTTGATTCCCTTAAATGCCTTTTCCAAGCAAGATAAGCCTGCAGGACTTGCGAAATACGAAAAAGCTAAGAACTGTCTTTCTGCTGTTACAAATTACAATGGCTTAATCTCCAAACAAAGCACATAACGTTGAAGCAATCAGGTAATTATGCATGATGAGCCGCAGAGGACGGCAAATCTGGGCATCAAGTCCCGTTCTTGATTTCAATAGCAAATCTATTTAAACACAAAAATGGGGATTGTGCGCATGAAGAAACAATGCTGAAATTTTGAAATCGTAAGCTAAATATGGCTTAGGAAGCGGCAACTTGTTTAACTAGCAGAAGTACCTCAAAGCCACAATGAAAGTCACGTGGTGCATTACTACGCCTGTGATACTAAGTACCCTAAAATTTCCTGCAACTAGCTTTTGCTCCGTATCTTTACGTTTCATCTTTATGCAAAACAGATGCGTCCTGTACTCAGAGGTGCGATAGTCGGAGCCGAGTCTCCACCTACCTTCACTTTTGAGCTGATACCGGGTGACCACCTTCACTTTTGGGTTTGAAAAAAATTTTTTGCTGAAGCTTAAAAGAAGGGAAATAAGCAAAAGGAAAGTAAAAGAAAGTATTGAGAGCATATTCCCATGTAGTAGGTCAATCTAGGCAGTAACCGCAGAGAACCAGTATTTCGAATGACAAAGTAGCGAAAAATCATGCGAAATTTCCACTGTCATATATCTGGTAGTTGAAGATGTCAGCAATTGCGACTTCATAGGTTTTGAAGACCAAGTGTTGTTCTACCAGATAGTGAAAGAATCGAGTCGATTTGAGCAGTGGCCGCCAAAAGCGAGAATTTTGAAAAATTAAGCGATTTTAGGTTGCTTAGTGACAGCTGACGTTTAAACTCCTACAAATCTGGAATTTGAAGGTTTGCAATGTTGCGACTTCATCGTTTTGTAGAGCAAGAATTTCTCTATCGGAGTATATCTTAGCCGTACCGATCCATTGAGATACCGCCGAGATCCAGGGTCTTGAAAAAGCAGGTAAAAATCCGCTTTTTGAACTTCAACAGCTCATAACTTGTTCAGAATTGCACGAATCATGTTGCGACTTCATAAATTAGATTCTTCTCATCAAGAGCTTTCAGATGGTATATAATATATGGGGGGTTCAAAGATTTTTGCGGCTCTAACCCAGGGTGGAGACTTTTCACCCCAAAGTCTCCACCTCGCCCATTTAATGTACTGGCCGGAGACCGCCAGTGGAGACTTTGGGGTGAAAAGTCTCCACCCCCGGACATATGCTGTGAGAGGCGCAAAACCCCCACATATTATACATCATCTGAAAGCTCTTGATGAGGAGAATCCAACCTATGAAGTCGCAACATGATTCATGCAATTCTGGAGAAGTTATGCGCTGTTGAATTTCAAAAAGCGGTTTTTCACTTGTTTTTTCAAGAGCCTGAATCTCGGCGGTATCTTATTGGATCGTTACGGCTAAGACATGGTCCGATACAGCAATCCTTACTCTACAAAACCTATGAAGTCGCAACATTGCACTCCTTCACATTCCAGATTTATAGGAGTCTAAACGTCAGCTGTCACTAAGTAACCTAAAATCGCTTAATTTTTCAAAATTCTCGTTCTCGGCGGCCACTGCTCAGATCGACCTAATTCTTTCACTGTCTGGTAGAACAACACTTGGTCTTCAAAACCTATGAAGTCGCAATTGCTGACATCTTCAACCGCAAGATTTATGAAAATGGAAATTTCGCATAATTTATCCTTATTTTATTATTCAAAATTCTGGTTCTCGGCGGTTATTCCCTGGATCGACCTACTTTGTTTGTAGTACGTTATGACAAAATTTACTTAATAAAATCCGTACAGTCCCGCTATCTTTTACTTCCAAATACACCATTTACTAAACACGTTTATTTTAAATAAATATGCCGCCGTGTACCTAAAAATAGCCTTCAATGGTCTTCTTTGCGTTTGTTTTGCTTATATTCCGCGCACTGGCGGCAACGACCTGGAAGGATAGGCTCATTCGACGTTACCCCCCCCCCCCCCCCGTCGACGTTTTTGGGAGGTGAGTGTCCGGCACTACCACCTTTACTTTTGGCCGGTCAGTGGTAGCTGGAACCACCTTCACTTTTGGAGGGCCCGGCTCCACCTATCGCACCTCTGCCTGTACTCGTGAAATTAGGGCATTAGAGTGGATTGAACACATCGTTTATTAATCTTGAACACATTCTCTTATTCCAATAATAAACCATATCATATGCGATAGAGCAGAAGTAGTGGCTATTGATTCCATGTGCGCATAGCGAATGCGATTCCTAGCCTCAAAATGGATGGCCATTTTTGAGCTAATACAAAAACCATACATTTCTTACGCGAAAACTCATTGTTCTAGCCACGCCAGAACCCCTGCCGATGGCGGCCCCCTTTCTTTCATCGGGGGCGGGGCGCGTAGCCCCGCACTCTTCGTTTTGCGCTCTCCCGAGCACCTTGTCAATATCGTGATTAACATAACCACTGAACCACTTTCACATTGTACTAAAAGGGGCCTGCCATACGCCCTGTACACACTAGGCTATACCAAAAGCCTCAAGTCGCCACATTTTTGGTGCATCGGCCAAACTATCGCCGTAATTGAGGTTGATCTACTCGACCTTGGGGCTCAGCTAGCCCCAAATCACACACTCTTGTTTGTCACGCTCTCCAAACTCAAAAGCAGTTGGAATTTATATTGTGTTAGAGTCAAATAATCAAAAATGTCTTTATATTTTCACAAAAAAGCCATCCGTACCAGTTCGTCCAGATTGGCAGATCTTCTCAAAACGTACGAAGCTCATGGACACGGACAAAAGGTTGACTTCTACTAGAGGACGATCAGGAACGGCATGATAAATGCGCAGCAAACTTGATATTACTAGCTGAATGATCTACTAGAGGACGATCAGGAACGGCATGATAAATGCGCAGCAAACTTGATATTACTAGCTGAATGACTAGAGGTAAAAGAGTATAAGGAAACGCTCGAGAGCAAAGTTGACAATATGGAGCAAGTTTTCATGGGTATCAAATCCAAAAGTTAGCAAAAAGAATGGATTGCGGAGATTGAAGAGTTTGAAAAAGATCGGAATATTCTAAAATTCTCAACGAGTTCGCCAATTTTGTGCTGTTAAAACTCAGATCGCAGACGCAAAAATAAAATTACAACAGGCACAATATAAATTGAAAACCATAAATGGCTATAGGCTTTATTGTAGCCTTAGGCGGTGGATGGTGCCTGTTGTAGTGGAGTTGGTGGTTCCTGATGTGTTATTAGAACACGTAAGCTATTAGAGCTTTTTTAAAGAGACGACATGCACCCATTCGTGAGTGGTAGAATGCTAAGGATTGAAGGCGTGGTAAAGTAGTATCACAAACATCTGGGCAACAGTGGCGTAACGAGGGGGGGGGGCGGAGAGGGGGGCGCTCCCCCCCCCCAAGAACGGGTCGCGAAATTTTTGAAAGTTACTTACATGAGTTATAAATTGTGCAAGTGACTTGTTTATTTTTGTAAACAATTAAAATAATTTTTAAAAATTTTCGAAAATTCAAATTAGCCTTATAAAAAGTTTTTTTCGGGGGCGTGCCTTTTCCAGATTTTAGGGGTTGGGGGCCCGCATAAATTTTGAGAAGCCCCCTAAAATTTTTTCGGAGTGCGTGGCTGAAGCTACGCACCTTCATTTAAAAAAATTTTTGCCCCCCCCCCCGAGCCGAAATCCTGGGTACGCCGCTGCTGGGCAATATTACACTCATATCACAGCAGGTCATGCTTATGGCATGACCTTTACGGTACCTAGCAAAAGCAATGATAAGTTGCAAGGAAGGTGCCGACAAACTTGGCACACTCCTGCCAGCGAGGGGAATAGAAAGCAAAAATGTGCAATTGACGAAATAAATAACACTTGGATATATAGAAATACATATTTGTCGGGATATCGTAATGGACGTTCCTGAGCAGCTAGGCAGATAGGGTCGGAATCCAGATTGAGGTAGTCATGACAGCTAGCGTGAGATGGTGGAAGTAGACTGTGGTAAGGCAGAGTATCGCAGATCATCATGACGTAGTCGACTTTCCTTTTTGAGCAACGAAGATACAGTGGAAGGATTATGTGTCGCAATCTTCTTACCGTTTGTAGGTTGTCGCTTCATAGATTTTCTTCCGAATACATAATAGCATCCTCTGTATCGACGTTCCTTAGTCGTGATCGCTTACGATTTCGGTATCCTTTGTTGCTGATATGATGCCGTCCATGGCAACTCCGCGGGCCACAGTTGTGCAGTCTTCAAAATATTTTCTGAGGCGATCTTCACTTTCATTTTCTTCTACCATCGTCGCGGAATCCATTATAATTGCTAGAGCATACGTTTCTCTTTCCGCATCACGTAAAAAATGGTTGAAAGAACTGGATTGCTGCTCTTCAACTATTTGATTTGATGCAAAATTCTTGTATGTTTTTGCATATACTATCCCATAGCGATAGTAAAAACATCAGCATCAGAATTGGTAATAGTCAAGCTCTTTATCAAGCTCTTCTAGCTGGAGTATGACAGTTTTTTCTCGCTTGAGATAAAATTCTCCAAACTGGACGATTATTGAATCCAAAACTGTCGTTCTTGCTTTAACTTGTGAAAGGCAAGAAAGGAGAATTTCTAAGTCGAAACAATTCTATTGAAGCTCTCTATCGATTTCTAAAGTGAATTTGAGCTTGAAGTTGTAGGAGTCAATTTTTTGAGCAGATTTCCTAATGCTCTTGAGTAAAATGAGATTGCCTCTTTGAAAAAAAAAATTTAGAGACATTTTGATGTTTAAAAATTGTTCTGAAGAAATGGCTGCTCTTTGAGCCGTTAGCCAATTTTGACCGAAAATTGGGAAGATTTAATCCCTGTCCACGTAGAGCCTTCCGGTCAAAATGTTCAGGAAGACGTGGCAAGTGAGTCTTCCAGTCAAAACGTTCAGGAAGACGAGCCAGGAGAGTCTAGATTAGCAATGAGTCTGCTAACACGCAAACACTGCCGGTAAGAAAAACACGGGCTGTCCGCGGGCTACGATATCCGCCCTATGTGTGACCCCATGTGGACGGAGACCATCCTCAAAAAATTTCCGTACGAAATTTTCAAGGATATACTGGTGAAGAATCAGGCGACCGATACAATGAAAGTCGAGGACTTGTTAGAAGCCCTGGACAGGGAAATTTTCAGCCAAGGCGTATGTGGAGCTACGTCTTGGTACTACCAGTACTGATTTAAACGGGTCACATCCACAAAATTGTCGCCCAAACTTACCAGGTGACTGCATTTTCTTCGGCAAGTCGAACCACCAGGCCGCTTTGTGCAGGTCCATTGTTGACCGGCAAAAACGCCGGGACATTCTCAAATGGCAGCGAAGATGTTGGAAATTTTTTCAAAACTCACATTCCAGCAACACTGCAAAGCTGCGGACTGCTCCAGATGCGGATGAGCGCATCATGCGTCCGTTTGCCTTTCTTCGGAACATCCGGGTCCCTCCGCGTCGAGCCAGCCGCACGCATCGAAGTGATCGAGAAATGAAACCATCCAAGATAGTTTCAACAACAGATTTCCTGTTAGGACAATACACAACCCACTAACAGACAAACGTATTCTGGAAATGATATACGACGCCAGCAGCAAAGCGCTAATCAACCACTTGCTTCAAACCACAACATCCAAAATGGAAACTGCTTCCATCTGCTCATAGGAAAAGTTAACAGCTCGTTCTCATGACTGCTGAAGGGAATGTTTGGAACCACAAAGCGCATAGTTTTGAAAAAGCTTTGTTCTTTTTCGACACTGGAGCCCAAAAAACGGTAATTGAAGAGATTCTTTCAGAAAAACTCGGGTGGCCACACATTACTTGAGACCTGCATAATGTCAGGTATTGGTGGACATACGGAAAAGTTTGAAAGTCACTTAGTGGCCCTCAAAGTTGGCACATCGTATGGTAGAGAGATAGATATGACCATACAAACAAAGCCAAATATAACTGGCGGATTCGCACCTGTCAAACTTACAGAAAGTGATCGTGATTTCCTACAAAAGAGTGAATTATGCATAGCAATTTCAAAAATCAGAGGAGAACGTCGATTCCTCATATCCTAGTCGGCCTGGATCGCTATCATGATTTCGTTATTTCGAACACAACCGCTACTACTACTCCGTCAGGTCTGCATGTAGCCAAAACAGTGTTCGGCCCTACTATTTACGGTCGTGGCCAAATTGATGATATCAATAACACGACCACATTGGTTTATTCCATGTCTGCAGTATGCGAATGTTCAGACAGCGATAATATTCAAAAACTTTTCGAGCTAGAAAACATTGGCATCACTTCTCTTGAAAGTGACAATGATCAGGGTACTCTAAAGTACTTCAGGGTGTACTCGAAAACAATTACATTTGACGGCAACTATATCACAGCGCCGTTTCCACTGAAGGACAATTTCGCTGAACTCAGCGATAACTACGGGTAATCTTCTATCAACTGATGTAGCGTAGGCCAAGATTGGTAGATAGATTTATTGACTTACGTACGTTTCGGCGTCTCCGCTTCTTCAGAGCCTGGAAACGTCGAAGATATTCACAATCTATCCTCCCAAATGCTTCGTTTTCACCACATCGGTACAATTCAACAGCCAACAGAGCCAAAACAGACGAGAAAACGCTAATAGTGTTAGCGCTCACCTTATAGCTTTGCGGATGAGAGGAAGCAACCACCGAGCAAAGCTGCACCGCTACTGATGATTACTGATATGCTAATCACCCCCGCGCTTGATCCGATCTCGACCTTAGATCAAAATCCACAAAGGGTTCGGAAGGGTGCCAGCTCGTTTGTGATGGCAATGCATTCTTCTTTTCTATTCATTTTTGGATTTCGAGAGCAGATTTACAACGCCTCAAGTGTCTTGCGTGCTATAGTTTGGGGCTCGTGCAATAAGATAGTGACCGCCGTATCAAATGTAGTATTATCATGACAGAGCCTGCTGTGAGCACCAAGGGGGGTTGGTGATCTACATTTTGCGAGTCCTTCCAAATGCTCCTTGATCCGGATGCCGAAGTTCGACCTGTTTCGCCTACATACTCTTACCACATAATTGACATGATCAAATAGACTATGCCCGCCTGCATGCACAATCTCCTGGTCTACCGTATGGGCATATCACGCAATCAGGAGTTGTGCAAATGCCATCATAAGCGCGGTTTCGTATTAGTTGCTTCTTGAGGTTGGAGGGAGGGATGTCCACAACCCTAACGTAATCTTGAAGACCGGATTAGTGCAGACACGCCCTTATCGCTCTGCTGAGGTCATCCGCGATGAAAGGTATGCAGAGAGGGATTTTGCCCGCGTTTTCCTCTGTACGAGCTGCGCGCCTACTATGAAGGCCTCGAAATTCTTTTTCCACACGTGCGTACCCATTTGATACCGCAATGCGACTAGCTAACTCCAGGCTAGCTGTTTGTTCCTGTGAATCCGAAGAATTCTTTTTAGCAGTTTTGAACATGTTGCTGATGATGGAGCCCTTAATGCTGGGTGGGTGTGCTGAGTGATAATGGACTAGGATATTTTTGTTACTGGGTTTTCGGAACCATCTATTCCTATATGCCCCATTAGCCAAATACACCTCAACGTTGAGGAAGGCTAACCATTTTCCGCTGGGCTTTTCGCGAGTAAACTTGATATTAAGCGATTCGAAAGGTGGTGATATAGCCTATATATATATTTTGGACGGCACAAATCCAAGAAGGATAATCCCAATCAGGGTCGAAAAGAAGTGTGGCACGCGACCACGCTACGATCCCCTCCTCCCAAGAGTTGTTCTCAATATGACACCTCTGAATTACAGTTTATTTACTGCAGACATCAGGAAGAAACCCTACTAAGCACAATGATATCATCTTTGTAATCAGTTTGTCAAATAGAACAACATTCGGAGATTTCTGAAGTTTCTGAACCGCTACCTAGGAGAAATCGTCTTTTTAAAACATGACTAAGTTTGTTCTAGAAATGTCTGCTACCCTTTTTTGCACTCTTACAAAGAACTGCTTCTTATTGGTGTACGCTAGAATTTGATCTTCAAGTAATCTAGGACAATGAAACTAAAAGTTAACCAAAAGTTCGCTTAGCTCATTTTTCGCTTTCAGTGGTTCTGCTTTCGGCATCTATTACGTAGAATAAAGGATACGAATTAGGCTTAAATCACTCCCTTGGAAAGTACGAGTATATGTCGATAAAAGTTTTTTTGAAGGCAAGTCAAAGGCACCGTCCACTCAAAGGGTTTTGAACTTTTGCCAGCATATGATATTAGAGCTCTCTATCAAACCAACGCCCAAGTCGCAGCAAAATGTCGCTTCGGAAGCGACAAAATGGCACCGGAATTACGAAGATGCACAAGCCAGACGGCACGGCCCCCTCCATGCGTAGATAGGCGGGCATGGATGGCCGCCGCTCCGGAAAGCCGGCCATTAGGTTCGTTGGAAAGGGGTTCTCACGGATTCTCGACTCCACACTCGGAATTAGGGACATGAGAAGGCCGCGGAACGATCAAAACATGGAAGTCAAGAATTGGGTGGGTGGTGCCTTTAATGGGGTGTGGGATTACCCCGAAAAGGTGTGGCTGCTACACCTTCTTGGCAGTGGTGTAAGCATTCAGGGCCTGGCACAGATGGTCTGGGGTCAAACTGGACTTCGTTTCTGAAATTAGAAGCAACGAAGATATCGTTTTTACAAGGTCCTGAGAGAAGCGCCTATAAAAAAACGACGAAAATGTCAGGTTTTACGAGCTGAACGTGTTCTTTCGCAAGCGCGCGAATTTCAAACGCAAGATTCAAACAATCAAATGGCTTGTTTATAGCGAACAAACAATCACATGGCTCCGAATTTGGGCTACATGTAAAAAATTCATGTGTCCTAAAACCCGTTCCCGAATTTGTTGGTTTTCAGACCAACATCAAACCAACTGGGTTGGTTTGGAGCATAAATATCGGAGAGTTCACATAAACTATGGCCCTTTTTGATTTGGATGATCAGAACGGTCGAAAATCTATCATATAGTGAAGAGAGCGAATCAAACCATTGCCTCTCCTCTGTTTTTGAGCCAAAAGTAGTGTAAATCTATGCGTTGATAGCAGTGGCGTTCCCAGGATTTCCGCTCGGGGGGGGGGGGGGGGGAATTTTTTTCGAAAAGGTGCGTGGCGTTAGCAACGCACTCCGAAAAAACTTTAGGAGTGCTTCTCAAAATTTTTGCGGGTCCCCAACCGCCACGCCCACAAAAAATTTTTTTACAAGGCTGATTTGAATCTTAGAAATTTTTTAAAAATTATTGTAATTATTTACAAAAATAAACAAGTCACTTGCACATTTTTATAACCCATACAAGTAACTTTCAAAAATTTCGCGATCCATTCTCGGGGGGGGGGGCCTTCCCCCACCCCCGAGAATGGGTCGCCACTGGTTGATAGATATTGCGCTCCAATCACACGCGGTGTTCTTTGAACTATGTGGCGAAAAATGCATCGCTGGATTGTTGAGGCCACACATTTGGTGGCCTAGGAGGTTTTCGACATTCTGAGCACTAAAATGGTACCCTACCCAATGACAGAGCCTATAATCAACTCGAAATCTTTTCTTTTTGCTTTTTTGTTATGATGATACCTCGAAATGCACTTTTCCGCTTTTTTATTGTCATGTTGATTGAATAAGGGTTTTTCTACTATGTTTTACGTCAATTACTCACAAGGGAAGGATGATCGGTCGAAGTGGCCATTTAGAATGAACTGTATATCAGGAAACCGTCCTCGGTAAGGCAAACTCAAAACTACTTTCGCTAGGTGCCGAGCGGTTCTGTGGGGGGGGGGGGGGGGGGAGTTACAAGGCCATTTTCCTCCGGCGTACCAGTGATGGGCGAGGCGCTAGAACAACGTAGCAGTGGGCGGTGGCGCAGTGGCAAGACAGGGGACCGCGACGCAGATGATGGGGGGTGCGAGTCCTGTTGCTGCTATTTTGTTTTGCAGTTCTGTAAAAATTCTTTTGCGTGACAGTAAACGAAAATAAACATTTCTAGGCAGTTAAAACAAGCTATTTACCGCAAAAAAGTCACTATTTCTACAATAAGCTATGATCTTCTACATGTAAATCTGTAGAGGTTATGATGTCACAACAAGGGATTCAAATGATATATTAACAGGTATGGAATACAACCACAAAATGCTCAAAGCAGAAGAGCTCCTCGCAGCGTGCACATCAGATATATAAACGATGACATCAGCAGCTTTACAATTGCCTATCAAAGGCGGTGAAAACAGTACTGAATAGGAGACTCGAATTCGCCGGGGTGGTTATCAATGTATCCGGCTGCATGCCATGGGTATGAAAGGAAATTTTTGAATCGCGGCGAGCAAAACTGTGTGTAAATGAGCGATAAGATCTTAAGGATGGAATCCCTATGATGCAAGGTAAAGTTCAGGTCGAGAGCCAATGCATGGGATGTGAATCGATTGCAATTTTGCAAGTGCGCGCTGCGAGGAGCTCTTCTGCTTTGAGCATTTTGTGATTGTATTCCATACATGCTAATATATCATTTGAATCCGTTGTTGTGACATCATAACCTCCATAGATTTATATTGTAGAAGATTATAGCTTATTAACTTCCATAGATTTACATTGTAGAAGATTAAAGCTTTATAGGAAATAGTGACTTTTTTGCAGTAAATAGCTTGTTTTAACTGCCTAAAAATGAGTATTTTTCGTTTACTGTCACTCAATAGGGTTTTGCAGAACTGCAAAACAAAGTAGCTGCAACAGAACTCAAACCCTCGACCATCTGCGTCGTATTCCGCTGTCTTGCCACTGCGCCACCGCCGCAGTTCTGCGTTGTCCTAGCGCCTCGCTCATCACTGGGTGCGCCGAAGGAAAATGGCCTTGTAACTCCCCAAAACCGCTCGGCACCTAGCGAAAGTAGTTTTGAGTTTGCCTTACCTTACTTACCGAGGACCGTTTCCTAATATACAGCTCATTCCAAATGGCCACTTCGACCGATCATCTTTCCCTTGTCAGTTTTACGTCAAGGACTTCGTAAATTTCGCGAAGTCGTGGAGGACTTCGCTTCCAAAAATGCTAAACCAACGCGTGCCGGGCCCTGCCAGCATTCCGCTCGGGTGGGTAGGAGGAGCGACAAAAAAATTTTTCTGGTGAAGGTGCGTGGCGTTAGCTACGCACTTCGGAAAATTTTTTGGGATGTTTTTCAAAAAATTTTTGCGACCCGCTGACCCCTAAAATCCGGAAAAAGGGGGAGTGGCGGTAGCCGCGCCCCCAAAAAATTCTTTAAAGGGGCTAATTAGATTCTATAAAAATTCTCAAAAATTATTTCAATTATTTAGAAGTAAAAGGAAGTCGTTTGCACATTATGATACAATTGAGTAATTTTGAAAATTTCGCGACCCACCCTCAGGGGGGGGGGAGGTGGGAGAGCCTCACCCCCGCCCTTTCTACCTCGATACGCCACTGCTTCTTGGGGTTGTGCCGCACCCTGTTAACATATTAGGTTGTCCCATAACTTTTTATTTTTGTTTCGCTGCAATAACTCATACAATTCTTATTATAAATATCAGAACGCCATTCGACAGAGAAAAAGAAGCTCTAGAAGATGGCGTCTATGCTTTTGCAGCAGCTTTGATAATCCTGCCCAGGTTTTAATTCAAAATCTGGAAAGTTCAGAATGCCCAAAAACTTGACACATTTTTATTTTCGCTCGAAAAAATCTCGGATCTCTCACTCGCTCCTACATATACACTCCACATCATACACTTAAATGTACGATTGCTGTATTTTTCTTTAGCTCGAAACCAAGAAAACTAAAATTATAGGTTTGTTATGTTGTGCTGTTCTTACATTAATAGTTGTTACGACAAGCCTTTAGAAGTACAATCGCATTTTTAGCACTCTACAAGCTCTAGTTTTCGATAAATGTTGATTCAAACGTAAAAATCCGAGTGAGGAAAGCTAAATTTGGTATCTCTCAAGAACTAGAGCTTATAGAGAGCTAAACATTTACGGTTGTACTTCCAAGGGCAGTTTATAACTATTAGTGTAAGAACAACATAGCATCACATCACTTTGGTAAAAAGTTTCGTATTTTCGTTATCTGGACCCATTTTTTTGGAGAGTTCTCTTGAAAGATGTGCTTTAATTGAAAATTTTTTCGTAGATCTCAAAAGGGCTGTCCACCTGCCACGTGCTAAAAAAAATTAACATGTTTCAATTCAGTTTGACATGTTTTTTGAGGATCATTTCCGGTGACATAAGAAAGTATTCAAGATGATGCAAAAGCTGTTCAGATGATTTTTATTGAGACAAAGTAATCCAAAACAAATGAAACCTCTTGATCGCTTCTAGCAGTAACTCAAAAATATTTTCTCTTTCAAACTGTTTTCGCCGAGCGAATTCGGCCAGAAAAAAATCCAGATGACGGCGTGAAGTACCGCGCTGCCACTTGTTTCGCCACTTGCCGCTCCCCACAAGCGCTCTATCGTCTGTGTGTGCACTCCTGCGTCTGGATCAACAAAGTTGTATTTGTAATTGACCTTGAGATGTTCAAATCCTGCTTCTGTGAAGTCTTCTGTATTGCAGCCACGTCAGCAATCAGAGTAGATAATGGATCCTTCTTCAATGTTCTCCGTAAATGATTTTAGCAGTATTGAGGCATTGCGATTCGGTACTCTGACCAAAAAACACTCCTTTGTCTCGCGGCAAGCACCTCTAAAAATCCACTACTGAGGAAGAATGAGACTGGCATGATTCTTGCGTCTTGTAAACAAGCTTTCATTGATTTCAACGATTTTTCCTTACCCTCCAATTTTTTTATTCCCTCTCTGAATTAGCTGTTCAGCAACTACTTCGTGCATGTAGTTGTTCCAATCGACGGCCGTGTGGTTCATCCCATGCTCGTTTTGGCTATTCGATCGAAGTCAGCTCCTTGGCCCAGCAATAGATAAAACGGATCGCTGTAACGAAGGAAATGCGTGAATCAACAAACGAAGTCCCAGTACGGATGTTGGTCTTCTGTCAGCAGGTGGTCTTGGTGCGCTTCCAAAATATGCTGATTCCGAAGTAAAGCTTTGTCCTATGGCCGCTTCCACAGAATTTGCGTCGGGGCAGTACATCCCTTTTCTGCAAAAATTTGACGGCGCTCTTCTTTGTCCTGGGCAAATTGAATATGTTCATTTGAAAAGAGAAAGACGTTATTACGAAGTTAATATTCAGTTTTAGAGATGTTAAACTGAAATGTAGTGAGTATTGATCAAAAAATGGGACGGATTAACGAGTGTAGGTAGGTGAGATAAAACTCCTGGTAAAACCTGTCAGACAGACATGTAGATGACATGTAAAATTCCGACGCGTTGGAGGAGGTTGACACTCCCCCCTGGCGAATTTTGATCAAATGTGGTTTTGTAGAAGAAATGATATCTCCTTTGAAAAAATGGGTCCGGATAACGGAAAAGTACCACTTTTCTTCCCCCTGATTCCTGGTTGGAGAAAAAGCAAACAGCAATGATACATATGAGAATATGGTGTGGAGTGTATATGCGTGAGCGAGTGAGAGATCCATGAGAAGGTTTTTTTGCACCAAGATAAAAAATTTTCTGTTTTTGAACCAGCCGGTACCTTTTAGATTTTGGTTTCAAACTTGAGGAAGATCGAGGCTGATGCAAAGGCTAAATGCCATCTTGTAGAGCTTGCTTTTCTTTATCGAATGGTATTCTGATGAGTTCAAGTTCTCTCTTCTGTGAACCTGGGCATCTTGATGTACTCGTTCTATGTTATTTGTGCCAGATCCAGGTTAGTACAGTGGTATCATTTATTGACCTTACGTTTCGACAAAGTCGTCGTCTTCGGAGGTCTGAAGTAGATTGCAGTTATTCATCTGCGAGATAAGACCGCCAAACGCAATCTTCGAACATCAGTCAGTCTGGATTTCGTCCCGAGGGTAACGTACTGAGTCACACTCTGATGTAGTAGAAACTGACCTGCGTTCCACCGCGGTGTTAGTGAGTTAGTCAGTAGCCGCACAAAGTAGACGGGCGACACTGAGCGTTGCTCAACAAAATGATCTTTATACATATATGTGCAGGCTGTAGCTCACATATCGACAAGAATGGCAAGAGTTCGGTCGTCGATAAGCCTTCATTTTTGGTGTTCCTATTTGGATTCTTGACAGAAATCCATGCTGCTTCCATAGTTTTTCGTGTGCTATAATTTCTGCCTCGTATGACAAAATTGTGCAATTTACATCAAAATCACCGCCATTATGTACTTCTATTCTATGCTTTTTTAACGGTGTCAACGCACTCGCTCGCCTTTTACAAACGATGCAGTCTTCCGAAAGACACTCTATATCATACAATCTATTCCTGACTAGCTGCTTCTTAATGTTGTCATTTGGAATGTTTATGACTATGACTTTGTTTTGAAGTTGTGCTCGTACTACACATCGTTTTATTGCTGAGCTGATTGCATCGGAAACAAATGGTATGCATAGGGGTATTTTATTATCATTCTTACGTGGATGGCAGTTGCTCGCAAAGACGAAGACGTATGGTAGGTATGTTGCGACAAGTAGCCATCACCGTGCGCTATCTGCGTAGCTAAGGCTTTGGATTCAAGGCGCTCTTGCTCACTTGTACATACGCTCGTGGCAGTCCGGAACATGTTGCGAACTACAGCTCGTTTTACTGCACTCGGATACGCTGAGCTGGCATGTAATATAATGTTCTTCGAACTTTCCTTTCGATACCACTTTATACGAATGGTGTTAGCAGACGAGGGTGATTGGGTATTCAGAAAGGAAAGCCACCCATTGTCCGGAGTTTGTCGTGTAAGCCTGATATACTGGGACTGCTGATTCAATATTCTGAAACATTCGTCCATTTCGGATTGGGTCGACGTTATAACGCAGCAGTCATCGATGTATCGACAGTACATTAATGGTAGGCGTGCCGATACTTGCTCAATCTTGCTCACGAAACAGATCGCAAGGACTGGGGTTAATCGCTGACCCATCGCCAGTCCTCAGAGGACAATGGGTGGCTTTCCTTTCTGAATACCCAATCACCCTTGTCTGCTAACACCATTCGTATAAAGTGGTATCGAAAGGAAAGTTTGAAGAACATTATATTACATGCCAGCTCAGCGCATCCGAGTGTAGTAAAACGAGCTGTAGTTCGCAACATGTTCCGGACTGCCACGAGCGTATGTACAGGTGAGCAGGAGCGCCTTGAATCCAAAGCCTTAGCTACGCAGATAGCGCACGGTGATGGCTACTTGCCGCAACATACCTACCATACGTTTTGCGAGCAACTGTCATCCACGTAAGAATGATTATAAAATACCCCTAAGCATACCATTTGTTTCCGATGCAATCAGCTCAGCAATAAAACGATGTGTAGTACGAGCACAACTTCAAAACAAAGTCATAGTCATGAACATTCCAAATGACAACATTAAGAAGCAGCTAGTCAGGAATAGATTGTATGATATAGAGTGTCTTTCGGAAGACTGCATCGTTTGTAAAAGGCGAGCGAGTGCGTTGGCACCGTTAGAAAAGCATAGAATAGAAGTACATAATGGCGGTGATTTTGATGTAAATTGCACAATTTTGTCATACGAGGCAGAAATTATAGCACGAAAAACTATGGAAGCAGCATGGATTTCTGTCAAGAATCCAAATAGGAACACCAAAAATGAAGGCTTATCGACGACCGAACTCTTGCCATTCTTGTCGATATGTGAGCTACAGCCTGCACATATATGTATAAAGATCATTCTGCTGAGCAACGCTCAGTGTCACCCGTCTACTTTGTGCGGCTACTGACTAACTCACTAACACCGCGGTGGAACGCAGGTCAGTTTCTACTACATCGTGTGACTCGTACGTTACCCTAGGGACGAAATCCATACTGACTGATGTTCGGGGATTGCGTTCGACGGTCTTATCTCGCAGATGAATAACTGCAATCTACTTCAGACCTTCGAAGACGACGACTTCGTCGAAACGTAAGGTCAATAAATGATACCACCGTACTAACCCGGATCTGGCACAAATAACATAGAACGGGTATCCTGATGTTCATTCAAAAAAAAACGGTGGCAAAAATATGTAAAGATGTGTCAATTACTTACTTCTTTTCGCGTGAGAACTACGCATGCGCAACGCAAGGGCGCCTGCGGATCTTCAATTGATGGGGCCATTTGAATGATGCCCATGAAGTGCGCGAAGCTCTTGTGGCGACTGCGCTTACGGAAAAGGGGAGCACGTGATTGACCCAGGCTGTATAGGCCATTCAAACTCCAACTGCCCGCGTGTTGGGTTGTCTCAAACTGCGCGGCGAACGCAACGTATGCGAGTGCCAGCGTACGCATAGGTGCATGAAGATATTACAGAGCTTATGCGCGTACGTCGCGTACGAGTACGCTGCGCAGTCTTGCTCAACCCTTTGAATATCAAGGCGCGGAGCCGATGGAGAATGGGGTCCCAATGTGATGCACGCTATTCACAGGCGAGAATAAGTGTGCATCTCTTCCCAACCTTTTTTATAAGCATTTAGGGTCAATTTTAGCTAAATCATAATGTGCACTGCTGAAAACAACTTGAAGGGTGAGTGGAAAACTCATTAACGTGTGAGACCGCATAATGCCTCGCGACAACCATTCGCTTATGATGGCGTCCAAGGCGCCGCGGATGCAATTAGGTTTTACAAAGGGTGTGATGCAAGAGGAACGATAGTAATTGTCAGCCGCTGCTGCCAATGCAAAAATTGCCTCAAATTGCGCTGATTTCAGACTTAAAACTTTGAGTAAAGTTGGAATTAATGATTGATTCAATGAGTTCTGCTCAGAGCCCAGTGATAAGTGCAGTTTGATAATGTTATCGCAAGAAAAAACTTGAAATACTTGAAGTTCCACCTTTGAAACCCTTTTTTGATACTTATAACTTATTTTCACATCCCATTTCCAAGCAAACAAAATCTATCTCATTCTCCTGTCTAAATGGAAGTGTAATAGAAAGAGATACTCTAGATTTCTGCGGCTGATCGACAAAAATGACGGTAAAAGATGCGCGAGTGATTGACACCTACCAGCTATCGTTCCCCTTACTCGCCACCCTTCTACAAAACTATATTATCTAAAGCACAAGTCTCTCAGTCTTTATTGAGGGATTTGTGAGTAAGGGTTGCTTCATGCTGCAGTCACTGCAGCAACGACAATAATCGATCGTATCTTTTGCCGGCCCCCAGTATGGAACAACTCTAAAGGTGCTGAAAGCACAACCATATAAAGCGAAAATGGGACAGCCGAGAGTTTCGATGGTCCCTCATTCCATATTTTGGCAGTTATTTGAATGAGATTTTTCTCGTGGGCAAAGAATAACAAGTACTTTGTAGTGAGTGCACAAAGACGTAGCTAATTTGCCTCCAAAACAGGGTTAATCATGTTCGAAAACGTTCATTTCTTCTGGTTACCCGATTCTGGAAGACTCAAACCTCACTGAAATTTGGTTCACAGTGGTTACTTGGCATGCTAAATATGGAAATGAGACTTATGATGCTAATGAGGCTTCTCTCTCCTGCTTATGGTATATAAACCATGATAGGTGGTCATCCAGTGCGTTGTAATTTGCTTAATGTACTTTCTTGACATTGTTGGAACTTTTCTATCACTTATCACCTCAGTTACGACCCCCCTCCATTTGACCATTCAATACCCTCCCCCCCCCCCCAAGGTGTGGCGTGACACATCCTATGTCTCACTCTGGTCTCAGCTTGTAACATGACAGAGACTAAGAATGTTCGGTTCTGAGCAGCGCCTAAAGAAAAGAAAACAACTATGGTAAACACTCCGTTTTTCCTCCATTTTCTGTCTTTTTTGAGTACGGACTATATATTAGGTGGGTCACAAAGTTCGTTAGCCAGATCTTTAAAAAATCATAACTTCCTTCCTTCTTGGTGGAATTTCTTAATTTCATTTCTCCTTAAGAGAGAAAACCTTTCTCTTTACAGCAGTATCTTTGACATGAAGTGTCGTGAGAAAATTCGAGAGTTAGAAGCAGTTGAATGAAATCAGTCAAGATCGGCACTTTTCAAGCTGGATCACGAAAAGTTCTGGAAGTGTTTTCATTCGATAGAGAAAATTATGCTGTCTACTACAGCACCTTTTCCACGAACTAAAACGGGAAAGATCGAGAGTTATAAGCAAATAAAGAGAATTACTTCAATTTTGCAATTTTTGAGCATGTCCAAAATGGCCAAAAAACGTCACAGAAAAGGCGAGAAAGCTATGAACATGGGTTTTGTGACCTTCCCTTTCTAGCTGTGCGAAAATAGTAAGATTCGAGTGCGATTTTAATTTTCGTAAAAAACAGAGGCCCAAAGATCCGGAAATATTACGAAAATCAAAATTGCTCTCGATTGTTACAATTCACTCACCTAGAAAGAGAAGGTCACAAAACCCATGTTCATAGCTTTCCCGCCTTTTTTGTGACGTTTTTGGGCTCTTTTGAGCATGCTCAAAAATTGCAAAATTAAAGTAATTCTCTTTGTTTGCTTATAACTCTCGATCTTCTCCGTTTTAGTTCGTGGAAAAGGTGCTATAGTAAAGAGCATAATTTTCTCTATCGAATGAAAACACTTCCAGAACTTTTCGTGATCCAGCTTGAAAAGTGCCGATCTTGACTGATTTCATTCAACTGCTTCTAACTCTCGAATTTTCTCACGACACTTCATGTCAAAGGTACTGCTGTAAAGAGAAAGGTTTTCTCTCTCAAACAGATGTAAAATTGAGAAATACCGCCATGAAGGAAGGAAGTTATGATTTTTTAAAAATCTGGCGAACGAACTTTGTGACTCACCTAATATTAAGAGAGCAATCTCCAGAAACTGAAGAGCGTAAGTCTTTGAAAACTCAACAAGGAGCATGTCACCGTTATTGGGAATGCTTCTGAAAATCCAAAAGGCTTTTTCAAGCAACAAGCTTGCAACAAAAAAAATTGAGTTCATTGCCAACAAAAACGCCTAACTCCTCTGTGCACTGCTCTAACTTTACAACATTACATAAGTAAAAATGGTGTGGAGATTTGCCAAGGTGCATCCCTTTTAATTTGAGAGTGTTCGGAAATTTTTATGCGAAAATAAATCCTAATGTCTTCGTAAAGACTTGAATCGTTATGTCAAGATGAGTCCTCAAAAATTGTGTTAAATCAACAGTATACGTTAGACATAGGGGGTTGAAGTAAGCCACTATGAGGCAAAACGCTTTTGCAAGAAAGTCCCCTAGAATAAATACTTGCAATACGAACGGTCATGCCTCTCTCTGCAGGTAAGATGCGAACTAGAGAGCATTTGTCCACAAATCAAAGAACATAATTCTTATCTTAAGCAATAGCCTTGCATGTTGACCCTTTCATACGCTTCAATGCCGGAAGAACTCATCCTGGAGTCATTGATTAATAAACCATTAGCTAAGAACTGTTGGTAGCTAAGAACTCGCAAAATTCTTCCAAATTCTAGGAAAAATGTCATCATTCGAAAATTTGAATCATTCGCAGAAAAACAATTTTTAGTCTCACAAGGGAATGGTCAGAAGTCGAAGTGGCCAAATCAAAGAAGCTGTATATCATTCGATGCAGTATAAAACACTGACTCCGAATCTGTCTTCCTTATCTGCTTCCCACTTCTGTGGACGAAGCTACAAGCAGTTTTATTGTGAAAAATCATACATGAAAACAGCGAAATTGAGCACATTGTTGCACTTTTAGCTCAGCTTCTGGCTTCAGAAATTTTAAGTAAGCTAGCTGCATGTTTTGGCCCAGCATTGAGGCGAACGTGGCTCTGTACGGCTAAATTTTCACTTTCACGCATAATTTCTTAGCAAAATAATGGTCTTTAATGGCTTGTAGCATCGTCCAGAAAAACGATAAGCAGGTAAAGAAGACAGATTTAGAGTCAGCGCTTCATGCTGCATCTAACGGTACCCAGCTTGTCTGGAATGGCCACTTCGATTTCTGACCACTTCCTTGTCAGTAAAGATCTTTACAGTTCTGGGCAAATTGCTGCGACATTTCTAGAGTGACACAAGCGAACATGTGCAAGTATTTGAATTTTCTCTAAATTTTTTGGTCTCAAACTTCACCATTGGGAAGAAGTAATGGTGAATGAAATAAATCCGGAGTGATTTTTTTTACTTCTGTTAAAAAACTCAAAGGTGATGGAAAAAAACGGTAAAACGATAGAAATGATCCAATCTTTTAATGATAAACTTTTCGTTTTCATTTCTAATTTTGCAAAACGACAGTTTCAAACACATTAGCAATAGTAGTGTTTCTTTGAGCTGATTGTTTTCGATATTCAGTGCTACGCAGGACGCTTTCCTTCTTAGGAGATGATGCCCAGGATACAGCCTATCTTATGAGGTTAAAGGAGGTAGCATTAGTCATTCTAATATTTTTGCCAGTAGAGTACTGTATCAACTCGATGCATTCGCTGCTCTCTTATCACAAAAACTAAGCCGAACAAGTGTTTTTTAGCATACTCAGCAACAACGTTATCGCTCGTGTCTACTAGTCCCAACGCTTTTTCTTGATAAGGCATAACGATGCGCTTCGTCCGTTTCGCCGTGGGGATTCTCAGTAACTTCTGTAAATGTACTATTAGTATTAGGTTAATGCAAAAGTAATGCGCGTTTTTCTAGCCCTTGTTCAAGATAGCTTTCCTCCATCAAAGTTTTTCCTACGAAACTTAGCCAGCATATTGTCAAGAAGCTTTTTTCATGCTCTATTCAATAATGGTTAAAAGAAGCTGCTAGCCTCATTCGTTAAAAAATTATAGAGCTTCATACAACCGCACTCAAAACCAAAATTTCACTGCACTTACTTTTTCGGCCAGAATTCAAGCGCGAGTAAAGGCATTCTTTTGAAACTTAAATACTGTATGTAGTAGAAATTTTCTACGTTATGCACGCTTTACTGTTTCTCTAGAAATTACTTAGACTGAGATTTCGGCGCCTCAACATGAGTGATGGTTTTGGCCATTCTGTGGCCCATAGATTTTCTTTGAAGAGGGTAGTCGCCAAGGTTTTGCTCATTTCTGTAAGTGTAAGGATGGACCTCTTGTTGACAGCTTTTGCAGAATTGTGGAAGCTGTTCAGTACACAGAAAATCAAAAATCTCCATATTTTGGGTTTTTGCGGGCTACGGAAAAATGTCGAGAAAAGCCGAAAATTTTAAATATTATTTCTTTTCTTTTCGCAAATACTCTTTATTTGAGCCCTTTTGTACTTTTTTGTACTACTGGCTTGCGGCTACAAGACAGTCAACTTATCATTTACACCGACAAATTTTGAAGAAAGTTATGATCAGTTAAATACGAGGCTTCCGAAAAAAATTTTTTGCTTATCAATCCATATTTTTCCACCGATTTGCGAAGTTAACCTAAGGCAACGTGCGCTGTATAGAGAATGGTTTGGTGCCTCTGATGAACTTCGCCGCACTCAAAAATATGGATTTTTTAGAAAGTTATAGCACGTTAAATTGAGAACTCGCAAAACGCGCATTACTTTTGCACCAGCCTTATAAACATACCTTCGATACATAGAGCCATGTACTCTGGTAACCTTCACTTTGAGCGTCATGATAGAACACAACCTTCACCTGGGGAGAAGTACAGAAGTCATCCGGGGCGAAGCCCCGGAAATTATGACATAACAAATGACATGACCGTATAGGGATGAAATTCAATGGGGCAAATATAGCAGTGACATTCAAAAGAAGCTCAAAAAAACCGAAGGATTGCGTTTTTATGGCCTTTTTTGTTGGGAAGAAGGTTTTTACTTAAAAATTCAATCAAAAACTAGGGCAAAATTGCTCAATTAACCTCTCTCCGAACTGCGGTTGAATGTTGGAAGTTCATTAAAGCCGCTAGAGTTGAATAAAAACGAAAAACTGCGCTCAAATCTTGCGCAAAAAGTCGCCATATGTGCTGGTCTATCTCGTTATGGAGTGATTTTCAAGACCCGCGACGTTGTCAGTGCTCCTGGCCGTCTCATGAGGATCACAACGATATATAATGTTGCAGGGTTTCATTGAGACCCTGCGAAGATCCACGACCAGAGCCAAATGCCCCGTCGGCTCTGGTCTGTCTCCGCTGCTCGGCTGCGTCTCCGCGCGCTGCGCGCTACCTCGCTACCTCAAATGCGGGGCGCGGGGCATTTGGCTCTGGTACCCTTTTCTTCGTTGTTCGGAGCCCAATATCGATAATCTATATATCATATTAAAGTTCTTGATCTCTATTTTCACGCTGACAACGTCGCGGAACTTCTTTTTAGGATTTAGGCGAGAAATCCTCGAAAAACGGCGTTTTCGAAAACCTCTTGTTTTTTCTTCAGTTTAACTTTTTTCACTCGGTTTTTTTGTGTACTCGATAGGTCTTGTTTCTGTCTATGATGTAGACAACGTCGCCGAGCTTACTTCTTTGCTTATGCCGGTTCTTTTTGTAAAAAATACAAAAAAGTGCGTTTTTCTTTACCTTGTTCTCTTTCTGTGCTTTTGCAGCGAATTTTTTCCAGCTTGGACGATGCTTGCTCAGAATGATGAGCGGAAGAATCCAGACAACGTCGCAGCGTACGAAACGACTATGCGGGGGTGAAAATTTAAAGGACGCATCAAAAATCAGATTGGCGTCCATGTGCAACACAACTTTACAGACATGTTTAACATGTTCAATTCAGTTGTTGACATGTTCTTCATCTTTCGGTCTCCCAACTAACGCCACAGCTAAACAGCGCTTTTTTGACTGGAAAAGAACTTTGTTGTTGTTGCCACCCAATTTAACCAGCAATCCTGGAGACGAAACTCTGCGTAGGAAACCACCAAGTTAAGGTTTCAGATTTGGTGATGTGCTAACCTCTGCTTTATATGAATTTTCTAAGTTTTCTAATTTAATTTGTATCTCTAAATTTTCGTCTATTTTTCTGAAACAACCTTCACTTTTTATAGGGGGCAAGAACTCAAACAACTATCACTTTCTAGCCTCTGTCTCTTGACTATCGAAGGTATGCTTATAAATAACCTTGTATCTCAAAATTTGTCTCCTTGAGTCAAAAGGAGGAAACCGAAATTAAGTCCTAGATGTTAACCATATTTTAGCAGCCATTCGTATTTCTTATGGCTCTTTTCAATGCAATTCTACAAGCGATGACGCAATTTCCTGCTCCCAAAAAGCCTTATTTGTTATTGATGCCACCAGTTATATGGGTTCTCTTGATAACATCCGTTCCGTATGTTTGACAATTTTAAAAATTATCTTCGATAAGTTGTCTGCTTGTAGGAATTTGACCTCATAGAGACATGGATAGTGCCTCAACTAGACATGAGATGGGGATATGTGGAGTTCAGCTTTACAGGATACGGCGCCGGTGAGTTTAGGGTAACAAGTTTACAGATAAACTCGGAGCAGCTTTAAATTACGATTTTGACAAGTTGTTCTACATATTGATATATTAGGTTGTCCCGAAAGTTTTGTCCGTTTACTCAACCTATAAACGCATGGAAGGAAGATAGGGAAACGCTCTAAGCACTATCCGACGCATCTTTTTCTTCTCTTTCTAACTGTCATGCTTCCATGCCGATTAATCTTTTGTTCACTGAGATAAACGCCGAAATTTCGAACCCATGGTTTTTACTATGTCCAAGTTTGGCAGTTTTTCACAATCTTTATCTTTGACTTTCGGAAAAGCTTTGGCAACATTTGGATAGAGCAAACAAATGGCAATATAATGCAATTTTGCAGCATCTATAGCCAGGCTTGAAAAATTTTTAGAATTATTTTTCTGATGCTATCAAATTCCACTTTTGGTAATGCCAAAAGCCAGAGATCATGAAACGGCGCACAACTAAGGTGTCATTCGATGCAGCTTTTCCTCCTCTTTCCAGTGAGTGTATTTTCTCTCCATTTGCGGGGTCTTTGGCGATAAAATTTTCATAAATCTTGAATTTGACCCCACCCCAACGTGTACACGTAAAATGCAAAATCTTATAGTTCGAAGCGGCAAACGCTCATTTGCTTCGTAAAAATAGTGAATAATCGTAACCGATTTTTGATTGCTTCAAAATGCGACAATTTGTTAGTGTTCGAGGCGTTTCTGTATTCTAGAACTTCGCAAAATTGAAGACTTTTGAAAAAATTATCTTTAAAAATATTGAAAAACCAGCTAGATATGCCAAATAATAGCATTGCATTACCCTTTGCTTACTCTATCTGAGGGCTATCAAAGGTCTTCCAGAAGTTGAAAATGAAGATTGTGAAAAATTGTCAAACTTGGACATAGTAAAAACCATAGGTTCGAAATTTCGGCGTTCATCTCAGTGAAAAGAGTAATCGGCATATGGTCCCGACAGTCAGAAAGGGGAGGAAAAGATGCGTCGCGCAGTGCTTAGAGCGTTTCCCTATCTTTGTTCCACTTATTTTTATGATAGATTGAAAAAACGGACAAAACTTTCGGGACAACCTAATATTATATTTACCCCCTTTTCAGTCCCTAATTGGGAATTATTAGACGCTACTCAGGATAAGGCATGGATTTGTTCTAAGTTGGAAGAATTTTGGAGAGATACATCTTTTCCTACCACTCCCCCGCCACCATTGTCGGAGTAGGTCAACAACTTGTATAAGCTTTTTCAACCAATTCAACCCATTTGCTTTAAGGACTATACGAATGCTTTTCAACGACTTTTGGATGTACAACCAAACATCACTGGTGCTATTTACCGGAGATAGGTGAGTGTTTTGGATTTGCGCTTGTAAAGCACTATTCTGTAGAGCTGCTTTAACTCACCTTTACAGTACAAAATGAATCGCCGATCCTCTTCATTATTATAGGATTACGCTAGGAATTCTGGAGTTTTTTGACTCAATGAGAGCCGTATTTTTCTTTAGAAAGAAAATTAGACAACTTAGAAACACTTGCACAAGGCTAATCAATCATCGCGAATTTGAATGTGAAATCATCTGCACATTACAGTTATGCTTCTTCATCAAGGTCTTAGGTAAATCCAGTTGCTTTTTTAATGTTCTTCAACAATTGTGTACACAACTAAAAAATAAGGAAACTGCAGGAAGTTGTGTAATGGTATTAGCATGAGTGAAAACTTTACTAAACATTTTTCCAGATTGAGGATTTTTTCTTCAAAAATTATTTCTTAATAGCGCGGAAAGCCGTTGTGCTGTGAGTTTTTACCATAATCCTACAGTAACAAAAAGCAATCACTAACTTGCTCCATATTGTAGGTCTAGTTGAAAGTTCTACAGAGCTTTATCTAGAGATCGAAGAAAGACAATAAATTAAAAGAGTATTCGATTGTTAAAAAGGCACGTGGAACACCCTGTACAATGAACTATCTACAAATTGACACTCTGTAGTCAGCTGTTCGCCTTAAAAACTGGAGAGGCTTATATTTCTTTCATTTCATTCAATAAAAGCCTTGAAGTAACCCAAGTTCACCAGTCAGCTGAGTAAACATAACCATCATGTGGATCCGCTCGGAAAATGTAACCCTGCGGAAGACTTACTGAAACCTCAAAAAAAAAAATTCCGAACGTCTGCCCATGTGATTTTTTCAGCGTCAAGTGGGAGATCAATGAAGAGCAACTTATAGAAACAAGTTTATATTAAAGTAAATTTTGCAGTCGAAGAATTTACCTTTCAAAAATCTCACTTAATATAAAGAAAACAAAAACTCAATCGGCAGAAGTTTTCATGCGATTTTTATAAGTAGCACCAAATGTATGGGAGATTTATAGAAAGTCAGTAATATTAATCAAAGGGATACTCAGTGCGGCTACGATGAAGAGCGGCTCAACAGAACAGTGATGCTGGAGGCAAGCAGCGTTAAACTTTCTTTTTCACGCCATTCATTTTGCATTATGTCACGGGTTGAATTGACGATAATATCTGAGTGTCTTAGAAATTTTTTCCGATACTACAAAAATAGTAGTCTTTCTGATCCTTCCCCTTACTAAGTGCAGCTTGGGCTATACAATAGAGCAAAGCAAGGCTACAAGATAGTCACCAAGCATTTGCTCAAATCTATTCCACGGCAAGTTTATTTTCCGTTTCTAGAAGTTTAGAGATGAAGAAAAAAATGTTTGGGATAAAGTGGCAAACTCGCCCCTGAAGGTTTTAGGCCCTTCTTACACATGTATCATATAGTTCATGCATTAAGAAGTACAACCGTGTATTTATATCGTTGAAGGTGCTCTCGCTGTCAAGACGTATTTTTTTTCAATTTTGAAAAAAATGGGACAGCTTAACATTATTATTGAAATTAGCCTCTCTCCTTTTTGTAACGATTACCATTACAATAACTACTCAAGATTATCCGTACTTCTTTTCTAGAAATCAAAGCGACGTAGATGATGCAGCATTACAAGTCCAATACTACATCGATAATAAAATTGCAATAGACTTTTCCATAGTGATTGTGAACTACGGTAATTGCTCATTTTCCGCTTGGCCGGTGAGTCACTTACAACCATCCTTCTAAAAGCATGAGCATTTTCCAGCACACTGTTGTGTACGATGCGCTTACAACAGAACCAGATCAACTGTCACGATATGTGGACGAATCTATTTGTGGTTTCTTTTGACAACATAAATAGAAAAAAATTTTTTTCAAAGGATACTGACATGACACCTGTTGCTATTGTCCTTAAATGGCGATTGATAGAAATTCTACCCAGATGAATCAGCTCATTGCCTGAATGCTTTGAAAACTGAAGAATCCCTATATCTAAAACCTACGGTATTGGGATCAACAAAACTTTTATCACGATCGAAGGCATCCTTCTGATTCTAAATTTTATGATTGAAATCTTATATATTAGGTTGTTACATAAGTCTTGTTAAACTTAACTTCAAACGGCATTAAGTCATACACCTCATAGTCTTTGCAGGACTCCAAGGTACCATTCGATAGAGCAAAGCAAGCTCTACAAGATGGTCTGCAAAAGTTCGCACCAGCTCCGACCCACCGTAAGTTTGCACTCAAAATCTGAGTCGTACTGAAATTCAAAAAATCGCGAAAAATTCATACCTTTCTTCAGAAAAATCCTACAAACCTCCAACTTGCTCACAAAAATTGCCCACTATATCAAACACTTACATGTACCATTGCTGTATTTTTTCCTTATCTAGAAATCGAGAAAAAGATTTTTTTTAGTTTTTACAAAAACGAAGCTATGCTGTTTCTATTCATGTAGCTGTATACTACAAACTTTTAGAAGTATAACCGTAAATTTTCAGCTTCCGAGAAGCCCTAGTTTTCGAGAAATACCAAATTTAGCTTTTGTCACTCGGGTGTTCAATGCCAAATTAAGTAATTTTCGAAAACTAAGGCTTCTAGAGAGCTGAAAATTTACGGTTATATTTCTAAAGGCTTGTAGTATACAGCTACGTAAATAGAAACAGCATACCTTCGTTTTTGTAAAAAATAAAAAATTTTCCTTTTTTCGATTTCCAGATAAGGAAAAAATATAGCAACGGTACATATAAGTTTTTGATATAGTGGGCAATTTTTGTGAGCAAGTTTCGCGATTTTTTGAATTTCAGTACCACTCAGATTTTGGGTGCAAACTTACGGTGGGTCGGAGCTGGTGCGAACTTTTGCAGACCATCTTGTAGAGCTTGCTTTGCTCTATCGAATGGTACCTTGGAGTCCTGCAAAGACTATGAGGTTTATGACTTATCGCCGTTAGAAGTTAAGTGTAACAAGACTTATGTAACAACCTAATATAAAGCTGAATGTCTGCTTGTCTGTCTATCTGTCTGTCTGTCTGTACATAGGTTTTGAATAGAAAATCCATTTCTGAACCGATCCGGACCGAACTTGGCACACATACACTTCGGGCCCCTGCGGGTGTCATAGGCCACTTTTCGTCATCGGTCGATATCGATTTTATCGATTTTTATCGATTTTTTTGCAAAGTTTGGGGGCTGGGAGTTGGCACAGGGGGGTAATCGAGCATGGGGATTCCGAATACAATATTAGTTTTCAGGATTACCGATTACTTTTATTGATTTTATCGATTTTTTTGCAAAGTTTGAGCTACGGAGCTGGGGGTTGTTGAAGGAGGTAGGTGGGCATGCTAATTACTAACACAGCGGGAATAGGGAATTGCATGTAGAAGTGAGCACAATGAAAGGTTCTACAAGGATAGGGATAAAACCTTAATCATAGCATTGACAGGGCCGGGCGGAGCCGGGTAAGCCAGCTAGTGAAGAGTAATCAATACATTACCCAGTTAACGGGATGAGACTATTATCAGTATTTTCAGTACGCGGGATGATTGGCGTAGTGGTATGAGGCGCCGCTATGACCAAGTCGGATGCAGGTCCGATTCCGACCCTGGGTCAACCAAGCCCTCTACCCTGGGAGTAGGTATGGTACCAGAGTAATTGTGGGAGAATTAAAGCAGCACTGACTCGTAATCTGGTAGCCCGCGCAATTCATGCTTAAGGCTCGCACGCAAATCCTTACAGATTACGAAGAAGTGTGGGTTCGGTGCCCGCCGAAGGTACTAAAGACGCCAAATCCTTTATCCTTTTTCTGCAACTTAGCATTCCCTGTGCATTATCAAAAAGCCTGAACATTTGCTACTACTTTTAGTTTTTCAAGAAAAAAAATCTGTGCAACAACAGTTGCGAGTGAATGCTCTCATGATTAGATTTCGTGGTGATATATTGAGGAAACTAACAACTTACAGATCCTACTTACACGACGCAGCTACCGGTATATTCTACCCTGCCACCAGCTGATAGCGCCAACGTTGGATGTGAATGTAACTATGGAACTATATGGCTTGATGTATTCTTGCTGATGGAAGCCACAACTTCTATGCAGTTTGGAATTGACGGAGTAAGTCCGAAATTTCTTCTCAACATTTGCTACTCAAAAATCAGTTCGAACCAACTAAAAGGACACCCTAAGGGCCGAGCAGCAAAATCTTAGGGAGTACTCAGACAATTATGGCGACCACCGCCGCCAGCCACGACGGTGCCCGATGAGCGCCCGAACAATACCCGGTGGCCGGCAAGCGCCCGATAAATGCGCGATTTGCACCGCGGATGGCTCAATATGTATCTGAGTTAGTGAGATTTTGAACAGCAGTCGTTATTTCCAGCCTGGCAGGCCACAATCTGCACAAAAATACAAAGTGACGTCTGAAACTAGTCCAAGTCACCCCTCCACGCTTGGTCCCAGTGTCAAGGATTGGTAGACACCGGCTACTATAAATGACCAGAGTCTAACTTTACTAGCTTCTAAATCAAGCGGCAAACGTTGAAGGAAGCCTTATCATCGCGGCGAAACTCACAAGTTCCGCTTATCTTACAGCGTGTAGGAATTGCGGCCTCCAAGAAGGTCCGCGACTCATCAGATTGGTTCTGTCGTGCCGTGGCCTAAAGGCCTGGGCTTGTCCGAAAACTAAATACAATACCGCCCACATTTGTTGAAAGATAGACGCGCATCTCCATACATGTTTTACATGTCGCTACATGTATGGACATGCGCGTCTATTTTACAAAAAATGTGAGCGGTAACGTATGCAGGGCGTCCTGTAAGGTCCGGGCTCGCCTGAGTGCTTTTTCTTGGACCGCAGATGTTTCCAGCGATGACATGCAGCCGCGAGTTGCCAAACAAACAAATCAAGTGCCGCGGATGCTCAATCCGAAAATTTATGGCCCGTGCACTGCCACATGGCAGCTCGCTGGTGCTCGCAAGAATTGTCTGAGTAGGAAACGAATACCATCGACGAGCAGCTCGCTGACAACTACTCTTTCCGCAAATGCTTTTACGGCCATTAAGGAACAGTAGTATGGCTGAGATTACTCTAAATTCTCACCCAGACCGCAATTAGCAATCAGCGTTCTCGACTATGGCCTGGACATGACAGAAATCGAAACGCCGCGATTACTATTCATCATTGACGGTCCGAGAAAATTTGCCTCGGGGGAGAGGGCAGTTTTTTTAAATGAAGGGGCGTGGCTGACGTAGCTTCCGAAAATATTAGGTAGTCCCAAAAGTAAACTCCATTTTGAATAAATTGAGCTGTTTCTTGTCTTCCTAATAGACTCGAGGCACCATTCGGACCCAAGGATCCACCCAAGTTGTAATCCAGGTAAAATTTGAGGCCAAAAATCGAAAATTTTCAACTACCCTAAAAATCAGATCCCCTTCCAGAAAAGTTCTACGGACTTGCAACTGGATCTTTATATAGTAGACACATAGTAGTACCCAAAAATGTATTTGGGGGATTTTTCCGGCGCTCAAATTTGAGAAGAAAATACTGTCCGAAAATGCCAACATGCCAACTTTTTTGGGTTTTCATGTAGCTTGGCATTTCTCGATTATAAGAGCACATACAGGGGTAATGTTTTAAAATTATACTTAGTGAGGCTTGTAGTCTAAATGACACATGTGGGAGGGGGTGGAGGGGGGGGGGGGAGTTTGCCATTTTTGGACAATTTTTGTTTCTCGCTTTATCGAAAACAATTCGATAGAGCCATATTTGAGTACTGTTATGTGCCTATTGTAAATTGACCAAGTTGTAGGTCTGTAGATTCTTTGTCGCAGAAAACCAAATCTCAGGTGGCAAAATTTTTTTCGATTTCAGCTCCAAACTTTCCATGAAATGCGACTCACTCGGATCTTAGGTGGGTTTTCAAGGCTTGATCTGCTCTATCGAATGATACCCTAAGTTTACTGGGAAAACAAAAATAGTTTGAATTAATTGAAAAGGAGTTTACTTTTGGGACAACCCAATAATTTTGGGATGCCTCCCAGTCCCGATTTTGGAAAAGGCGCGTTGCAGCCACTTTTTGAAAACTTCTCCTACAAAACAATTTTCAATCTGAAAAATTTCTAAATATTCGCATTTACTAGTGAGAAACGATCCCTTACACCACATTTCAAACAATGTAGGTAACTTTCAATGATTTGGAGCACATACCCTTCCTCATTGCTCCCCCCCCCCCCTCCTCCTCGGCCCGCCTTTTGTATGTACATAAAAAGTCTA
Source organism: Cylicocyclus nassatus (assembly GCA_958299035.1). Lineage (NCBI taxonomy): Eukaryota > Metazoa > Nematoda > Chromadorea > Rhabditida > Strongylidae > Cylicocyclus > Cylicocyclus nassatus. Next base: position 14,515,961 of record CATQJL010000223.1, read on the forward strand.
GGAACTTTTGCAGCACTTTTCCTACAAGCTGCAGCAATTAATTTCATTCGAAAAATAAAAATAATGATATTGATGCAATTTACAGGCAACTGAATACATGGTGTCTGCATTTACGAAACTGACTGTCGGTCAAGCCGAACAGTACCAGACCAGATTTGGAGTGATTCGCTATGCTACGGAAGTTCAACTCATCGCCGACTTGGACACCTACAAATCTACAGCAGATTTACTTAATCTTGAAATAAAAACCTACAACGATCTTGGCACGAATATCGAGGGGTTTGAGAGTCTGATTTTCTCGACTTTTTCTATGTGCTAAAGCTTCACAGAGCTCTCAAAATGGCTACAGACCGCTTTAAGAGCAGTGTTCATCGCATCGCCGCACGACCAGTGGTCATAATTGTTGGAAATTCCTACAGGTACATAAGTGCAAAAACAAATACCATTTTTCTTCATCAAAATCTACAGATCTGGAGATTATAACGATCCATCGCAAGCTGCCGCAAGCTTTCGTGAAGATGGTGGCACAATTATAACTATCGGTAAATGGCCACTGCAATTTGCATATTTTGAGTAATCACAAATTTGATTTAGAGTATGTCCAAGAACATGGTTTAGAAGTGCCATATCTAAGGTCTCTTGCTTCTCCCAATTACAACCTTACGAATGAGAAGAATGACGGAACACAACTAGTTGCAAACGATTTGAGAGATCTTCTTTGCAAGGGTAATTTACTAACTCCTCACTTTCTTTTTTGAATGCACTCTCATAAATTCTATAAAGGAACCTTCGACTATTGAACAGAGATTTGTAGGCGTTTTTACCGAATCATTTTCCTAGGTGTTAGACTGTGATCTACTTACCATCTTTCCAGCAAATTGCTTCTGCGGAAGGAACTGGCTAGAATACAATTTGGACAAGTGGAATGCACCGCAAGGTGGCTGCTACTACCCTGTTTCAATCCCAGCTATACAGGTAAATGTCAATAGTTACTTCATTTCGTTTTCTGTTTTTTCTTAGCTTTATGACTTTTTTCAGATAAAGAAATTTTGATGCTACCACATAAGTGAGAGTGATTCATTTCTTAAAAACCAACTTAGTAAATGTCGCTCAAAAAATTTTGTCAAATTTAACCGCCAAGGTAATCCTACGAGAATACCGCAGTCATTCTGCAATTATCCGGATATCAGTGGCTGATCGAGAAATTTTCATTGGGAGAGGGGTAACTGTATCCTGAATGAAGGGCTGGCGTTAGCCACGCCTCATTCTCGAAAAGGTTCATTTATTTGGCCTGTATCCAAGATGATCTAAAGTAATGAAGCATATCAGCAGCCGCACCTTTTTCATTTTTTAGAGGGCTATCGGGTCGATAAGTTTTGCTACCCTCTGACTTCTTACCCATATTCTCCTTATTTTTAATAGGATTCATATCCGCGAATGTCTTTGATTGAGGAAAATGAACTTTCCCACCCCCATTTTATTCGTTCCCGTTAGAAACTGGTGCTATCACTCGCTTTATCCAAAATTTATATCTCATCGCAACTAGAAGGCAAAGCAGTGTAATTTAAACCCCACCTGAGCTCTTGTTTGCGATAGAATCATGCGAAAAGTTTATATAGACTGGGACAAAAATGGGATCTACCTTTATTTTGAATGGAGTTAAAACTTCACTCCCAGCAGGAAGGTGAGCTGGAGCTAATCCCATTTTTTTAAGGTTTTAGTCGGATTTTTGCGTTTTTTTGAGTGTTTGTTTCTTAGCCCAGTTTGGGGGCAATCAATGAACGAGAAAAGTTAGACGTCTTTTGAGAAGCCCAAAAAATGTTTTTAGGCAGTAACCCTTAACACATCATAGAAAAAAGACTCATCTGAAGTCATAAAAATCCTTGCAAATGATTAAAAGAAAGAAACTTCTTCTTATAAAAATTTATAAGATATGCGAACTCTAATTACCTGAGTCGTAACTTTCCCTTAACCCAGCTCTTTAATTCTACCGGACCAAATCTACTAGATTACTGGATCACTCAAACCTTCAGCTATACCGATGCTGTATTCTTCCTTCGGGTGGAAATAGAGGGGACAAAAATGTCTACGCTCTCAACAAAGAGATGTTGAGTTGTTCCCATGTAATGAACTGTATACTATAAGTCTTTGGATGTACCACCGCAAATTTCAAGCTTTCTACAAGCTATTTCCAAGAGTTGCCTGAAAGAACGGAATTTGGAGGCCTTTATGCTACGACCTAAAATATTCCAAATCCTATCCGTAAAATGAACGTTTTAACTAGCATCTAGATGATGTCGTAGCCCTCTTCGCTGATATTTAGTGGAACCTGGAATTATCAGATCTTTAGTAACCCCCTTGCAACTATATTCTTAAACCTTTTCTGTAAAGTTTATTTGCTGGATGGTAAATATTTCGCAAGCCAAATTTCTTGATATGTCGGTTACCCTTTATTATTGCATGGGGCACATGAAAAGTCTAATTACTTAGAGAAATATTCAAACTTACCATTCTACTATCAGTGCTATTTCAGTCGTTGGCACAGCGAACATGTACGCACGATCATAATTCTACGCTGGCACTCGTCGAGGATTTCGCAAAAGATTCGTTCTTGATGTCAAGTGGGTCGTTAACTGATGATAAAACGGGAAATGGCTAGCCGTACTTATTTTCAGTATTTCCTTCGAAAACGAAATTCTGGTTGGGATTGACAAATGATGATGATGGCTGGAAATGGCAGGGCGGATACTCTGTAAGTAATCTTGAGTTTTTGTAAGGAGTTTGAAAAAGTGAAAAATGATGTATTTCCAGGCTGGATATACAAATTGGGGTCCAGATCAACCAGGAAGTGGTCGCTGTGCTTACATGCAGCAGTATTCAGGATTTAGGTAAGTTGAGACAAAGAGGAAGAAAAGGCGAGACAACTGGTATATAGCGACGATGTTCTCTTTCTCCTCAGCATCGCAATCGCAATATTCATCAAGTTGTTTGCAGGATCACTCATTATCATTATCATCTTTTGTTCAAACCCTTTTTGCAGAAATTACTTGCCAATTTAGATTGGTTGCTTGACTTAGAAATGTCTAGTCATCTTTTAAGTTTTTTTAAAAGGGTGTAATCGCTTATCGTATCAAACGGTCCGTAGCAACTTGAAGCACATCATATCGTAAGAATGACTCGAGCAATTTCTCATTGCTCAAGTCATTTTTCTTTTTTCGCTAAAAGAAAAAGAGTACTGTCTGAACATTCGGACGCGATAAACATGGCTTCACCATTTCAAAGTCAATTTCTGTTTTCGACAGCAAGTACTGGACGTATTTGGTATTGTGGGCAAAAGGCAGCAAGATTGCCTATATTGAAGGGATGGATTGAGTTATTCGGATGCCATATACTGCAATATGAAAGCCAAATAAACAATCAAATATATCAAATAGTAAATATTGTATTTACTATCACTTTTAGGTTCGCTTGGTTCTCCGACGAGTGCTCCGACGACAAGTGCTACATTTGCCAGTCAAAACCGTGCGATTCTACGAAATACTGTGAAACAAATTTCTAGTGAGGTGCCATATATGGAGTAAAGAAGTTAATTAATGATTTTTTGACACAATGCATTAATATAAATTGGAGATAATAATTGATGGAAAATCTGAATGACGCCATATCGCAAACGCAGCAGTGGCAGGCGGCGGAGGACTACGTCTACCAACTATGCATTCTATTCCATTTCTTGGTGACGGGAATGTTAATGCCGCGCTCGGGTCTTGCGCGGCGTGCGCGATGTCATTTGGAAGATTTACCAGGCTTCAATCAATGCGCCGCTTAACACCCGTTTTCTCCTTCATTTGTTCCTTTTCTCAAAACGTTTTTTCGCTTTTTTGTTTCCTTTCTTATCCCACGAATTGGTCTATTTAGGATCGGCTCTAGTACTACTTTGCTTGGGTCACCAGTTATTTTATGCGGACGATGGACCGAAGATGTGGCAGCGCTAAGCTGCAGAACTTGCACCATTGTGTGAAAGAACTGCACATAAACCCAATTAAACGCGTAGTGGGAGAGAAAAAATCATGAGATTCAAACAGTACACGCGATTTTCGAGACCCTTCAATTTCACAAACACTTTCCTTTACATAAAGGCCGTAGCTCTACGAATACTGGGAAAGGAAGCAAATATTTTACAGCTCTGTCGAGGATCTTCATTGAGTTGGCACGAAGCTTCTGTCGAATATTCTTTCAAAATAAAAGTGGCTGTTACCCAAAAAAAACCCTTGTTCTTATTGTTATTGCTATTTGGTCATGTATTTTTTCAAAATATTGTAATTCGCCAGCTTTTTATTGAAAGATCTTCATTATCGCGAAGAGAAGATTACACCAGCTTTCTTGTCTTACGTAACCAAAACTCAGGATCATAGAAATAAAACCTATGACAGTTATTCATATGAATTTCATGGTCTAATTCAATGGAAAGAAGTTTATGCTGATTAAACGTCGGTAGGAAGATGTACGTTTTTCAAAAAAAAAAGACTGGCCAGTGACTGGTTTTTGCTTTGTTTTTTTTTGAATAGCCATGAATTTTTCAGTGACTTCAATAGTACATACTCAGAAAGGGTGCTTTTAAGGCCTATACAGTTGGCTCTTTTACCTTTTATTGCGACAATTCAAATTTGAAACTATGGTGCAAAGAATAAAGCCCAAGTAGTCACCTTTTTTTCGGTTCCATTCCCAGCATTAATTCGTCTAGAAGACCACCACAGGATCATCGCGAAGCAACTCCCATTCCTAACAAAGTAACTGCAAGCAAACTTTTTGAGAAGCAACCTACATTTTCAAAAATGCTGCGATAGAATTTTTGGAAAAGCTTAATACCTGTGCAACTGTTTGCTCAAAAAGCTTTGCGAAAAAGACATTTTTCGAAATCGTACTAGGTACGCCAAAATTATTCGCGGGTTATTTCTGAGTGTCGAACATACATGAAACTTTCCCAGCAAAGCGAGGGGTCAATTGATTTTGTCTCCTTGAGTTTATACGCTCGTAAACTTTGTTCAAAGATGTAAATTAACATGTTCCTTTTCCGTAAAATCCCATTATACTTCCGATTATTTGCGTGCAGCGCGCGGTTAATGTTTTATTAACTTTCTTGTCTTTTAGAGCCGCTTCCCTTTAATAGAGATCACGCATTAAAATATCACTTACCCGAATTGCTTTCACTAAACTTGAAAGTCTAAAAAAGGTAAAACGAATGTTCATTCATTTTATTAGGCATTACTTCTCATAGCCTTTACGTTTTTAAATGAAGATCTTTTTTAGATCTGGAAACTGTTGTTCGTAAGCATGAGTACGGCTTCTGCGACGTAATTCAGATCTTTCTCAGTGTTCAATTGTATCTGCTTCGAATAATTTGACTCTTATGATTTTATGCAATCTGTATAGTGTATCTGAGACACATTAAACCTTCGATCGAGGTATCGTCGCCTCCCTGCCTTAGATCAGAGCCTTTTAGCAACTTGTTCTCCGATAATATTTTTACGTATTTCAAAAGAGAATAAATTTTCTTATCCATGTAATAAGCCTGTGATGCTCCGCCTTTCCATTCCATGAAAGTTGGAAAGCTGTCAATTTAGCAGTAACATACTTTCTATAAAATGGCTTTGCAAGACCTCTGCTAAATAAGAACGTGTTGCTTCAGGCCGTATCAGTTGGTAATTCAATGTTCAAAAAATCCATCTTTTTCAAAAAAAATTTAGCAAAGTTCGATTTTAGAATAGTGACTCGTGCCACGGAGAGACAGTCTTTTCGCACGGGCGATCTCCAGCTCTTCCCTGATCTTGATTTATCTCAACACGTCACGCACGCCGCAGATCCCTCCTTCCCCTGCTTCGTAGGCAAAAGCCGCCGCAGGGCATGTCGCTGTGATCCTGGGTGGAAAGAATTACGGTTGTACGAATCGCCCTACACCCCGTGCCACCTGCTTTTAACGCATGCATTTAGAGCTAGCTAACTTCAACCTGTTTCGCGTCCGAAGGCTCTGCCAACTATTAGGTTGTCAAGAAAATAATGTCGTTTTTGATAGCAAAGCCATAAGACAAACCCAAAAACTATGTAAGGTGTACCATTCGATAGAGCAAAGGAAGCTCTACAAGATGACATCCGAACATTGGCAGAACTTGTTATTTACCCAAAGTTCAGAGCCAAAACATACGAGCAACTCGTGGTGCCAAAAATCGGATTTTTGCCCTAGTAAAGCCTGCGAACCTCTTACTTGCTCCTGCTTGTAAAGGACACATGCACTTATCCATAGGTCACTTGCTATATTTTTTCCATGCTTAGAAACCAAGTAAAAATTGAAAAATGGAAATTGACAGACTCCGCCCCCAGTGATACTGGGCCCGTCCCACATATGCCGTTGTATACTACGAAGCTTTGTAACTTTAACCATAATAGTTCGGCCTTGGTTATACTCTAGTTCTCGAATAATGTCAATTTTACACGAGAAAAACCCGGAAAAAACGACATTATTTTCTTGACAACCTAATATTTCGACTTCGCCGGGATCCTAGACTATACCCGACGCGTTTTTGAGGCACTAGGTGTGCCACATATTTTTTGTTGTAGTGAGCAACTTCGGATAGCACTCTCGAAAAAATTCTATAATCTGTACTCTTACAAAGAAATTGTTTGTACTCTAACTGGTCTTTTCAAATGAATATCATACCATATCATAATGATAAAGTTCTGTACCAATCTTGGACTTCGCTCAGGCAACTAACAAGAAGAATATCATACCATTTTTTATAGGTCAAACATGTACTAGGCTCGTACTGAGCCAAATTGAAAACTGTCTATGGTCCTTTAAGCCGAGTAAGAAGTTTTTTTTTCTTGAACAGAAAGTGAACAAGGGCTTTAGAGCGGCTCAGTCGTTGCGGTCGCAATCAGGAGGGCCAAAATACTAATGTTCTTCAATTTGCGTTAACATGTCAAAAAAAAACTGAGGATTACTTTTCTAATTAGCTAGATGTCTTTGCTCAACATTATCAGAGACGAAGGCTTGCTCTGTTTCAATGCACAATTTCAAAGCAAGAGAAAGGTTCTCAAATGATGAGTTTGTAAAGTTGTGCCTGCGTACTTAGTACACCTCAGCTGAAGAGGGAATTTGAGATTTTTTTCGAAAGATGAACCAGCCGCATTCCGAATCGACTATCGCTCCATGATCATTGTGATTGTTGAGAACAGATGAGTGCCAGCCATCAAGCCCGTTTCGATGGCGATTCAAGCAGTTTTGGCACTCACATGAAGCGGTTAATTTTGGCGCAACCTCGTAGAACGAAAATCCACTTTGAAAAACCCTCAGCTCTTATACAGCTGTCATTTTTTCAGGTTGTGCGCGTCTATCAAGATTATGATGCCATAATTTACACAAAATGACCCATTGTGTCGTTGGACAAAGATAAAAAGGATATACAGCGCGACATTTGTTGGTAAAGGTTTCCATTATGTTAGCTCTTCTTACACTCATTTGATACACTCATTTGGACAGTTTTCAGCTGACAAAACAAACTGAGTGGAGCAAAGTATTGATTAGATCAACATCTGAACATTGCAGAAAATTTAAAGTACCCTATTTTCAGGTGTATAAGCCGCACCCTTTTCGCTCTAAAGGCGAACAGGCCAAAAGACTGACTGTCATCATTGAGCGCGTTAAGTGAGAGCAGTATGCGGTAAGGCGACCGCTTCGCGAGACATATGCGCGGCGGCACGCCTGGGTCTGCTCGCGTTTAGAGCAAAAAGAGTGCGGCTTATACACCTGAAAATAGGGTACATATTTATGGGGCTCTGCGTTCAACCTGTCCTTATAATTGTAGGAAACTCTTACGTGTAAGTTTACAGAAACAGCGACGATTACTTTCTCTAGTGAAATTGATAGATCTGGAGCTTAAAACAATTCTTTGCAAGCTTCAGCTGGTTTCCGTGAAATTGGTGGCACATTATAACGATCGGTAAGTAATTTCTGCATCTTGCATTGTGTATTAAATTTTTATTCAGAGTATGTCCAAGGACATGGCTTAGAAGTGCCTATCTAAGGCCTCTTGCTTCTCCCAATTGCAATCTCACAAATAAGAAGAATGACGGGACACAAATAGTTGTAACTATCTAACAAATCTCCTTCGTGAGGGTAAACTTTCATGTGACATTGTTTAGTCAATATGCAAATTGACATGTTCAAAATTTCTCTGTAAATGAAAAATCAAAGGTGTGCTGAATTTTTTGAATGGGATTCTTTGTGTTATAAAGCTTTTTTCAACTCTGTCGTTCCAGCGAACTGCTTCTGCAGAAAGAATTGGCAAGCTTATAATTCGGACAAATAAAATGCACCACAAGGCGGTTGTTACTATCCTGTTTCAATCCCAGCTATACAAGTGAATATCTCTCAATCACTGTTTTTTGATTAATACACGTTTTACAACCTTTTCAAGGACATCATAAATTTTCAAGACTTTTCAAGAAAGCTTACAACATGCCATTGAAAAAAGTTTTTTGCCAAATTTGGCCTTGGCCTAAGATATTTTCCAATGTTATGCGATTAGCCATTATGGTAAAATGGGCAGAGAAAAGCACGTGATTTGCTGGAGATAACCTATACCATCGCAAGGACATTTTCCGACCAAAATCTTCCGCAAAATTACGCGAAGGAAAGTCATCGAGAAGGTTTAGTGAAAAATGTTTATAAAATTTAACAAAGTTGACCATCAAAAGAATTTGCTCTTCAGTGCGTGCGTCTTCTCATTTGCAACTATTGCAAATGAGAAGACGCATTAGTTCTTTATATCTAGACCATCTGGGTTTCCGCGCCCCTACAAAAACATTCTGCTGACAACGTTTTCGCTTCATTTTCTGGTGAATATCCGCATACTGTATTCCAAAACTCATGTTCACAAAATCCCTGCATTAACCGAACTGTCTTTGTTAGTACACTGTTTCTTCTAAACATATTTGCACACCAAGCAGTTCTAACTAGCAATCTGTCTGATGTCGCCTTCCCCTTCGCTGGTAGTAGATCCTGAAATCACCCGCCTTTGAGAAGGCCCTATTAAGACTATTTCTGACAAGCTCTCTCAGTAGTTTAGAACTGGTTTTTTTGGCCAGAATATAATTTGAAAGCCTAATTTCTATTATCGAACGGAACAAATTCATTGAAGAAGGCCAATGCCTCGCGCTCGAAAAGATAAATTCTCCGCATTCACTATCAATACAGTACCAATATCTTTGCAGCCGTCGGCACAACGAACATGTAGGCACGGTCACGATTCTACGTTGACACTTGTCGAGGATTCCGCAAAAAATTCATTTTTGATGTCAAGTGAGACCACCAACTTGTGACAAAACAAGAAAACACACTGATAAACCACGGTTTATTTTAGCATTCCCTTCAAAAACGGAATTCTGGTTAGGCCTGACAAATGATGGTAATAGCTGGAAATGGCAAGGCGGATACTCTGCAACCTTTATTGTCAACTAATCGATAAGTGATATGCGGTTTTAGACTGGGTATACTATTTGGGGTCCGGATCAACCAGGCAGTGGTCGCTGTGCTTACATGCAGCAGTAAGGTAAGTTGAAAAAAGAAGAAGATGAAGAAGAAAAGGCGAATGGAGTGGTAGATAGCTAACGATGTTTTGATTCCCTTCATTTTAGAATTGCCGTATTTTCGAAGTCAGCAAGTTTGAAGTATTTACATCAGCTTTCAACTCATCCTCTTCTTCAGAGACGTTTTTCGCAAGATTTCGCTGCCAAACACTGGTGCCTAGATAACCTTCTAAGGCCCATAGCAACGTAAAACACATTATTTTGCATTTGCATCGATACCATCCCTTTGTTTTGTCAAGAAGAAGATAGTGATGTGTCTCTCCATGCGCTTAGACTCAATCCCACCATTTCAAACGACATCTGTCATCAATTAAGTACCAACTGTATTTGGTATTACAAATATCAAATAGCAATATTGTTAGCAAAGGGTAACCAAATCACTTAAGTTGAAGGATTAGATCTAACTAATTGGATGCCACATTTCAGTAGTAAAAAAGCAAATAGATCACAAACAAATAGATCACAAAGTCTTATTGTTGTTATTACTATTTATTATTACTTTTTAGGTTCGCTTTGTTCTCCGACGAGTGCTCAGATGACAAGTGCTACATTCGCCAGTCGCAACTACGAGATACTGTGATACTTCTTTCTAAGAGAACAAAGAAACTAATTAACGATCTGTAAAAATATGCATTTAGGCAAATCCTACATAACAATTTCATTAATTTGTGTTGTACACAAAAGGCGCCGAAAAAGAGAAAAATCCAAAAAATTTGAAAAAAAGATTGTCTTTTGGTAAAGGGACCCGGTTGTTTTCCTTCTTTGAGCGGTGCAGTGAAGAAGCTTCTAACGAGCTCCCACTAGTCGTACGCTATGGGAAAGTAGAGAATGCCAAGCTTGGCTATCGACTTGACCCGAGATGGACGCGTCCACCTGGGCGGAGAAAGAGGAAAGAATTAGGATAGAAATTTACTGGTTGTTAATCTCGACCTTTTCCACGCAAGATATAACCCTTCAGGACTTGCAAAATACATAAAAAAGCTAGAAACATTTTTTCTCCTGTTACGAATTCGACAATGGCTTAATCTCCAAACAAAGCACATACTGTTGAATCAGTCAGGAAATTGCGCATGATGAGCCGCACAGGACGGCAAAGCAGGGCATCGAGTATAGTTCTTAGTGTCAATGGTTCCAAACACAAAATTGTGTTTGGAACCATTGACAACCACGCTTGTGGTATTGAGTACTCTAAAATTCCCTGCAGCTAGTTTTTTGCTCCATATCTTTACGTGTCATCTTTATGCAAAACAGATACGTGCTGTACTCGTGAAATTAGGGCAATATAGTAGATTGAACACATCGTTTATTAATCTTAAACACATTCTCTTATTCCAATAATAAACCATATCATATGCGATAGAGCAGAAGTAGTGGCTATTGATGCCATGTGCGCATAGCGAATGCGATTCCTAGTATCAAAATGGATGACCATTTTTAAGCTCACACAAAAACCATTTCTTACGCGAAAACTCATTATGCGATATTTCAGACGATGGGCATGCCATCGTCTGAAATATCCCATGTAAGACAAAAACTTGAAACGAGTATGGATATTTAGCAAAGGAATGAAGACCGGTACAGAAAGAGAGCGTCTAAACGCTCAAGCAAAGATAGCTTCTTTACTCAATTACCATTTCCACCGCATGCAAACGCAAGCGCACAGCCTCTTTTCGTAGGTTTCTGCGAAAGGTAGTGATATAGCCTATAAATATATTTTGAACGGCACATATCCAGGAAGGATAAGTCCCAACCAGGGTCGAACAAGAGGTGTGGCACGCGACCACGCTACGATCCCCTCTTCCCAAGAGTTGTTCTCAATATGACTCCTCTGAATTACAGTTTTTTTACTGTAAACATCAGGAAGAAACCCTACTAAGCACAATGATATCATTTTCGCAATCACCTTGTCAAGTATTATAGAACAAGCTTCGGAGACTTCTGAAATTTGTGAACCACTACCTTGCAGAAATCGTCTTTTAAAAACATGATTAAGTTTGTTCTAGAAATGTTTGCTACCCCTTTTTGCACTCTTACAAAGCACTTGTACGCTAGAATTTGATCTTTAAGTGATCTAGGCTAAAAGTTAACCGAAAGTTCGCTTAGCTCATTTTTTGCTTTCAGTGGTTCTGCTTTCGGCATCTGTTACGTAGAATAAAGGATACGAATTTGGCTCAAATTACTCCCTTGGAAAGTAGAGAATATGCCGATAAAAGTTTTTTTGGAAGGCAAGTCAGAGGCACCGTCCACCCTAAAGACTCTTGAACTTTAGCCAGCATATGATATTAGAGCTCCCTATCAAGCCAAGGCCCAAGTCGCAGCAAAATGCCGCTTCGGAAGCGAGAAAATGGCGCCGGAATTACGAAGATGCACAAGCCAGACGGCACGGCCCCCTCCATGCCCGCCCATCTGTGCGCGCTCAGCGTAGATAGGCGGGCATGGATGGCCGCCGCTCCGGAAAGCCGGCCATTGGGTTCGTTGGAAAGGAGTTTTCGCGGATTCGAATCCATACTCGAAATTAAAGACATGAGAAGGCCTCGGAACGATCAAAACATGGAAGTCAAGAACTGGGTGGGTGGTGCCTTTAATGGGGTGTGGCATAACCCCGAAAAGGTGTGACTGCTACACCTTTTTGGCAGTAGCGTACCCAGCATTCAGGACCTGGCACAGATAGTCTGAGGTCAAACTGGACTTCGTTTTTGAAGTTAGAAGCAACGAGGATATCGTTTTTATAAGGTCCTGAGGGAAGCGCCAATAAAAAAAACGACGAACTTGTCAGGTTTTACGAGTTGAACGTGTTCTTTCGCAAGCGCGCGAATTTCAAACGCAAGACCAAACAATCAAATGTTTACAGCGAACAAACAATCACATGGCTCCGAATTTGGGCTACATGTATACGGTATTACTCCAAACTATAATATGTAAAAAGTTTCAAAAACTTATGTGTGTCCTAATGCCCGTTTCCGAATTTGTTGGTTTCTAGACCAACATCAAACCAGCTGGGTTGGTTCGGAGCCTAAATATCGGAGAGTTCACATGAATTATGGCCAGGGTTGAGCAAGAGGTCAGGCACAAGTCTTTCCAGAACGACCCCCCCCCCCAGTGAAAGCCCCTAAACGACCCCTCTGCTTCACCTCCAGGACCTCAGGCTGTGATAATTCGAAGGGATCAGCCGTTTTTGGGAGGTTCTTGCTTTTTGGAGGTCTGTAGGTCGACTTTCTGCGATTGCACAGCACACGCAACTTGACGGCAAGTTTTGGATTTTGGATAGCCCTACTTTTAGAGCTATAATTCCCACAGGGGTGTATTGTTTAGCTCCAAATTTGCAGTATTGCAAGAAGAGGCTTTGAGTTCGATACTTATAGCAGAAATGGAGCGATTTTCAGTTTTTGAAAACAAGTTAATCGGGTCAGGCGCAACCCCTCAAAAGCTCAGGCGGCCTGACCTTTTGTGGGGTTGCGCCTGACCCGATTAACTTTATCATTGAAGAAGATTTTTTATTCAAGTTTTATGTGAATCGCTAGCACAATCCTCAAAGATTCCACAGCAAGTGTTTGGACTTAATTCGACTTGTTTCGGCCTTGTGGTAATCCGTGGAGTTGAAGCAGTCATGGCGAAAAACGCGCCAGTCGGAATTTTGGCATTATTTCTTACTCCACTATTTGCAAGCGACACAAAGTGCGATTTTTAGCCTAGACTAGTAGGGAACAATACTTTGTTACGAGTACAAAAAAAACTGACTTTTCTCACTTTTGAAAACAACTCAATCATGTTTGAAAATCACGCTTTTTAGTCGTTGAGAAACACTAGATAATGCAGTAAATAATGGTTTGTAGGGCTCATAGAGGTAATTTGACGTGTTCGGAAATGATACCCATTTCACACAGCAAGCTTCCTTGATGAATTTATAATATGTCAAGGTAGAAGATGAAGATTTGAGTTTTGGCCGAAACTTCGATTGTGGAATCAATCAGTATGCTGTTTAAGACCGTTCATTCCTTCAGTACTGGTGAGGTCGCGGTATCCATTAAACTAGCGCTTTTCTTCACCTTAATCGTAGTATCTCCTCAATCGAACGAATTCGATTCCTAATCACGACCCCCCCCCCCCCTCTGTCTTACCCCAGCACGACCCCCCAGGTCGGGCGCGCCTGACCCCACGCTCAACCCTGATTATGGCCCTTTTTGATTTGGACGATCAGAACGGTCAAAAATCTATCATATAGTGAAGATAGCGAGTCCATTGTCTCTCCTCTGTTTTTGAGCCGAAAGTAGCGTAAATCTATGCGTTGATAGCAGTGGCGTTCCCAGGATTTCCGCTCGGGGAGAGGGGGGAAGGAAATTTTTCCGAAAAGGTGCGTGGCATTAGCAACGCACTCCGAAAAAGCTTTAGGAGTGCTTCTCAAAATTTGCGGGTACCTAACCCCTAAAATCCGGAAAAAGGGGGCGGGGCGCAAGGCTAATTTATTATTTTAATTATTTACAAAAATAAACAAGTCACTTGCACATTTTTATAACCCATTTAAGCAACTTTCACCCCCCTTCGCCCCCCCTCGGTACGCCATGGTTGATAGATATTGCGCTCCAATCGCACGCGGTGTTCTTTGAACTATGTGGCGAAAAATGCATCGCTGGATAGTTGAGGCCACAGATTTGGTGGCCTAGAGGTTTTCGACATTCTGAGCACTAAAATCGTACCCTACCCAATGATAGAGCCTTCAGTCAACTCGAAATGTTTTCTTTTTGCTTTATTTGTTATGAAGACACCTCGAAATGCACTTTTCCGCTTTTTATTGTTATGTTGATTGAATAAGGGTTTCTCTACTAACTTTTACGTCAAGAAGGACTTCGTAAATTTTCGCAAAGTCATGGAGGACTTCGCTTCCAAAAATGCTCCGAACCAACGCGTGCCGGACCCTGGCAGCATTCCGCTCGGGTGAGTGGGAGGCGCGACAAAAAATTTTCCTGGTGAAGATGCGTGGCGTTAGCTACGCACTTCGAAAAATTTTTTGGAATGTTTTCCAAAATTTTTGCGGCCCCCTGACCCCGAAATTTTGAAAAAGGGGGCGTGGCGGCAGCCCCCGAAAAATTTTTTACGGGGCTATTGACGTTTTAAAAATTTTCAAAAATTATTTCAATTATCTACAAGTAAAAAGAAGTCGTTTGCACATTTTTATAACACAATTAAGTAATTTTTAAAAATTTCGCGACCCATTTTCGGGTGGGGGGGGGAAGGGGAGGCCCCCCCTCGGTACGCCATTGCTTCTTGGGGTTGTACCACACCCTGTTAACATATTAGGTTGTCCCATAACTCTTTTCATTTTTGAATTTTCGCTGCAATAACTCATACAATTCTTATCCTAAATATCAGAACGCCATTCGACAGAGAAAAAGAAGCTCTACAAGATGGCGTCTATGCTTTTTCAACAGCCTTGATACTTCTGCCCAGGTTTTAATTCAAAATCTGGAAAGTGGATCGCCGTAACGAAGGAAATGCGTGAGTCAGCAAACCAAGTCCCAGTACGAATGTTGGTCTTCTGCTGGCAAGTGGTCTTGCTGCACTTCCAAAATATGCTGACTCCGAAGTAAAGCTTCATCTTATGGCCGCTCCACAGAATTTTTGTCGGGGGCAGTACATCCCTCTTCTGCAAAAATTTGACGGCGCTCTTCTTTGTTCTGGGCAAATTGAATATGTTCATCTGAAAACAGAAAGACGTTACTACAATGTTAATATTCAGTTCTAGAGATGTTAAACTAAAAACTGTAGTGAGTATTGATCAAAAAACGGGACAGACTAACGAGTGCAGGTGGGCGAGATAAAACTCCTGATAAAACCTATCAGACATGTAGGCGAAATGTAAAATTCTGTTGACGCATGGCAGGAGGTTGACACTCCTCCTGTCAAATTTTGATCAAATATAGTTGGGTAGATGGATAGTAAGAAATAATATCTCCTTTGAAAAAATGGGTCCACATAACGGAAAAGTACCACTTTTCGTTCCCCTGAATCCTATTTAAAAAACATACACAATGATACATATGAGAATATGGTGTGGAGTGTATATGCGTGAGCGAGTGAGAGATCTGTGAGGTTATTTTCTTGCCCCCAAGATAAAATTTTTTTTTGGTTTTGCAACCGGAACCTTTTAGATTTTGGTTTCAAACTTGATCAAGATCAAAGCTGATGCAAAAGCTAAATGCCATCTTGTAGAGCTTGTTTTTCTTTATCCAATGGTATCCTGATGTTCGTTTAAAAAAATGGTGGCAAAAATATGTACAGTCTGTGTCAATTACTTACTTCTTTTCGCGTGAGAACTAGCATGCGCAACGCAAGGGCCTTGCGTGCGGACTTTTAATTGATGAGGCCATTTGAATGATGCGCATGAAGTGCGCGAAGCTCTGGTGTGGCGACTGCGCTTACGGAAAGGGGAGCAGTGATTGACACAGACTATATAGGCCATTTAAACTCTAACTGCCCTCGTGTTGGGTTGTGTCAAACGCGCGGCGAACGCAACGTATGCGAGTACGCAGTGTACGCACAAGTGTATGAAGATATTACGGAGCGTACGCGCGTACGTCGCGTACGAGTACGCTGCGCAGCCTGGCTCAACCCTTTGAACATCAAGGCACGGAGCCGATGGAGAATGAGGTCCCTGTGATGCAGGCTATTCACAGGCAAAAATAAGTGCGCATCTCTTCCCAACGTTTTTTATGAGAATTTAGAGTCAATTTTGGCTAAATCATAATGTGCACTGCTGAAAACAATTTGAAGGGTGAGCGGAAAACTCATTAGCGTGTGAGACCGCATAGTGCCTCGCGACATCCATTCGCTTATGCTGGCGTCCAAGGCGCGGCGGATGCAAATAGGTTTTACAAGGCCTATATTATCTAACAAGGGAGGTCGGATCAGTCGAAGTGGCCTTTTCAAATGGGTCATATACTATTTTGAAGAGCGTTAAACGCTGATTCCGAATCCTTCTTCGTTATCTGCCGAGCGCCTCTGGACGCCGAGTTATAAATGTTTTTTAAAGCGAAAAATGAACGCAGAATTCAAGTAAAATTGACTATTACGGACTTTTCAGCGTTTAAATAGAGCAACATGTTGTATGAGTGTTTTGGGCAAAAGGTATCCTTTGAAATGGGGTGCTCTGGTAACCAACATTGGACCATTTGAGCAATTCCGACGAATTTTGCCCTAATTACGCACTCAATCTTTTAACCCAAAGAACGCTCATAACTCGGCGTCCAGAGGTGCTCGGCAGATAGCGAAGACAGATTCGGAATCAGCGTCCTAAGCTCTATAAGACAGTATACATTTCAAGATGAAATGCCACTTCGACCATGTATCCTTCCCTTGTAAAGCACAATTCTCTGAGTCTTTACTGGAGATTTGTGAGTAAGGGTTGCTCAATGCTGAAGTCACTGCAGCAACGACAGCAATCGATCAATATCTTTTGCCGGCCCCCAGTATGGAACAACTCTAAAGGTAAAGCACAACCATATAAAGCGAAAATGGGACAGCCGAGAGTTTCGATGGTCCCTCAATCCATACTTTGGCAGTTATTTGAATGAGATTTCTCTCGTGGGCAAAGAATGATTAGTACTTTTTAGTGAGTGCACAAAGACATAGCTAATTTGCCTTCAAAACAGGGTTAGTCATGTTCGGAAACGTTCATTTCTTTTAGTGACCCGATTCTGGAAGCCTCAAACCTCGCTGAAATTTGGTTCACAATGGTAACTTGGCATGCTAAATACGGAAATAAAACTTATGCTTGCTTACGGTACACAAAACCATGATAGGTGGTCATCCAGTGCGCTTGTAATTTGCATAATGTACTTCCTTAACATTGTTGGAACCTTTCTATCACTTATCACCTCAATTACGACCCCTCCATTTAACCATTCAATACCTTCCCCCCCCCCCCCAGGTGTGGCGTGACACACCCTTTGTCTCACTCTGGTCCCAGCTTGTAACATTACAGAGACTAAGAATGTTCGATTTTGAACAGCGCCTAAAGAAAACAACTATGGTAAATACTCCGTTTTTCCTCCATTTTCTGTCTTTTTTGAGTACGGACTATATACTAAAAGCGCATATTCCAGAAAATGAAGAGCGTAAGTTTTTGAAGCTTAACAAGAAGCATGTCATCGTTATTGGAAATGCTTCTAAAAATCACAAAAAAGGCTTTTTCATGCAACAAGCTTGCAACAAAAAAATTGAGTTCATTGCCAACAAAAACGCCCAACTTCTCTGTGCACTGCTCTAACTTTACAACACTACATAAGTAAAAACGGTGTGGAGATTTGCCAAGGTGTATCCCTTTTGATTTAAGTGTTCGAAAATTTTCATGCGAAAATAAATCTTAATGTCTTCGTAAAGACTTAAATCGTTATGTCAAGATGAGTCCTCATAAATTATGTTAAATCAACAGTATACGTTAGAAATAGGGGGTGGAAGTAAGCCACTATGAGGCAAAACGCTTTTGCAAGAAAGTCCCCTAGAATAAATATTAGGTTGGAAACTAAGTTTTGCAACTGGTCTCATAACTTCCCTCTCACTCAACATGGCGCGCTCAAATTTTGCCACTGCGTTGGTTATTACGTAAGCTACAAGCGCAGCTGCTGTCCTACCAAATTCTGACGTAGCAGTGAGGCTCACGGTAAGTGCATGGTATAGAGGGGAAAAATTCAAAGTTTGACGGATTTGGCTGAAACTTGGCATAGGGGTGTTATCCGACATGCTGATCACGAAAAAGATAGTGAAATTGCGTGATAAGAGCTTTTTTGTAGAATTACCGTAGGTGTACGATATGGGGTCTCACCCTGAACAAGGAAAAAGGCGTTGAATCAATAAATGAATGTGATATTCGCGTTTGGCAGGTGAAATAACCTTACTATGTAAAGTCTCGGTGGAATTTGAGCTTCGGACTCTTTAGTCATTGACGGTCGTCCCCAGCGGCTCTTGCGTACATCGACTTGTTCGACTTTATGAGGACGCCAAATCTCGACATGCCCCTATATTTTGTTTCTTTCTTAATAGGCCAAAGGAGTCAACCTCCAGCAATAATCTGTAGACGAATCCGGATTGCTGCGCATGGTTTAGGCTGCCAAAGGCTTCATTTTAGCTTGAAATCCCAAAAATTCTCAAATTTCACTGGTTTTCGAAAAACGCCTGAAACTTTTCTATCTCGCGTTCAAAATTTAAACAATTTGTGCTCGCTTGTAGCTCACATTGCCTTCTACATGATGCCAAAGTTTGGGCGCGCCATATCCAAAGGGTGTGAAGTTATGAAGCCAGTTGCAAAACTTAGTTTCCAGCCTAATACTTACAATACGAACGGTCATGCCTCTTTCTGCAGGTAAGATGCGAACCAGAGAGCAATTGTCCACAAATCAAAGAACATAATTCTTATCTTAAGCAGTAGCCTTGCATGTTGACCCTTTCGTACGCTTCAAGCTGGAAGAATTCATCCAGGAGTCATTAATTAACAAACCACTGTTGGTAGCTAAGAACTCGCAAAATTCTTCCGAATCCTAGGAAAAATGTCATCATTCGAAAATTTGAATCAGAATCCGCAGAAAAACAATTTTTAGTCTCAGTAAAAATCTTTATAAGTTCTGGGCAAATTGCTGCGGCATTTCTAGAGTGACACACACAGCGAGCATGTGCAAGTATTTGAATTTTCTCTAAATTTTTTGGTCTCAAACTTCACCATTGGGAAGAAGTAATGGTGAATGAGATGAATCCGGAGTGATTTTTTTTTACTTCTGTTGAAAATCAAAGGTGATGGAAAAAAGGTAAAACGATAGAAATGATCCAATCTTTTAATAGTAAACTTTTCGTTTTCATTTCTAATTTTGCAAAACGGGAGTTTCAAACACATTAGCATTAGTGTTTTCTTAAGCTAATTGTTTTTGATGCCCAGTGCTACGCAGGACGCTTTTCTTTCTAGTTCGAGATGATGCCCAGAATGCAACCTATTTCATGAGGTCATAGGAGGTAACATTAGTCATTATCATATCTATGCCAATGGAGTACTGTACCAACTCAATGCATTCGCTGCTCCCTTATCACAAAACTAAGCCGAACAAGAGCTCTTTAGCATA
The DNA here is from genome assembly GCA_958299035.1 of Cylicocyclus nassatus. Lineage (NCBI taxonomy): Eukaryota > Metazoa > Nematoda > Chromadorea > Rhabditida > Strongylidae > Cylicocyclus > Cylicocyclus nassatus. The sequence continues at coordinate 14,535,706 of CATQJL010000223.1, forward strand.
TTCAGCAACAGGTTATCGCTCATGTCTATTAGTCCCAATTCTTTTCTTGATAAGGCGTAACGATGCGCTTCGTCCGTTTCGCCGTGGGGATTCTCAGTAAGTTCTGTAAATTTACTATTAGTAAATAACCTTGTATTTCAAAATTTGTCTTTTGAGTCAATAGGAGAAAACCGATAATAAGTCCTAGATGTTTACGATATTTTAGCAGCCATTCATATCTCGTATGGTTCTTTTCAATGCAATTCTACAAGCGACGACGCAATTTCCTGCTCCCGGAAAGCCTTATTTGCTATTGATGGCACCAGTTATATGGGCTCTCGTTATAACATCCGTTCCGTATGTTAAACATTCTAAAAAAACATCTTCATAAATTGTCTGCTTGTAGGAATTTGACCTCATAAAGACATGGATACTGCCTCAACTAGACATCAGGAAGGGATATGTAGAAGTCGCCTTTGAGGCATACTGCGACAGCGGTAAGTTTAGGGTAACAATTTTGCAGAGAAACTCAAAGCTTCAAATTACGATTCTAATGCCAAGTTGTTTTATATATTGATATATTATATCTATCCACCAGTGGCGTACCCAGGATTTCGGCTCGGGGGGGGGGGGGCCAAAAATTTTTTTCTAAAGAAGGTCGTGGCGTTAGCCACGCACTCCGAAAAATTTTGGGGGTGCTTCCCAAAATTTTTTCGGGTCCCCGACCCCTAAAATCTGGAAAAAAGGGGGCGTGGCGTCAGCCACGCCCCCGAAAAAAATTTTTTTACAAGGCTAATTTGAATTTTTAAAAATTTTTAAAAATTATTTTAATTATTTACAAAAATAAACAAGTCACTTACACATTTTTATAACCTATATAAGTAACTTTCAAAAATTTCGCGACTGCTATCCACTGCTATCCACCTATCAGGCTACACCTATTGTTGTGATTACGATTCCTATAAGCCAGCAGTTTGTGAGAACTTAGAAAAACTTTGGAGTGAATTAGCTTGGTGCAGTGCCTACTATCCTATCACTTTGTCAGAGTAGGTCAACAGCCTCTATCAACTTTATCAACCAATTCAACCTATTTGCTTTAAGGGCTATACCATTTTTTTTCAACGCCTACGGCTTCAACTACACATCACTCGTGCTATTTACTGGTGACAGGTGAGTGTGTTAAAAATGTTCTTGTAAAGCGACCATTCTGTAGAGCTAGCTTCAATTTAGGTTTACACTTCGAAACGATACACCGATACTCTTCATTATTGTAAAATTGCGATAGAAATCTTGAGAGTGTTTTGACTTACTAAGAGCCGTATTTCCCTTCAAAGGGGAAATAGACAACTTAGAAGCACTGGCACAAGGCTAACTGAAGATCGCGATTTTGACCATGAAATCATCTGCACATTACAGCTGAGCTTTCTCATCAAGGTCCCAGGTACAATACCGCTAGACGCGAATGCAGCATAGCTCATGCGACATGTAACATAACTCACGCGACGGTCGCATGAGTGATGCAACGGTCGCCTACATGTATGGACATCACCGTCGCATGGCCATATCTCACTTCAGAGTGGACGAATTCTGCCAAGGCAACCATTCGATTCAGCTCGGCGCGGAGCATCTTCTAATATATTGCAAGTGGGGGTACGAGTCTTCGAAATTCCGTTTCCAGTTTTCTCAGTTTCTTCTGCGGAGCTCCTTTCGCGAATGTGTGAAGCAGCGCCTATCCAACATAGAAGATTCCACTAAGTACTACTCGATAATACTGTTTTTGTAGATTATTGTGCGCTAAAAAATAGGCTCAGACTTCTTTCCAAAGGAGATAGAAGCGTTGGTGAATTCTGGAATAATCGCGCGTTTTAAATTTTACTCACCATAACTTCCTTCGGAATAAGTATTTGAGTCTAAAAACAGTGCTGTGCTCAGCTCATCAAGGCGAATCTTTTGATATAGAGCATGTCCTTAAAAATTCGAATTCGGTATTCTTGAATCTTTCTGCAAACGTCTCTTCGCGAAGGTGTAAAGCAGCGAGCATTTTCCCGAGTAAATTCCAGCGAAGACCTTTCGATAGTACTTTTTTTGTAAATTATGATGCGCTAAATAGTAGCTGCAGATTTCTTTTCAATGGGATTAGAAGGGCTGATGAGTTGTGGAAAAATCTTGTCGTCCCAAATTCTACTCGCCACAGCCGCAGGATACGAAGCTATCTTGCTAAGCACATGTGAGTTTCAGCAGATGTGAGTCTTGAAATCAGCAGGTTGGATAACCTCTATGAGTAAGGTTTCCGATATGTTCGAGTTATCTCATTTTTTCTCGTTTTATGCTCTTGGAAAGCTCGCCGATGAATTTTGGTCAAAATGTTGATACTCTTGAATTGTAAGGAAACGTCGCTTATAGAGGTTTTCAAACATGTTCTTTACGAAAATCGTTATCTTTGAAAATTACAGGGTTTTTCTGAAGAGAGAGGTGACTGTAATTGCACCACGAAAGTGCGTAGCATTGTCCGCACATCTCGCGTATCTGTCAGAAAACTTGCCTGCTTGCTTTTCTATGTCAAAGTTACTAGGAACTGTGCTATCGAATAGTGCATGAGTCACGCTCCAGTCTATGAAAATCGCCGAGTTACGAGCCTACGAAAACACGTCCTCATAAATTTTTCCCAAAATGTAAAGATCGCTTATTTTGTCGAAATTTCACCGTAAATGCTTGTATGACACTCGCGCTGCAAAAATTAAGTTCGCTTCGCTTAATGACTCCCACTGTATTGAATATGGTGCTTGCGTGTGCTTCAGCTGCTCGATATCAAAGCTATTTCGTGGCTAGAGTTCTCAAACTACCAAATCTAACAAAATAAGATTCATTAAGGGTGTGAAAAGATTTGGCCTGCTTGTTGTACAAGCGCCTACGGTGGAATTTTGATGAAATAAGCAATTTTTCACTTCGGGTAAAATTTATGAGGACGTGTTTCGTAGGCTCGTAACTCGGCGATTTTCATAGACTGGAGCGCGAGTCATACATTATTCGATAGCACAGTTCCTAGCAAATTTGACCTAGAAAAGCAAGCAGGCAAGTTTTCTGAAAGATACGCGAGGAGTGCGGGCAATGCTACGCACTTCCGTGGTGCAATTACAGTCACCTCACCGTATCTCTTCAAAAAGACCCTGTAAATTTCAGAGATAACGATTTTCGTGAAGAGCGTGTTCGAAAACCTCTATAAGCGAAGTTTTCTTACAATTCAAGAGCATCAACATTTGACCAAAATCCATCGGCGAGCTTTCAAGAGCGTAAAACGAAGAGAAAAAATAAAATAACCCGAACATATCGGAAAACTTGCTCATAGAGGTTATCCAACCTGCTAGTTTCGAAACTCACATCTGCCCCAACTCACATGTGCTTAGCAAGATAGCTTCGTATTCTTGGGTTATGGCGAGTAGAATTTGGGACGACAAGAGTTTTCCACAATTCACCAGCCCTTCTTTTAGATTGGTGCAAAAGTTCTTTCGCACCAAATTCAAAAATACACACTTGTTGAATTCCCAACGAATCTGCAAGATCTGAATTTTGCTTGAAGGCAGCGTCCAGGCAGATCTGGACCTATGGGGCTTTCACGTGGAAAGTACTTTTGGGGCCCTAACTAAGGCACTGCTCAAGCGGCAGCTCAGGTAGTGCTGTAATGGCTGAGATATTCCCCTCGAAACTGGCCCCCCGCGAACGTATTCGCATGTATTCATGGCAGTTTCGCGCCAGGATGCACGCTTTGCGCCATGAATCCATGCGAAACATGGTCGCGGGGTCCAATTTCGAAGGGAATATCTCAGCCATTACAGCACTACCTGAGCTGCCGCTTGGGCAGTGCCTTAGTTAGGGCCCCAAAAGTACTTTACACGTAAAAGCCCCATAGGTCCAGATCTGCCTGGACGCTGCCTTTAAGAGAGGAACTCATGCTCTTTGCAGCTGTACTCGAAATGTTCGTTAATATGCACAAATGAAGGAGATAGAAGCTCAAAACCAAAATCACTCAAAATTTGAATTTTTCGTGTAGGGTCATAAAAAATCGGAAACCTGTAACAAAAATCGGAGCAGTCGGTATTGTAGGTTCCTTCACAAGCTCTATCTAACAGTGCAAAGTTTGCGCCAATTGAGCGTCTCTGTGAAAAGTTACGATTTTCGAGCAAGCAATACAAAAGGGCGAAATTGATTTATTTTGGCATTTTTCAGAAAAATCGTAACTTTTCACAAAGATGCCCAATCGGCGCAAACTTTACACTGTTGGAAAGAGCTGGTGAAAGAACCTACAATACCGACTGCTCCGATTTTTGTTACAGGTTTCCGATTTTTTATGACCCTACACGAAAAATTCAAATTTTGAGTGATTTTGGTTTTCTTCTATCTCCTTCATTTGTATACAATAACGAGCAATTCAGGTACAGATGCAAAGTGCATGGGTTCCTCTTTTAGGCAAAATTTTGACTGTACAAAACCTTTAAAAATTTGAAGAGTTATGAATTTTTGAAAACGGTGAGAACGAACTTTCGGTCCAACCCAATATTTCCTTTGGAACGAAATCTGCGCCTACTATTTAGCGCATCTAATTTACAAAAAAAAGTACTATCGAAAGGTCTTCGCTGGAATTTACTTGGGACAATGCTCGCTGCTTTACACCTTCGCGAAGAGACGTCCGCAGAAAGATTCAAACTGAAATCGAATTTTTAAGGACATGCTGTAAATCAAAGGATTTGATGAGCTGAGCACAGCACTGTTTTCAGATTCAAATACTTATTTCGAAGGAAGTTATGATAAGTAGAATTTAAAAACGCGCGATTTTTCCTGAATTCACCAACGCTTCTATCTCTTTTGGAAAGAAGTCTGAGCCTATTTTTTAGCGCACAATAATCTACAAGAACAGTATTATCGAGTAGTACTTAGTGGAATTTTCTATGTTGGATAGGCGCTGCTTCACACATTCGCGAAAGGAGCTCCGCAGAAGAAACTGAGAAAAGTGGAAACGGAATATCGAAGACTCGTACCCCCACTTGCAATATATTAGAAGATGCTCCGCGCCGAGCTGAATCGAATGGTTGCCTTGGCAGAATTCGTCCACTCTGAAGTGAGATATGGCCATGCGACGGTGATGTCCATACATGTAGGCGACCGTCGCATCACTCATGCGACATGTGACATAACTCATGCGACCGTCGCGTAAGTTATGTCACATGTCGCATGAGTTATGCTACATTCGCGTCTATTTTTCAAAAAATGCGGTTTTGCAAATCGTAACAGCTGCTTTGATATCCTTAAAAATGTGATTACAGAACTAAAAAAGCTTAGAAAATTGCAAGAAGTTGTTTTGTGGAATAAGTATGAGTAGAAACTCTGCTACACAGTTTTCCAGAGTATTGAAAATTTTTCTTCAAAGTCTATTTCACATTGGCGTTAGAAGCAGAAAGTTCCTAGTAATCTTACAGTAATATAGAGCGATTGGTGCCTATATTGTAAGTCTAACTTGGAAGCTCTACAGAGCAATAGCTGAGGACCAGCAAAAGAAGATAAGCAAAAGAGTCAGAAGCAATCAAAAAGTACGCACATGGGAGACCTTGTGTAGCAAGTTATCTGAAAGTTGGCACTCTTGTTTTGGCTGTTCGCCTTAAAACCTGGAAAGACTTATATTTTTCTCATTTCATTCAAAGAAGGCCCTGAAGTAAGTATTCAGCAACTTGAATCCCAAATTCACCAGTTAGTTGAGCAAGCATAACTATCATGTCCATCCGCTCGGAAAATGTAACCCTGCGAAAGACTTACTGAAATCTCAGAAAGAATTTTTGAATGTCTGCCTATGTGATTTTTTCAGCATTACGTGAGAGATCAATGGAGAGCAACGTTGAAGAACGTTCATGATAAATTAGATTTTGGAGCTAAAAAATTTACTTCCATACAAGTCGGAACTGATTCAATCAGCAAAAGTTTTCATGCGATCTTTATAAGTAAGGTCAAATACCATATGTAAAACCTAAAGAACAAATGCAATAGAGCCAAAGAAATACTTGTTGTGGGTACGATGAGGAGCAGACTCAAAAAACAGTGACACTGGAAACAAGCAGTTTTGGATTTTCTTTTCCACCTTCTGGTGCCCTTTCATTTCTCAATATGTTACGGGTTGAAGTTGCGATAATATTCAAGTGTCTTGAAATCTCTCTCCGATCCTACAAAGTAGTAGATCTTTTTCGTCTTTTTCCTTACTAAGTGCAGCTTGAGCTATACGATAGAGCAAAGCAAGGCTACAAGGTAATCATCAAGCAGTCTTCGAAATCCTATTTCACGTGAAATTTATTCTCCTTTCCTAGAAATGTAGAAACTGATGTGGAAGCCGTTGTATTTTAGAAAAACACAAGAGTTCCCCCTCTGCCTATCGGCGTACATGCCGAGGGTTCAGTAGGAATAATTCCATAACAACACACAAATACAGGGTGTTTGAAAAGTTTGTGTCCTAACAATGAAAACACATACATGAACATAAGAAACCCACTTATTTATTCAATATAATCTCCTGGAAGCTCAATACACCTGATAAGACGGTCCTCGTACGCCATTATCCCTTTCCTATAGAAGGATTGATCTTTGGAGTTGAAGTAGTCCTACACAGCGGCCTTAACTTCTTCATTGCTTGAAAATTGTTGTCCAGCCAGGTACGACTTGAGATTTCCAAACAGAAAAAAGTCGCTGGGGGACAGATCTGGAGAATATGGTGGGTGGTTGATCAATTCGTAGCCCAGTTCTTGAAATTTCGCCATTGCTACGCAGGACTTGTGTGCGGGCGCGTTGTCTTAATGAAAAAGGATTTTCTTCCTGTTGATTGCAGCTCTTTTGAAAAGGATGTTCGTATCAAGACGATCCAAAAGTCCAGCGTAGTATTCGCCATTGATCGTTTTTCCGGTCTCGAGGTAGTCGATCATCAGAATTCCTTTCGAATCCCAAAAAACGGTAGCCAGAAGCTTTCGAGTCGGGTTTTCCTTCTTGACTTTGGTGGGTGGCTGTTCATCTCTGGCAGTCCAACTTCGAGACGCTTCTTTGGACTCTGGAGTGTACTGGTGGACCCATGTTTCATCCACTGTCACGAACCGCCTCCAAAAATCCTTGAGATTCTTCCGAATCTTGGTCAAAACCTCTTCAGAAGCCAGCACGCGGGTCAGCTTTTCTTCCAGAATGAGCGCGCGCGGCACCCAATGTGCTTGAAGTTTTTTCATCTGCAAATCTTCATGGATGATATGGTGCGCGCGCTCCAAACTGATCTGCAGGGACTTGCATACATCCCTGATACTAAGCTGACGATTGTCCAGTATCAGTCTGTACACTTTGCTCAAATTATCCTCATTGGTTGCAGTTTTCGGGCGACCAGAGCGTGGTAGATCATTTGTGCTGGTTCGGTCCCACTTAAACTCTCTAATCCATTTTTTACAAAGCTGAATGAAGGAGCGTTGTCTTCGTGTACGCTGTCAAGCTCAGCTTTCACTTCGGTAGCGTTGAGTCCCTTCATATGAAGATGCTTGATGACCGCACGAAACTCCTTGGCATCCATGATTGAAGTTAAACATGTTTTCCGACTTAAAATCAGCGACAGGGAAAATCAAGTTAATTCCTGTTGTCTGATTTTCTAGATTGAAGAAATACGATGGAAAAAAAGGTCTACGAAATTCACATCCTAAGTGCTTGAGGACACGAACTTTTCAAACACCCTGTATATCAAGGTGCGGCGGGTACGCCGCAACCACAGAGACCATATCGACTTGCCTATAGTGAGCGAGAAAGTTCCAATATAAGGGACAGTTCTACAATACCTCCCTTTCAAGATGAACAACGGTAAATCTTGTAATGGGGATCTACTTGCAGACGTTTTGGTGGGCGACGACGGTGACTTGGTGTGGTTGATGTCGGTGACGTAGTCGAGGTGGCTTGGTGTTCAGCAGCATCCATACCATTGTTACGTCGGCCTTCGTTGGAAATGGACTGTGTTGAGTCATGATGTCGATTCATACTGCGCGGCGCATCTGGTTCGCATGACGTCTCCATAACTGACCGTCTTCAGTAAGCAAGCCATATAGTGCTTTTCCGTAGCGTTTCTTTACTTAAGCTGGAATCCATTTTCCACATCCAGAGCGAAAATCACGTACCCACACGGCTTGTCGTGGCTGGTACGATTTCTTTAGTGCTCCATGGTGGCAAGTAAACTGCTTATCCATGTTTACATTGCCTATATTTCTTCCTTCTTTAGAATCTTCGTTCAACAGCGATAGCGGGGTCTTCATCTGACGTCGCAGGAGCAGCTCGGCAGGCGAATTGTCCTGGAGCAGTACAAGGCGTCCGTCGACAAGACTGCAGAAACTCTGCAAGCTTCCCTGCCGTTCCTCCCTCCTTGATTTTCTGGAAGGTTCTCTTAAAGATATCCACAAACCTCTCCGCTTGTCCATTTGATTGTGGATGGAATGGAGGTGAACGTATATGCTTGATTTCTCGCTCTTCACAGAAATCTTGGAACCCTTTGCTGTGAACTGCGTTGCATTATTTGACACGATCACTCGTGGATTTCCAAATCGTGCTAATAGAGATATGAGTTCTCTTAGGGTAGTTGTAGTTGACGATGAAGGCATCTCAAAACTTCTGGCCATTTCGAGTAAGCATCAACTACGACGAGATACCTCAATGTGAAGTCGATTCCTTGGTTTCTTTTCCACTTTCCATAAATGCAGCAACGTCTTCACTGAATTCTGAAGGCTTCTTGACAATCTCTACGGCGGCGCACTGAGTCTTCATCTCTGTTGATACCCATCTAATATGCGAATCCTCTCGCGAGCATCTTCACCCTTGTCATCCCAGGGTGTCCCTCATGTAACTGCTTAAGAACCGCTTGTCTTAGCGAGGCTGGAATGACTATTCTGTGGGCAAAATACAAACATCCGTTTTGCACTGATAAATTTTCCCTCAGTGCTCTCCAGTTTCGGACTTCTTCTCTCGGTTTGAACGGCCATGCTCCCGATTTCAGCATTCGTATAACATGCACAATGGTTTTGTCCTTGTGGGAATCTTCTTTTATCCTTTTCGGGTTACTGGAACGCTCGTATAGCAGCAGCTCGAACGGCTCGCACATCTTCTATTTTCGCTATGACGACGTCTTCGGTTTGGAATGGCCGTGGAGGGATTAGTCGAGACAGTGCGTCGGCTTGTCCGAATTCGGTCGTCTTGCGGTACTCCAGGTCGAAGTCGTATGCGAGTAGAATGAGCTTCCATTGTTGCAGCCTACTCGCTGTGTACGCAGGCACCATCTTCTTGGGTCCGAAAATGTGTAGCAGCGGCTTGAGATCAGTAAGCAATCTGAACCATCGTCCGTATACATACCGATGGACTTGCGAACTGCGAACACCAGTGCTAGTCCTTCCTTTTCAATTTGTCCGTAGTTCCTTTCTGCTGCTGTGCGACTTCGACTTGCATGGCAAATAGCCTTTCCTGTACCACCCGGCATCTTATGCAGAATTACAGCCCCGATTCCGTAGTCCGATGCGTCGGCGGCTACCACATCTGCAATTTTGGATCGAAGAGGAGGAGGAGATAAGGAGTAAATCCGAGGCTAAAACCTCCTTGGCACGCTTGAAGGCGTTTTGACATTCCTCTGTCCATTCGAACTTTGCGTCCTTTTTGAGCAAAGCGTACAAGGGTGCCTGAAGCTGGCGCATCTCATCGAAGTGGCCTTTAAAATGTGGTGGGTATCATCTTGTGGGGCTTCGAACGCGGGTTAAATCTGTCTTCCATATCTGCGGCGCGTTTTTGGGCGAGGAGTTCTGAGGGTTTTAGGGGGGCGGAAGTCGATGCAAGTACAATCAAGGGCAGCACACCGCTGTGCGCTTTTTGGTGTATCGGTTAGTGTGGTGGTCTTGCAGGCAGAGGCTCCCAGGTTCGAATCTCCTGCTGTGGTCCCCCTTTTGCTGGTCTACAGAAAATTTGTATGAGCACGCGTATCGTCTGTACATCACTTCTTCCTTCTTTTGACAACAAATCTCTTCAAAAAAGTTTTATTACACTATGTTTTCAAACGTCTATGTGAACTGATGAAAGGAGAGGACAAAATGTGCAAAACATCGGCATTTTTCACAGTGAGAGCAACGAATGAAGACTACTTTTGAACAATCCGAATGGTCACAGTTTCCTATCAAATTGGAAAGGAAGCAGCACTGTGCAGGCGTTTTTCCCGGATGTGCATCAAGATAGCCGCTGGCGTACCAGAAATAAGCTGAATGTTGCCGAATATGTTGACAACAATGTGACTTCTTACGTTCACCAGGGTGTTACGTGACAAATTGATTCTTTTGACATTTCTACCTCCACTCTAAATCACTTGCAAAGACCTTCAGAAAAAGCAGTTGTTGCTTCGAGATTCTGATAAAAGAAACAAGGGGTGGTGTATGGACGCTGCCCATGCTCATATAAATTGTTTATAGACTAGCAAAACGAAAACCACAACAGGAGATTCGAACCTGGGAGCCTCTACCTGCAAGACCACCGCACTAACCACCAGGGTCAAGCAAGGGTTGTGGCACACGATCGCTGGTTACGACCCCCCCCTGATTGCTGTCTTAATAAGACCCCCCCCCTGAACTATAATATATACCTAAGATAGCATTACCAGAGTTGAGAAAGAGGTCAGGCACACGTCTTTCGAAACCCCCCCCCCCCCCTATGGAAGCCCTCAAACGACCCCTTCTTCCTCCTCTTGACCTCTGGACCTCAAAGTGTGACATTCTGGAGGACTCCATCTTTTTCTAGAGAGTTTTCAGATTTCTGAGAGCTGCACGCCCGATCTGTGACTGCACTTTACAATCACACGTAATTTGACGGCTGATTTTGATCTGAATGGGCATATTGAAAGGGCCATAGTTTTCTTATGGGTGGGGCGTTCGGCTCCAAATTTCCAATCTAGCAAAAAAAATCTATGTGCTCAATACTCATACCAGCAATGGAGCGCTTTCTGGATTTTGAAGGCAAGTTAAGGGGGTGCGGCACACCCCCTTAAAAGCTGCGGCAGCCGCAGCTTTTAAGGGGGTGTGCCGCACCCCATTAACTATATCAAAAAACTTTTTTAGCGCACAGTATTTATACGATAGCCTAAACCTTGTAGATTCCATAGGAATGTTTGGAGCCTGATTTGTCTTCTTAGCTCTAAGTAATATTTGGTGAAAGCACAGCGATCAAAAGCGAAAAATGGGAAAAACGAAATTTTGGTTGGCTTCTAATTCCACAGTTTGCAGGTCTTCTGAAGCGGGATTCCTGAGCTGGACAAAGAAGGAGTAGTGCTTTGTCTTGAGTGCAAAAACGGATAGCTAATACTTCTTTGGAACAAAGTTAACCATGTTGGAATTTCACCATTTCATTGAGGTAGCCTGGTATCTTGAATCTTCAGAATTCGCTCACACTTTGTCTACGGGGGTTAATTGACATACTAATTATAGATATGATACGAATATCATGTTATAACTATTATCAGATTACCCAACTACGACCCCCTCCCCTTTTGACTCCTCAATACGACCCCCCAGGTGTGGCGTGCCGCACCCCACGCTTGACTCTGCTAACCACTACACAAGACGGCACACATCGCTGTGCTGTGCTTGATTGTACTTGTATCGACTTCCGCCCCCCCCCCCCAAACCCTCAGAACTACTCGCCCAAAAACGCGCCGCAGATAAGGAAGGCAGAATTGAAATCAGCGTTCGAAGCACTACAAGATGATACCCACCTCAATCTGAAAGGCCACTTCGACCCACCTTCCTTCCCTTCAGCTATGAACAATCCATAGTAATTAATTATATCGAGAAATGAGCGAACATCCGCTATGTTCTTCGAAACTGGCATTTGTTGAATAACTTCGATCTTCCTTGGATCCGGCCGGCGTCCGTTTTTGTCGATGATGCGACCTAAGTAACAGGTCTCTGGCATCAGAAAGTTGCATTTTTCCAACCTGACGTGGAATTCGTAATCTTTGATTCGCTTAAACAAGGCTTCCAAGTTTTGGCGATGTTCCTCGTCATCAAGATAAGCGGCTACTCCATCAAGCCCACTTATCATGGAATCCATAATCTGCTGGAATATACCTGGAGCCGATTTCACTTCAAAGGGAAGACGATTGTAGCGATACAATCCCTTGTGCGTATTGATAGTCAGCATCTCCTTCGATGCTTCCTCAACTTCCACTGTAGATATGCCTCGGCCAAATCGAGCTGAGTGAAGAGCTGGATTCCATTAAGCTTGGTGAACACATCCTCCGCTGTGGACAATGTGCTGATGCAGCTGCAATGCATCGTTGAGTCCCGTCGAGAAGTCGGCGCACAGACGGATCCTGCCATTCTTCTTCTTGACGGCGACTATTGGAGCGGCCCACCTTGAGTGTTCTACAGCAGAATAACTCCTTCGGCTACCAGCCGATCGATTTCTGCTTCCATTTCCGGTGCTGTGGCGTAGGAAACTGGTCTCTTCTTCTTGAAGACTGGGGACAGCATCTTTTTAAGACTAACCTAGCCTTGCTCTTCCTACATTTCCCTAGTTTGCTCCTGAAGACATCTGGATGCTCCTCAAGTCGGCGACAACTACGGCTCGAATTTCTTTTTCGCTAGTCACCTTCCTGCAGTTGTCTTGGTCTTCAATTTCTTGTATTCCGACAACTGGATCCACCACTCCAATCCCAGGAGATTCGAGCCTTCGGTGACATAGCATGTTCCTTTTCCATGGACCATCCGTCCTGTTACTCGATTTTTGACCTTGGAATCAGTTAAAAATTTACCATCGATCTGCATCGGCGTCCCATCTGCAATTTTAACAGGCATCACACACGGTTCTAAAACCGGAGATTCCATCCCCTTCCAAGGTTTGCGCGATATCAGCGTTCTATCTGCCCCTGTGTCCAACTGGAGCTTGAGAGGGCATCCTCTGACGACAACGTCGAGGTAGGTGCGGGCATCTTCGGCGTTGAGGCGATCACGTTCTTACATAGTCTTCTTCGACCGTAGGGCTGAGTCCCTGTCTTCCGTCGTTTCCTTCGGCTTGTTTTAGGGGGTTGTGGACAATCTCTGCTGAAATGCGGTCTTCCACATTTAAAACAATCCACCTTTTCCTTCCACACCGCATGGACATCGCGGGTTCCTTCCATATCCATGCTGTCCATCTTTGACGTGGTGTAACTCTCGCATTCGCTCACCAAGTCCTCGATTGTCAGCGGTGTTTCGTCCGTATGTGCATCCAGTCTGCGAATTATCCTGAGGCAGACGTCTCGCAATGACGGGTCCTGAAAAGCGGCATTGCAGCGTCTTCATTCCAATAAAGTCAAGCTCCTTGAGTCGAGCGTCCTCATCCATCCGCTTGACTGTGTTAACGTATTCTCGGAAGGTACATACGTCGGAGTAAGCGGTGGGCAGGTGACGCGAAGGCACTATATCTTCTTCTTGTCAGCGTCTTCTTGGATGCGAACAGCTTCTGGAGAGTCTCGATTGTTGTGCTGAAATTTAAGTCGTGTGGTTTTGCAAGACCTTATCTGCATACTTCCGGTATGCTTCCTCGTTCAACTTCATGAGGACCAGGTCACGCTTCTTGTTGTCTGACAACAAGGACTCGCTTGTGGCTGGTCCATACCTGCTATACCAGTACGCAAAAGTATTACCTGTGTCTTCGTCCGAGACGAACCTTTGCACACCCTTGCTCAGCTGATCGTATTGATCTTTGTTGGCATCATGGACGGCTACACTCTGATTGTTGGCCAGAGTAGCGATCAGCATCTTCATTTGTTCCTGTTGGGCATGCATCTGGACCCGAACTTCTTCTTCCTGTTGGGCTTGCATCTGGACCCGAACTTCTTTTTGTTGAAGCCGCATCTGCTCCATCATGACGTTGAGAACCTTCTTTAGATCCGCATGCCGCTCTTTTGCGAACTTCGGCATGGCTCCACGGCTACAACGAGATTTCTTCCCTCTCGTCGATCGATTGCTCAAATAGAACTTATCTGAAGAAGTTGTCCTTGAAATCGACTGAAGGCTTTTTCTTCTCCTTGGTCGGCGATGGAGCTTCTTTTCGTCCTCGGTTGGTCGCGAAGATCTTCTTGCCCTTGATTCTGATCGCCAGTTGATGTGGAACGCGTTGAGCCGTTGACAGTTTATTAGAAAAACACAGGAGTTCCCCTTCTGCCTATCGGCGTACATGCCGAGGGTTCACTAGGAATACTTCTACAACACACAAATATATCAAGGTGCGGCGAGTACGCCGCAACCACAGAGACCATATCGACCTGCCTATAGTGAGCGAGCAAGTTCCAATATAAGGGACGGCTCTACACAGAAACAAAGAAAATATTATTAGGGTGAAGTGGCAGACTCCGCCCTTAACGTTCTGGGCTCCTCCCACACCTATAATCATATAGTTTATGCATTGAGAAGTACAACCATATATTTATATCCTTGTAGGTGCTCTCGCTGCCAAGATATATTAATTTTTAATTAAAAAAAAGACCGCCTAACACCATTATTGAATTTATCCTCTTTCCTTTTTTGTAACGATTACCGTCACAACAACTACTTAAAATTATCCGTACTACTTTTTAGAGATCAAAGCGACGTAGATGCTGCAGCATTAGAAGTTCAATTCTACATCGATAGTAAAATGGCAGTAGATTTTTCCATAGTGATTGTGAACTACGGTAATTGTTCTTTTTACGCCTGGCCGGTGAGTCATTTACAACCATCCTTTTGAAAATTATCTCATGAGCAGCTTCCAGCAAACAGTTGTGTACGATGCGCTTACAACAGAACCAGATCAATTGTCACGATATGTGGACGAATCTATTTGTGGTTCGTTTTGACAACATAAATAGAAAAGAATTTTTTTCAAAGGATGCTGAAATAACATCTGTTCTATTATCCTTGAGTGGCGCTTGAAAGTTCTAACCAAATGAATCAGCTCATTCCCTGAATGCTCCAGAAACTGAAGAATCCCTATATCTAAAAGCTACGGTATTGGGATCAACAGAACTTTTATCAGGATTGACGGCATCCTTCTGATTTTGAATTTTATAATTGAAATGAATAATAATCAATACATTACCCAGTTAACGGGATGAGACTATTGACAGTATTTTCAGTACGGGGGATGATTGGCGTAGTGGTATGAGGCCCGCTATGACCAAGTTGGATGCAGGTTCGACTCCGACCCTGGGTCAACCAAGCCCTCTACCCTCGGAGTCGGTATGGTACCAGGGTAATTGTGGGAGAATAGAAGCAGCACTGACTTGGTAATCTGGTAGCCCGCGAAAGTCATGTGAAAGGCTCTCACTCAAATAATAGTCTTTTAGACTACGAAGAAGTGTGCGTTCGGCGCATGCTCGCCAAAGGTATTGAAGACGCCAAATCCTTTATTCTTTTTCTGCAACTCATTGACATTCCTATGCATTACCAAAAAAACCCGAACATCTGTTATTACTTTTAGTTTTTCAAGAAAAAAATCTGTGCAACAACAGTTGCGTGTGAATGCTCTTATGATTAGAATTCATGGTGATATATTGAGACACATAACAACTTATAGATCCTACTTACACGATACAGCCACCGGTATATCCTACCCTGTTACCAGCTGATAGCGCCGACGCTGGATGTGAATGTAACTATGGAACTATATGGCTTGATGTGTTCTTGCTGATGGAAGCCACAGCTTCTATGCAGTTTGGAATTTATGGAGTAAGTCTGAAAATTGTTCTCAACATTTGCCACTCAAAAATCAGTTCGAACCAACTAAAAGGAGACCCTAAGGGTCAAGCAGCAAAACCTTAAGGAGTACTCAGACAATTATGGCGACCACCGTCGACCAGCCACGGCGGTGCCCGATAAGCTCCCGACGATGCCTGCGATGACCCGATAAGCACCCGAACAATACCGGGTGGCCGGCAAGCGCCCGATAAACGGCGATTTGCACCCGCGGGCTTAATATGTTTCTGAATTAGCAGGATTTTAAACACCCGTCTTCATTTCCAGCCTGGCATAAAGACCACAATCTACACAAAAATACAAGTTGACGTCCGAAACTAGTTCAAGCCACTCCTTCACGTTTGGTTCTATTGTCAAGGATTCCAGTGGTGGACACCGGCCACTATCAATGACCAGAGCCTAACTTTACTAACTTGTAATCAAGCGGCAAACGTTGAAGGAAGCCTTATCATCGCGGCGAAACTCACAAGTTCGGCTTATCTTATAGCGTGTAGGAATTGCGGCCTCCAAGAAGGTCCACGAGTCTTCAGATTGGTTCCGCAAATGCTGTTACGGCCATGTGAGGAACAGAGTATGGCTGGAAATCTCCACTTTAAATTTTGTGACCGCAATTACCAATCAGCGTTCTTGACTATGGCCTGCGCATGATAGAAATCGGACCGTGATCACTGTTCATCAGTGACGGTCCAAGAAAATTTGCCCCCAAGGGGGGGGGTACAGTTTTTTTTCCAAGTGAAGGTATGTGGCTGACGTGGCCTCCGAAAATAATTGTGGGATGCTTCCCAGTTCCGATTTCGGAAAAGGGCGCGTTGCAGCCACGCTTTTGAAAACTTTTCCTACAAAACAATTTTGAATTCTAAAAATTTTTGAATATTCGATTCATTCACGATTGAGAAACGAATCACTTGCACCACATTTCAAACAATGTGGTTGAATTCCAGTGATTTCGAGCACCACACCCTTCCCCATTCTGCCCTTTCCCTCTCCTCGGTCCGCCTTTTTTATGTGCAGTCTAGAAACTTTTGCAGCACTTTTCCTACAAGCTGCGGCAATTAACTTCATTCAAAAAATAAAATTAATGATATTGATGCAACTTATAGGCAACTGAATACGTGGTGGTTGCACTTTTGAAACTGACGATTGGGCAAGAAGAGCAGTACCAAACTCGCTTTGGGGTAATTCGTTATGCTACGGAAGTTCAACTCATCGCCGACTTGGACACCTACAATTCTACAGAGGATCTTTACGACCTTGACATAGAAACCTATGACGATCTAGGCACAAATATCGAGGGGTTTGAGTTTGTTTTTTCTCGACTTTTTCCACGTGCTAGAGCTTCACAGAGCTCTCAAAATGGCCACAGACCGCTTCAAGAGCAGTGTTCATCGTATCGCCGCACGACCAGTAGTCATAATTGTTGGAAATTCCTACAGGTGCATAAGTGCAGAAAACCGCCACTATCGTTTTTCTTCATTAAAATCTATAGATCTGGAGCTTATAACGATCCATCACAAGCTGCCGCAGGCTTTCGTGAAGATGGCGGCATAATTATAACTATCGGTAAATGACCTCTGCAGTTTGCATATTTTGTATAATCACAAATTTGATTTAGAGTATGTCCAAGAACATGGTTTAGAAGTGCCATATCTAAGGTCTCTTGCTTCTCCCAATTACAACCTTACGAATGAGAAGAATGACGGAACAAGACTAGTCGTATACGATTTGAGAGATCTTCTTTGCAAGGGTAATTTACTAATTCATCACTTTCTTTTTTGAATGCCCTCCCATAAATTTCATGAAGAAATCTTCGAATATCAAATGAAGAGTTGTAGGTGTTTTTACTGAGTCAAGTTTTTCCCAAGTGTTTGACTGTGATCTACTTACCACCTTTTCAGCAAATTGCTTCTGCAGAAAGAACTGGCTAGAATACAATTTGGACAAGTGGAATGCACCGCAGGGCGGATGCTACTATCCTGTTTCAATCCCAGATACACAGGTGAATGCTAATTGTTACTCCATTGTGTTTTTCGTTTTCGAATTTATTCGACGAGAATACCGCAGTCTTCAGCAGTGTATCTTGAATGAAGGGGTGGCGTCAGTCACGCCTCATTTTTGAGATGCTTCTTACCCTCTCACTTCCTCAACATATTCTTCTGATGTCTAATAGGGCTCATATCGCGAAAGCCCCTAATGAAGGAAAACGGACTTTACCACCCTATTTTAGTCGTTCCCGATAGAAATTGATCGGGTGTTATTAATCGCGTTAACCAAAATTTTCATCCTATCGCAACCAGAAGGCAAAGCGGTGCAATGAAGATGATTCAACCCTATGTAAGCTTTCGTTTGCGATAGAATTGTGCGAAAAATCTCTATAAAACGGAACATGGGCTTTAACTCCATTTAAAATGAACTTGAAAGGACATTTCACTTCCAGCAGCAATGTAAGGTGGGGCTAACCCCAATTCTGAGGTTTTAGTCGGTTTTGTGCGTTTCGCTGAGTGTATGTGCCTTACCCCAATTTAGTTTAATGAATAAACGGGAAAAGTTTTATTTCTTTTAGGTAGGCCAAAAAAGTGTTTTTCAAACAGCTATAAACTATTTTACAAATCATAGAAAAACCTCTTTGGAAAGTTATTGGGTTGGCTCCAAAGTTCTCAGACACTTTCAAACTAAATGTGCTATTTCTCGATACCTGATTTTTGTATATCCGATAGAGATACCATTCGATAGAGCAAATTAGGCTCTACGAGATGGCATGCAAAGTTCGTACCAGCTCCGATCCACCGTAAGTTAGCATCCAGAACTGAGTCGTACTAAACGTCCAAAAAATTCAAAAAATTCATATCTTCGTTCAAAGGACCTTTCAATTTTTCATCCTACGGATCTTGAAATGGATCGCAAATTGCACACCACATCAGGCACTCATAAGTACTCATAAGTACTTCCTGTACTTTCTCCTCATCTAGAGTAGAAAAAACGAAAATTTTAATGCATATATAAAAACGAAGCATTGCTGTTTCCACTCAAGAAATTGTATAGTACAAGCCCTTAGAAGTATAACCGTGGATTTTCAGCTTTCTGCAAGCCCTAGTCTTCGAAAAATACTGAGTTTAGTAAGGAATACCTGGGTGAGGAGTGTTAAATCCGGTGATTTTCGAAAACTAGAACCTTTGGAAAGTTGAAAATTTACGGTTATTCTAAAGGCACTGTACTAGATAATTACATGAGTGAGAACAGCGTATCGTTGATTCGTTGACCGCACGGACTGCTCAAACGCGGCGAACCCGCGCAGCGCGGCTAAAATGTTGCGAGAGCACGATTTGTGCAATGGCGGTTTGTACTGGGTCAAGCGTTTTACTTCGCGGCGCGTGCTCCGTAGTGATGCTCAGTCCATGCGATCAACGAATGAACTATAACTTCGTTTTTGTGTAAGCATGAGAACTTTCTTTTCTTGATTTCCAGACAAGGAAAAAATACAGGATAGGTACATATGATGTCTGATGTGGTGTGCAATTTGTGTGAGCAAGGAGATCCGTAAGATTTTTTTCTGAATGAAGACATGAATTTTTTTTTCAATTTTTCGAGCCTTCAGTACGACTCAGATTTTGGATGCGTACCTACGGTGGTCCATGCTGGTGCAAACTCTTGCATACCATCTTGTAGAGCTTGCTTCGCTCTATCAAATGGTACCCCTCTCGGATGTACATGCATTGAATTTCGAGAATTGGCAGATCTAATCTGAAAATGTCCGAGAACATCGAGCAACCTGCAACCTTATAGTTTCCTACCAAATCTGCTTGCATTCAAACTATTCAAAAAATTCACCTAAAATCATGAAAAATTTCTTTGCAAATGATTGAAAAAGGAGAAACTTTTTCTCGTAAAGAATTATAAGATATCTGAACTTGATTTACCTGACTGAGTCATAACTTTCTTTCAACCCACTCGTTAATTCTACTGGACCACTCTAGATTACTGGATCAGTTAAATTATAACTTGAACCATAGCTAAACCTTCAACTATATCGGTGCTGTATTCTTCCTTCGAGTAGAAATAGAGGAGACAAAAATGTTTATGCTTTCAAAAAAGAGGTGTTGAGCTGCTTCCATGTAATGGACTGTATGCTACAGGCCTTTGAATGTACCACCGCAAATTCTCATCTTTCTACAGAACTTAGTTTCAAGATTGCCCACATTCGTCCACTGAAGGTCTTAACTAGTATAGGGACTGATGTCGTAGCTCCTTCGCAGGTAGTAGACCCTGAAATTATCACGTCTTCAAAACATCACCAAAAAATACTTGAAGATTTTCCTACAAACCATTGGCCCGTATCAATATTCTTGCAGCCATTGGCACAGCAAGCATGTAGGCGTAATCACAATTCTACATTGACACTCGTCGAGGATTCCGCAAAAAACTCATTTTTGACGTCAAGTGAGACTACTGACATATGATGAATAAAGAAACAAGATAACTACTGCAACTCACTTTCAGTATTCCCTTTAAAAACGGAATTCTGGTTGGGCTTGACAAATGATGGTGGTGGTTGGAAATGGCAGGGCGGATACTCTGTAAGTAACACTGAGTCATTGTAAAAAGTGTAAAAGAGTGAAAAATGATGTATTTTCATGCTGGATATACAAATTGGGGTCCAGATCAACCAGGCAATGGAAGCTGTGCCTATATGCAGCAGTATTCAGGATTTAGGTATGTTAGAACGAAGAAGAGGAAGAAACTGAAATAGTAGGATAGCAAGTATTACATAACATCAATCATTCATCATCTTATTCAGAAGTCTTTCTTTCGCAGATTCTCTAGTAGTGGTCCTTAAGGTCGATTCCTGTAATTTCTATTTGGAAAAAAAGTAACCGCTGTCAACAAAGAAATAATAAGATAATAAAGATAATCTAAACGATGCCTGTAGCAACTTATGTTGAAGAACGATATTTCATTTCTCTGCGGTCAGTAATTTTATTTCTTTTTGTCACAAAGAGAATGCTGTCTAAACAGCATGAGCTCTTAGATTCGGTCATTATTTACAAATCAATTGTCATCAACATCAAACATAAAATATATCTGGTACTGTCGGCAAAGAATAGCAAGATTAGTTGAAGGCGCCGAAAAAAGCCCAAAAGCGCCCAAAAAAGCCCGAAAAAGCTCAAAAAAGCCCAAAAGCGCCCAAAGAAGCCCGAAGAAGCCCAAAAAAGCCCGAATGCGCCAGAAAGAGCCGGAATGTAGAAATGAACATTTGGTAGAATTCTGACATTACCTTGTCATGCGGACGACAGAAAATGACAAAAAGGCTCGATTGCGAAGTCAACACACATGCCTTAGCGCCAAAACGTGCGAGAAGTGTTCCGACTCTTTCGCTGGCGCTTCTGGGCTTTTTTGGGCTTTTTCGGGCTTTTTTGGGCTTTTTCGGGCTTCTTTGGGCTTTTTTGGCAAAGTATGACGGGCTTATGCTTTAGGTCACATAGTGTAATAGTATGAAAGGCCGATAAAGCATGAATCATTGTTGTTATTATTATTCCTTTTTAGGTTCGCTTGGTTTTCCGACGAGTGCGCTGACGATAAATGCTACATTTGCCAGTCGAAACCGTGCGACTCTATGAGATACTGTGATACAACTTCCTAGTGGATAAAGAATTTAATTGAAGAATTTCTGGCAAAACTTGCCTTGATTTATCACCGAGACATGAAGTGATCGAAAATCTAGACGATGCAGTTCGCACTATATTGCAAAGGCAGCAATGGGAAGCCGCGTGCGAGTTATAGGTCACAGAACCGTGAAGCCACGCTTAGTTATTTCTGATACATACATAGAAGGAACAAGAAAACAACAAACAATTTCAACGGAATCTTCTCTCGAAGTTACCGTTCGATTTAGTAGTAAGGAAAGAAAATGTGCGCCTTCCTGCTTTTTCATGCGGTCCTTGAAAAGTCTTCTATTGTTGTCGGCGTTTCAGAGAATCCATTCTAATTGTGTGGTTGTGCCTGTTGAATTTGCCTATGGAATAAATTGAAATGTACTTCCCTATTTACAAACGAATGCAGGACTGTTAGTTCAAGCTGATTTTGAACTTTTTATTAGATCGTTCTGAAAATAATATCTCATCATATCCTACCGGGCACAGTGAGCGCCAAGCAGTGATTGGGGTATCATCTGATGGAGCAGCATGCTCTACAAGATGGTTCTAGCATTTGCTCAGACTTTGATACACGTTGAGTGTAAAGCCAAAATATAAATCAAACGTTCGGAAAATGAAGCCTCCATCTACACAATTCTTATAGACTTCAGATTTTTGTTCACGCATATATTCTCCACATCGGAAATTCGAATGTACAGCTGGTGACCGAAAAATCACGGTCATGTTCCCTGTACCAATGGGAGTGATTGGTGGCGGGCGGGACTCGTCTTCCGCGTGGCCGCCTCGCCTGGGCTCTGCATCTCTTCATTTTTCTCTCTTATTCTTTCCCATCACTAGCGCAAGAAAGGCTGAGCTCAATCGCTAACCAAGCAAGGAAAAATAATTATACAACACGTTTGCGACAGATGCAAAGCCCAGCCGAGGCGGCCGCGGAAGCCCCATTCGTCACTCCCAATACACCCAAAATCTAAGTTACCCAGTTCTCTATACCGTGTATATCTAGGGCCTAGAAGAAGACCTACTGCATTGGTCCGGTCTTCCAATGTTACTTCTGAGCGGAGAAAACCCGCCCAATTTTTTTTCGCTCCACCCCTTTCTTTTCAGCCCGCCTCCTTCGGACGACTCTATGACAGCGTAAGCTGGAGCTGCAGCTGCAGTTGCATTTGCAAGTGAAGCTGCAACAGTGCAGTTGCTTTTTGCGGTGCGCCTCCTTCGGACGACGAATCCACGGCAGCATACGCTTCAATTACAGTTGCAACTGCAGGCTGTCATGCTGGCAGCTGCTCCTCGCTGGCGTGTCGACGAGGACGCAGTTCGAAACTCGTCAGCCCTCTGAAGAGAGGGTCCCCGGGAAGGGTTTTTTGAGACTTTTTTAGGATTTCAATGTTATAACTGTAATTAGGGGCACGGAAAGTCCCCAGATTGGCAAAAACATCGAAGGCGAAATCCTGGGTGTATGCTGCCTTTATAGGCAGTGGATCAGCAAAACTTAACAACCCACGATTTCAAAACGGTAGGTTGTTTATCGCCCAAGTATAAGAACAGCGCAATTCCGGTAGCACAACATACCTTTGCCGAGAAAATTGCTCTTAAGCTTACACGCGTAAGCCACTCTTACACGCGCCGGACGAGTTGGAAATTTCCTTCTCACCATTGGAGGCTGCCCGCCGCAATGCTTTATTCATTGGGTCCCGCCACGATTCAGCGCTATCAGCCTTGCTCCACTCGTCCAGTTTCAGAGGGAAGGGCATCGAAAAGCGCTCGTTTTCGCCGTC
Source organism: Cylicocyclus nassatus (assembly GCA_958299035.1). Lineage (NCBI taxonomy): Eukaryota > Metazoa > Nematoda > Chromadorea > Rhabditida > Strongylidae > Cylicocyclus > Cylicocyclus nassatus. The sequence goes on from CATQJL010000223.1 coordinate 14,558,896, forward strand.
AAGCTCTCTAAAGTGGATTCTCGGGGTCAGCGTAATGAATAACCCTAGGTAAGCAAAAATTTGACCAGGTTGAGATTTGCCGAACCACTGCCTTTGAGGATTTCAATCACGTCGTTTCCGTATGTTCTTTCATATGGTTCTGCATATTTCTACATGGAAGCCTTTTATTGTTTGATGCACTGCATCTCGTAAACGTTGTTAATTGAAGGTTAAGTACTCTAACTTATTCTTTACGTTTTTTGTCGAAATAGTAAATCGATTTAAAACGCCTTCAAAATCTCCCAAACTCCAAAAATGTGATTGTTCTCGAATTTGATTTGTTTTGCTTTTCTTAAAGTATGGGGTTTCCCAAAGGTAAAGGCACAGTTTTCAATTGTCAATATTTCTCTTTCCAACGGGTCTCTTATTGCCAGTCAAGTACCATTCTCTAGAGGAGGCTTCAATTTAGATTTGCACTATTGATCGAATACCAATCGCTCTTCCTTACTATAGGATTACGGTAAGAATTCCAGCATGTGGAACCATGTTGAAATGCCATCTGACAAATTTTTTTTTCTAAATTCTGAAAAATCGTCTACTAAGATTTTCGCGCACGCTGATTTCACTACGCAACCTATTACGAGTTTTGCAGCTTTTTTGGCGGCATATTCACATTTCTGACAAAAACTGGGAATCCGGTTTTTGCTGTTTCCTGGGATAAATTTTGAAAGAAGCATTACAGTAAAGTGGAAATCTCATATTCGAAATCAGCGGCTTCCATTACCATAGTATAAAAGTTTTTGGCTTGTTCGGTTTTGCTCCGAGGCAGAATATAGCTTTCATCCTAAAATCCTTGTCGAAGTTGATACAGTAATCTACAGCAATGAAGAGCGATCGGTGATTCGCTCGATACTGTAAATCTAAGTTGAAGCCTCCTCTACAGAATGGCACTTAAATGGCGGAAAAAGAGATAATGAAAGAAAGACATTAACGAATGAAAAGTGTACTTATTTTTGGTACATCCTGTATGTTATTCGTGTACAGTGTTGAGCTGAAGTATTCCTGCCGACTTTTTCTAAAATTTGGAAGCGAGTTTCAAGAGGCTCTTTGTTTTGTATTAGGTTGTTCCAAAAGAAACTCCTTTTTCGAGTGTCAGGTTGTTTTGCTTCCTAGCAAACTTAGGCTACCATTCGATAGAGCAAAGCAAGCTCTAAAAAATGGCCACCAAAGACCCACCTAAGGCGTAGCAAGGTAAAAGTTGGAGCCAAAAATTAAAATATTAAAGCGCACTAAAAATCGGATCTCCTTCGAATTTCCACGGACCTTCAACTTGGTCATTATACATTGTACACATGAGTACGGAAAAGTATTAGGTTAAATCAAAAGCTCTTTCGCACAAAATTCAAAAATTCATGACTACTGAATTCCCTAACAGATTGGACCGCTCTTTTTTTGTTTGAAAGAGTAAATCATGCTCTTTATAATGACGTCTTAGCTGCTAACTAATGATCATCTGTTCCATAGATAGGGGCGATAGAAGAAAATTGGTCAAAATTTGAATTTTCTGTGTAGGATCATAAAAAATCGGAAACTTGCAACGAAAATTGGAGCAGTTAGTATTGTGAGTTCTTTCACCAGCTCTTTCTAACATGCAAAGTTTGCGCCGATTGAGCGTCTCTATGAAAAGTTATGATTTTCGAGCAAGCAATACAAAAGGCCGAATTTGATTTATTTTGGTATTTTCCAGGAAAATCGTAACTTTTCATAGAGACGCTCATTCAGCGCAAACTTTGCACAGTTAGGAAGAGCTGGTGAAAAAACCTACAATACCGACTGTTCCGATTTTTGTTGCAAGTTTCCGATTTTTTATGACGTGCAAAGAAAATTCGAATTTTGACTAATTTTCTTCTACCGCTCCTATCTATGCAACAGTTGCTCATTAGTAAGCCGCTAAGACGTCGTTATAAAAAGTATGACTTACTCTTTCGTACAAGTATAAGAGCGGTCCAATCGGATGGAAAATTCAGAAGTTATAAATTTTCAAATTTGGTGCGAAAGAACTTTCGGTTCAACCTAATATTTAGTGGATTTTTCCGAAGCACAAAATTGCGAAATTAAAATGATCCGAAAATGCAACAATCTCACATTGTAATGTTGCATTCGAGGTAACATTTTGAGGATGACCTTATCAAAGCTTGCAGTATACAATGACGAATGTGGAAGAGGCTGAGGTCGGAGCTGCATAATGACCAAGTTGAAAATCCGTAGGATTTTTTTCTCACAAAAACTCAATTTAGGTGATAAAATTTTTTTTCCGACTTTGGCTCTAAACTTTACTTCTATTACTAATTAAACGGATCGTTGGTAGCCGTTTGGTAGAGCTTGCTTCACTCTATCGGACGATACCCTAAGTGCTAGAAAAACAGAAACGGCTTGATTTTCGATTTTTGTGCAAAGGTGCCAAGAGCCAGAAAAGTGCATTTCAGATGAGTCTTTTCAGCAAAGCTGAACGACCGCTCAAGTCCAATAGAAATGTTGCAGAACAGCCATCTTCGCGGGAATTATCTACTGCAAGAATGCGACGCACACATGAAACGAAATCTTTCTGTAGTTTCCCTGTTGCTTAAATTTCTATTTTTTAAGATTTGCAGAGGCTATACGAATCATTTTGATGCCGCACATGTGAGTATTGACATCCTAATGTGTATTTGCATATAACCTTTTGGAGGCATAATGCAGCAAAAAATCTGCAGAGTCCATGTTAAAGATCGCATTATGAAAAAAGAATTTTAAGACAAGAATGATGTGGGGCAATGGAAAGTAGTAAGAATTACAAATAGTAGAGAGAAACAACATATGGAGGGAAAACATACACAATTTCTTTCAAAATATAAAATACCAAGTTAAGTTTTGTAATTTTTCAAATCGTTACCAAGGCTTATAAAAATTGAGCGTTGAGTATCACTCAATTTAACTTCTTCACGTCTTTTTGTTAGCTATGCTTTCATTTTGAAGTATGCAGCTTCAACGAGATTATCGCATAAAGTCCCTTAGCAAATCTTTGTAAAGGCCAGATTTCCCTAAAACCTTTTTTTTAGCATTTAGAGATAGCGTTGATAGCTATCATATAAAACAAACTTTTTGCTATTTCGTACTTGCTTTAACTAACTTGGTCGATCTTTGAAGTTTTCAATAATTAATTATGAGAAAAACCTCAGCTTTTTGATTACATATTGAGCGTGCATCAATAACAGTATGCATAAATGAAGGATATCTGGTATGTTGTACCTGCATTCATTTCTTTTGAAATTTTCGACTAACAACGGCAGATTGGAATAACTTAAAAACAATAGCGGTAGCACAAGATTTGTCCCATTTGTATGCTATGTGTCTATTCGAAAAAAAAAGATTTTTTTAAATTTGAGTTTTTGAGCAGGTAGACATGAAGGGTAAAAGATTTTTGCAATTGTGTTTTCCAGTGATTTTCAGTCAATTTCAAATTTCAACGTTCAGAAGAACAAAATTTTTGCGATAACCAAATGTATGAAAGGAAAAAGTGCTAGCATTTCAACCTTTGTATTTTACTTTTGGATAACGTTTTTATCATCTAAGCTACACTGAAAGATTTTGCAGATGTGCATTTATAGATTTTGACATGCGGAAGCGCCAAAAAAAACCTAATAAGGCGTAATGATGCGACAATGCGACAATTTTATGAGCTTTCAATACGATTCAACATTACAGCCGCCTGTATCACAAAGTAAATTAAATTTTTCTGTTTCGATTTTTTTTATTTGTCTATTGCATTTTAGTTGAAGGATATAAAAAACGAAGGACCAGATGAGTCAAAAAGCACGAAGTATGAAACTGTTTTGTCTCGTTATCGCATTGTGGGGTGGATGTGCGTTTAGCATATCATTTATCACAACATTAGAGAACATTTTCATCGTGCTCTTCTCTATTCGGTTGCTCTTCCATCCATCTCGCAATGTATCCATCACTTGTGGATATCCGATAAGACCTGCCCTTCTTCAAGACCTTCTGCTACGCGAAGAACTGTGACAATAGTGAGTGTACTTAGATTTTTTTTCCTAATATCGCCACTATCCTTCTCAAGGATCCTTCCGCATTTTCTCTTCTATAGTAAAACTTAGTTTGAAGTCATTAACGTCTTGTTGGTAATTGTAAGAAAAACGCTTTTTGGTTTTATTGCCATGATTCAGTTATGTAGGCACACCTACAACAGTGGATCTAATGAACTCGCATTCAAAATGGAATGGACTTGACCTATTGAGAAAATGCTAATAACGCGCCGTTCATAAAGCTGCGGAAGGACCCTGCGCACCTTAACGTGAAAGCATGCATCATTTGCGAGCATATATGGAAACTTACTCGAAGTGCGCATTTTGTCACTGCTCTTTGCCTGCAGAAACTTAAAATAAGATGTAGCGTCATTCTACACCCTACTCAAGCAAATGATCTGATAAGCTTCATTTTCCTCGATTTATGTAAACAAATCAATAAAGCGATAGAAGGACCTGATGACTCGCCGCAAAAGTAGCCTATGACCTGCGCCGTGGATTGTTTATAGAGGAACAATTTTCAGCCTCCTAGATCCACTTAGAAAAATTTGTATTCCGAACAAAAATTCACACAGACATACACACTTTGTTATATATAAACCAGTGCATCACCTCTGCTTCGCAGAGATTCGCACTGGCCCTATCTTCTGTATGTCTTACTCATTCCCGCATAATAATGACATTGAGACTCACCGAGCTATGCAGAACTATCACGAATGATTTGTAAACAACTACTCATTCTTAGAGGCTTTTCGTGTGAGATCGGTATTTTCGCATGAATGAGACTTTTCCCAGAAGAATAATTGCAAATTTGAATCGATTTTTAGAATTTAAGGCGTAGTCGCTATAAGAAGAATAAGCACCAGGGGCTACATCTCTGTGCAAAAATCTGCTCAAATGATCAGGTAAAGTCTTGGCAAGTTGAACATGTAGGCAAATAATTCTGTATGGCGCCATTTTCAAAGTAGTCAATTTTAAATTAATTTTCTGGGCTAAAGTCCATGGCTTCCACATTAGCTTGTCAAACATATCCATGACTTCGCAAAAAGTGGTTCTATAGGCCCAATTTTGCTGGCCAGAAGCTAAGTGGATCCGTTTGACGCGCAATTTTTGAGGGATCCACTCAGCGGATCCGCTCGTGCTTTTGCTTAGTGGACTTTCATGCTGTTAGCATGCGCCATGCGAAATTTGGGCTGGGGACGTTGCCTGCAGCTCGCTCCATGAATTCCGTGACAGACAGAGATTTACACACACACACACACACACACACACACACACACACACACACACACACACACACACACACACACACACACACACACACACACACACACACACACACACACACACACACACACACACACACACACACACACACACACACACACACACACACACACACACACACACACACACACACACACACACACACACACACACACACACACACACACACACACACACACACACACACACACACACACACACACACACACACACACACACACACACACACACACACACACACACACACACACACACACACACACACACACACACACACACACACACACACACACACACACACACACACACACACACACACACACACACACACACACACACACACACACACACACACACACACACACACACACACACACACACACACACACACACACACACACACACACACACACACACACACACACACACACACACACACACACACACACACACACACACACACACACACACACACACACACACACACACACACACACACACACACACACACACACACACACACACACACACACACACACACACACACACACACACACACACACACACACACACACACACACACACACACACACACACACACACACACACACACACACACACACACACACACACACACACACACACACACACACACACACACACACACACACATAAACAACCCTTAGCCAGTTATTATAAGTTATGATAGATGTCGAATTTTTTTGCCAAATTTCCCAGATTCGTTTGCTTCAATTGATGACTTTGATTAATTCCTATTTTTGGAATTAGATGATTCTTAGACAACCCTAGTATTCACTAATGTGAAGATTTTTGCAGTTGCAGCGAATTTTCAATGACGTCACCAAGAAATACAAGCTTTTTTGGAGCTCAAACTGCGTTATCGTGATATCAATCATAGCAAATTCAATAACACGGTTAGCGGTTATCAACGAAAATTTTTTCTATAAAAAGTCTTGAAACTGCTTGAAACAATTACAAAGTCCATGTCCACCGTCTACTAGAAGCTCTCATTTGCAAGAAATTTTCAAACGAGATTAGAACGAAAAAGCTTTTGAAGCGATCTGATGCCTTGATACAAGATTGTATTGAACATCTCAAGAATTTGTATAAAAGTTTGTTGAAAAGCCATCATTGTCAAAATCTCAGCAAATTGTAATACAGTACGACTTTCATTGAAGCAGTTTTGAATGCATACCTTACTTTAAGTCTTGATTATGTTCGAATATGAGCATTCAGTGTAATCATCATTAGGAAGTTAAAAAAAACAGGTTTTCATTAAGTGTAATCAGAAACCGAAGTAAGTTTTAACGACCAATGAGGATAAACTCAATTTTGACAAACGTTTGTACGTGGTTACTTAGCGGGCGGATGATATGCCACCGTTTATGAGTAGCCGGCTGTAATGTTGATATGCATGTGAAAATTACGCGGGTACAATATTAGATTGGTTCGAAAAAAATGGGCGTTTTCTAAGCTTTTTCTAGGACAACTTTTTTCCATCAATTGTTCATCATTGGGAAAGATTCAGCATGCTGTTTTAAGCTCACATGCTCCTGGTCTAAAATCTATCTTACAGCATAAAAACATTTTCATATAGTTGCCTTTTTATTGTTTTTTGACTTGTTTTCTTCATAAACTGCTTTGTTAGATATCGCGCCCTAATGCCAAATTCTGGCGCATCCGCAGAACAACTCCACTTTGTATTTTCACTCTTATTTCAGGGTTTTTTTAAACAAACTAGTGACTCTTTCCTGTTTTCATCTTCCCCCAACTCGATAGGTTTCTTACAAGGGTCAAGGGGGACCTCGTAAATTTTTCGAAAGTCAGGGGGAACTTCGTTTTCAGAAGCTCTAGAAACCGACTCGTGCCGGGCCCTGTGCACAACCTCCGAAAGTGGCCGCTACACCTTTTTTAAGGTTGTGTCACATGCCGTTAACATACCTTAGAATCATTTATGCATCTAGGTTCTTTCTATCATTAAGACTGCGGAACCTTCTTCTATTCGTTCTAGAACTTCGCTTGAAATCTCGCCGCCTGGAAGAAGATATACCCTAATTTTGCGAGTACAAAACGCACATGTTTTTTCTAAACTCGACCCTAATGGCTAATATTGGGTCACGTAGTATGATAAACACGCGCTAACTACGAAAATGCAGGGGTCAAAAATATCTGAAATATGTCCGTGTCATTTGATCATTCCATTCCGCGTGATAACTAAAGGCCTTGCGTGCGCATGCGCAGTTCTCACGATGAGGCCATTTCGAATGATGCGCGTGAACGTGGCGCGAAGCTCTGGCGTGGCGATTGCGCTTACGGAAAGGGGAACACGTGATTGACAAAGATTATATAGAGCATTCTTTTAACTGCTCTGCGTAGCTTTGGGTTAGGCCAGACTGGACGCCGTATGCGGCGCGCCCGAGTACGCAGCGTACTCACAAGTGCATGAAGATATGGAGCATACGCTGCGTACGTCGCGGACGCCGAATACGGTGCGCAATCTGGCCAGCCCTTTGAACACCAGGACGCGGAGCCGGTGGAGACGTAGAGTTTCGATGCGTTGTAGGCTATTCACAAATGAAAATGAGTGCGCACTTCTTTACAACGTATTCTTATAAGGGTTTGAAGTCAATTTTGGCTAAATCATAATGTGCAGTACTGAAAGCAAGTTGAAGGCTGACGGGGAATTCATTAGCGTATGGAACCGCATACAGGGCCCGGCACGCGTTGGTTTGGAGCTTTTTTGGAAACGAAGTCTCCCATGATTTTTCGAAAATTTACGAAGTCCCTCTCGACGTAAAAATCAATAGGGAAATCCTTTTCAACCAAAATAACAATAAAAAAGCGAAAAAAGCGCATTTTGAGTTATATAGTATAACAAAAAAGCAAAAAGAATACATTTCGAGTAGATTCACTTCCCTCCCCAAGCTCCCCTTGAACGGTCGGCTGTTTCGTGGCTCTGGTATATACCGCAGAAGAAGGATAGGAGAGAAGAATCCGGTGGAAGAAGCCGTGGCTGGCCCACCGTATGGCATCCATTGAAGTCAAGAAGCGCAGGATCCAGAGACGCCGAGAGCAGATTCAAGTATGTTTTTTGAATATCCGTTCGTTGTCATCGGAGGAAAGACTGACAGCGCTTGAGGAAGAGTTAAAATTGATAAAATTTGATTTCGTTGGCCTTTGCGAAACACGCCGCAGCGGCAACTTTCATGCAAAGCGCACGTCTTCTGGATTACACTTTTACAACAGCGGGCGAACGGAAGGAGAAGTTACTCGCAGGGGAGTTGGGATACTTGTAAATGAACGATTACATCGGCATTGCGCAGGCGTAAAGTTCCTCTCCGACCGTTTATTACAAATTCATTTTGTTCTGCGCGGGAAGTCGTTACGAGTAACTGTAGCATACGCCCCCTGGCAGGAGGAAGAGTACGAAAAATTTCTCGATGAGCTCCGCAGCGCGATATCCCAAGGGCGTTATGCACACGACATTCTGGCAGGAGGAAGAGTACGAAAAATTTCTCGATGAGCTCCGCAGCGCGATATCCCAAGGGCGTTATGCACACGACATTTTAATTGGCGATTTCAACGCACGTGTAGGAGGAGGAAAAATGCGATCTGAGTTCGTAGGTCAGAAATGCTACGGATCACGAAACAACAAAGGACAGGCGTTGGTAGAATTTGCGGAGTCGGAAAGGTTCTATATAATGAATACTTTTTTCCAAAAGCCTAAAAAGAGACGATGGACCTGGCGCTCTCCTAATGGAAGCGTTGTTGAAGAAATCGACTACGTTCTGACGCGCCAACCACGAATCATAACTGATGTTGCTGTTCTCAACAGGTTCAACGCCGGGAGCGACCACCGCCTGATTCGAGCCGATGTGAATCTTCGCACGACACAGATCAAATTCCGTACTCGTCAACTGCCTCCAGACTATAGCGAGATAAAAATGAAAACAGCCTTGCTGAATGATAAACGAATTGCCAAGATTTCATCCTCGACATCTATGACGGCTGACCCGGTGGACTCTTGGCAACAATTGTGTAAATCTATTCAAGATGCTGCTACTTTCGCCGAAGTCTCTTGGGAGCCGCTTGAACGAATCTCTAAGAGAACTCGTTCTCTTCTTCTTCGTAGGCGTGAGTTGAAGTATGGGCTAAAACAGACGAAGACGTTGAACACTTATGTTGATTACGTAACCGTTTGCAAGACTGCGAGATGGTCAATGAAGGACGATCTTTACCGGCATCACTGTTCCGTCCTAAAACGAGCCATTGAACGCAATCGTATAAAACGCGGGCGTCTCGAGCTTATCCGTCAACAAGAAGTCGTATGCCAATTGCGAAGGCCAGATGGGACAATGACCACTACTTCCACAGAGGCTCAATTACTCGCTAATACCTTTTTCGCTGAGCTTTACACGGCCCGCGAGATTACCGTTCCATTCCACAGTCACCGACCTATCACTCATCCTATCAGCGCCGATGAACTGAGAAAAGCGGCTTCAAAGATTAAAGGAAACACTGCTCCAGGAGTTGATGGTATTCGCTCTATTGCTGCAAAGTATAGTGTAGAAGTTGTTGCACCCCAACTTGCAAACATCATCAACCGAATGTTCGAAGACAACCACATCCCTGCCGACTTCGCCCATGCCACCCTGATTCTCCTCCACAAAAGCGGTGACCGCTACGATATCAAGAACTACCGACCGATCTCCCTTTTACCCACAATCTACAAAGTTCTGACGAGAGCACTGGCATGTCGAGTCGAAGAAAAAGTGTGCAAGTACCTATCTGTTGAGCAAGCTGGGTTTCGTCAACGTTTCTCAACTACTGACCATTTACAAGCTATCAATCAACTCATTGAAAAAACGCATGAATATCACCTACCCATCGCATTCCTTTTTCTTGACTTTCAGAAGGCATTTGATACCATTGAGTTCAACTCAATTTGGAGAGCTCTTGCTCACTACGGAGTTGATACCGATACAATAACGATGATACAACTCCTGTATCAAGCAGCTACGGCCTCGCTTCAATCTGATAAAGCCAATGCTCCGTTCAAAGTACAGAGGGGAGTTCGCCAAGGGGATGCTTTATCGCCAGTTATCTTCATCACGTGTCTTCAGTTCGCAATAGATTCTGTCTACTGGGAAGATGGAGACGGCTATGATATCTTTGGAAAGCAACTGCGCTATCTTGCATTTGCGGATGACGTTGTGCTTATAGCTCGCTGCCCGAGTCGATTACAGTCAATGGCCGTAAAAATTCTCAAAGCTTGTCAGCAAGTTGGACTTCAAATGAATGAAAAGAAAACCAAATGGATGGGTGAGGACAGAGATCGCATTTGGAGGAGTTCAACAATCACACTGAACAGCAACACCATCGAACGCGTAGACTCCTTTATCTATCTCGGTCAGCTACTGCAGTGCCCACGTGATCACGATAAAGAAATATCCAGGCGCATTGGGATGGCATGGAACGCTTTTGGCAAGATGCGGAGATTTCTTACCAACAGAAGCGTAGCTGTTCATCTAAAACGACACTACTTCAACAAAATCATCCTTCCTACACTTCTGTATGGCTGTGAGACGTGGTCAACCACTAGAAAGTCGATGCTAAAACTAATGCGATGCCAGAGAGCAATGGAAAGGCTGATGCTAGGATTTCGACTGAAAGATCAGAAATCTTCAACATGGATTCGTTCTATAACAAAGCTGAAGGATGTGGTAGCAGCGGCACGGCAAAGGAAGTGGCGATTTGCTGGGAAAATTTATAGAATGCAAGGCGAAGAAAGATGGACAAGGATTCTCACGCGCTGGATACCATCTGTTGGACGACGCTTTGGAGATGGCAGACCAAGAACTAGATGGGAAGACGACATACGAAAGCACTGTAATGTTTCCTCTGCTTGTAAATGGCAAGAAAAAGTCATGGATTCTAGCCAATGGAGGCAACTAGAACGCGCATATGTGACAACATACTGATTAACAGAAGCCTCAGACAAAATCATCACGGTTTTTATCACTAACATGTATAACCGTTGAGTATGATTAAAAGATAAAGATAAAGATAAAGATTCGAGTAGATTAAAGGCTCTGCAAATGGGTATAGCACCATTTTAGTGCTCGGAAATCGAAAACCTCTTAGGCCAACCAAATCTGTGGCCTCAACAACCCGGCGATGCATTTTTCGCCACATAGTTCAAAGGACACCGCATGTGATTGGAGCGCGATATCTCTCAACGCGCAGAACTGCAATACTTTTGGCTCAAAAGAAGAGAGGAGAGGCAATGGTTTGATTCGCTCTCTTCACTATATAATAGATTTTTGAGCGTTTTAATCGTCCAATTCAAAAAGGTCCAAAACTTATGTGAACTCTCCGAAATTTATGCTCCGAACCAACCCAGTTGGTTCGGTGGTTGGTCTAGAAACCAACAAATCCGGAACGGGTATTCAGACACATAAGTTTTGGGAACTTTTTACATAACATAGTTTGGAGTAATATTGTATACTCATTGCCCAAATTCGGAGCCATGTGATTGTTTGTGCGCTGTAAACAAGCCATTTGTTTGTTTGAGTCTTGCATTTGAAATTCGCGCGCTTGCGAAAGAACACGTTCAACTCGTGAAACCTGACATGTTCGTCGTGTTTTTTTTGGCGCTTCCTCCAGGACCTCATAAAAACGATGTCTCCGTTGCTTCTAACTGCAAAAACGAAGTCCAGTTTGACCTCAAACCATCGGCGCCGGGCCCTGACCGCATAGTGCGTCGCGACTACCGTTCGCTTATGCTCGCGTCCAACGCCCGGCGGGAGCAATCAGGTTTTACAAGGCCTATATTATCTGAAACACTATTCTGTTAGTTTTCACTGTGATGATTTGAGTCCAGTGTGCTTGTAATATGCACAAATCATAATTTGTGCTTACTTGAGCATTGTTGAAACTCGCTATCCCTTATCACCTCAATTACATTCCTCTTTCCCATCTAACCATACACCCCTCCCCCCCCCCTCCACCAAGTGTGGCGTGCCACACCCCATGCCTGACTCTGGTCCCAACTTGTAACATGATAGAGAATGAGGATGTTTTACTTTGAGTAGTATTCAAAGAAAACAGCTTTGGTAAACACTCTGTTTTTAATCCATTTTCTGCGTTTTTCAAGTACGGATCATATACTAAGAGGGCTTACTCCAGAAAATAAAGAGCGTAGGTTTTTCAAAGCTTACCGAAAAGCTCATCGTTACTGCTGGAAATGCGTCTGAAAATCACAAAAACAGAAGGCATTTTGAAACAAAGTCGCGATAAGAAAAAAATTTGAATTCATTTTTCAACAAAAACGCCTAAGTCCTCTGAAATACTGCACTGCTCTAGCTCTTCAACATTACATAAGTAAGAACGGTGTGGATTGCCAAGGTGCATTCCTTTTAATTTGAGTGTTCACCGGAAAGTTTCTTGCGCAAAAATAAGTCTCAATGTCATTCACAATTCAAACCTTTATGTCACGATGAGTCAAATGATGGTAAATTAACAGTATACGTTAGAAATACGGGGTGGGAGTGAAAGTATGGCACTGTGAGGTAACCGCTTTTGCAAAAAAGTTATCTATAAAAAATGCTCACAATACGGACGCTCATACCTCTTTCTGCAGGTGAGATGCAAACTAGAGAACAATTGTCCACAAATCAAAGACTATAAACCTTAGTCTTGAGCAACAGCCTTGTTTGTTGACCCTTTCATATGCTTCACAGCCGGAAGAATTCATACTGGAGTCATTAATGAGCAAACCACTGCTGGTAGCTAATCGTAAAATTTTTCTGAATTCTAGGAGCAATTCACATTCGAAAATTTGAATCAAACTTCACAGAAAAACAATTTTTAATTTCGTTAAGAAGGATTATAAGTTCTAGGTAAATTTTTGCGACATTTTAGAGTGACACACAGCGAACATGCAAGTATTTAAATTTTTCTCTGGAGTTTTTGGTCTCAAATTTCACCATTGGGAAGAATGGTGCATGAAATAAATTGTGAGTGATTTTTTTACTTGTGTTTTTATTTCACTCAAAGTTGATGGAAAAAATTGTAAAACTATAGAATTGATCCAATTTTTTGAAAAGTAACCTTTTCGTTTCATTTCTAATTTTGCAAAACGGGAGTTTCAAACACATTAGCATTAGTGTTTTCTTGAGCTAATTGTTTTCGATATCCAGCGCCAAATAAAACGCTTTCCTTTTTCAATTTAAGATTATGCTTAGGGGGTGCAACCTAATTTACCAAAGGAGGTAACGTTAGCCATCACATATCTTTGCCAGCAGAGTAGTGTATCAACTCAATGCATTCGCTGCTCTCTTATCACAAAAACTAAGCCGAACAAGAGCCTTTTAGCATATTCAGCAAAATGTTATTGCTTATGTCTACTAGTCCCAACGCTTTTTCTTGATACGGCGCAACGATGCGCTTCGTCCGTTTCGCCTTGGGGATTCTCGGTATGTTTTCCAATCGTATATCGCTCTTTTCGTGAATAACCTCGATTTTCAAAATTTGTCTTTTGAGTCAACAGGAGGAAACCGATAATAAGTCTAGATGTTTACGATATTTTAGCAGCCATTCATATCTCGTATGGTTCTTTTCAATGCAATTCTACAAGCGACGACGCAATTTCCTGCTCCCGAAAAGCCTTATTTGCTATTGATGTCACCAGTGATATGGGTTCTCTTCATAACGCCCGTTCCGTATGTTGGACAATTCTAAAAAAAATATCTTCGATAAAATGTCTGCATGTAGGAACATGACCTCATAGAGACATGGATACTGCCTCAACTAGACGTCAGGAAGGGATATGTAGAAGTCGCCTTTATGGAATACTGCAGCGGCGGTAAGTTTGTTGTAACAATATTGGACAGAAACTTAGTTCAAATTACGATTTTGGTGTCAAGTTGTTTTATACTGATATATAATATCTATCCCCCCATCAGACTCTTTTGCGGGTTATGATTACGATCACCATAAACCAGCAATTTGTGAAAACTTAGAAAAACTTTGGAGCGCTCGGTGTTCCCACGGTATCGATCCTCCTTTGTCAGAGTAGGTCAACAGCCTATATCAACTTTATCAACCAAGTCAACCTATTTGCTTTGAGGGCTATCGATACACTTTTCTACATGTACGGGTTCAACAGCACATCACTGGTGCTAATTACCGGAGATAAGTGAGTGTATTATTTACTTGTAAAGCGACCATTTTGTAGAGCTGGCTTCAACTTAGGTTTACACTTTTCGCAACAAGTCAGATCCTCTTCATTATCGTAAGATGGCGGTAGAAATCCTGAAAGTGTTTTGACTCATTAAGAGCCGTATTTCCCTTTGAAGAGGAAAATAGACAACTTATAGGAGAAAGACTTGCACAAGGCTAATCAAAGGTCGCATTTTCAGATATGTGAAATCATCTACACATTACAATTGTACTTTCTCATCAAGATCCTAGGTAAATTGTAACAGCTGCTTCTCTAATATTCTCAAAAAATGTTATTAAACAACTAAAAAAGCTTAGAAAATTGCAAGAGGTTGTTTACTGGAATAAGCAGGAGTAGAAACCCTGTTGCACAGTTTGCTAGAGTATTGGAAAATTTTCTTCGCAACCTATTCCACAATGGCGTTGAAAGCAGCTCTGTTGAAAGATCCTACCGTAATCTTACAATAACATAGAGCGTTTCGTGACTCGATCCTGTGAGTCTAACTTGGAAGCTCTACAGAGCGGTAGGACCAACCAAGGAAGATGAAGCAAAAGAGTTAAAAGCAATCAAAAAGTACGCACGTGGAATACCTTGTACAATGAGTTATGTGGTTGCCACTATGTTCTTAGCTGTTTGCTTCAATAGCTGGAGAGACTTATATTTTTTTCATTTCATTCAATAAACGCCCTAGAGTAAGTATTCGGTAACTCAAACACCAAGTTCACCAATCAGTTGAGCAAGCATAGCCATCATGTCCATTCGCTCGAAAAATGTAACCCTGCGGAAGCCTTATTGAAATCTTAAAAGAATCTTCGAACGTCTGCCTAAGCAATTTTTTCAACGTCATTAGGTAGATCAGTGAATAACACCTTATAGAAATAAGCTCATATCAAAGTAAATTTTGCAGTTAAAGAATTCAAATTTTGAAAAACTCAATTGATACAACGGAAGCAAAAAAAATTAATCAGCAAAAGTTTTCGGCCGCATTCGAATGACTTTCCACAAAACTACTCTTTTTGATTATAGCCATTATAATTGGACTCAGCACTGATTGCTCTATCCGACAATATATTCAAAATCTGAAAAAGTCAAATTTTTCATGTGCCGCAGGGCACATTAAACGCGTTTTTGCGCCGGAAGTGCCGCATTGTTATAACTGCCTTCAAAATCCTCCCACAAAAATCTTGTTTACATGGATGTCATCAGTGTTCCTTGAGCTACCCGCCAATGTGTTTGAAAGTTTGAAAATCTCAATTTTTAGTGAATTATACGCTCTAAGTCTTATTGGTCCCTCTTTTTGCACTGATAAGCTAATAACGATCTTCAAAGTAATCGTACAAAATTCTGAACAACATATTTGAAATCAGCTCTTCGCAGTCTATCTAATGATGTGTTTAGAAACCTAAAAATCTCAAATTTTTTGTTTCCGATTTTATTGGTCCCTCATAGTGGTATAATTAGCTAGGCTGGCTCCGGCCCCTGGTTGCAGTGACCTATCAGTATCGATTTTTGTAATCAGGATCGATCTGATATAACAATATATGGGAGAGATCTTTACATGTTGACTTTCACATTTCGTAAGTGCAGTACACAAGGGAACTCGAAATTTTACATCATGAACTTCACTTTTTGAAATCCTCGAAATCTAGAAATCACCTCTAATTTGTCCAGAAATTCCAAGAGACGTTAAGCAGAATTGAAGTAGGCTTACTTTCCACGTTTTGGTAGAGGTATTGCCATTGTCGCTCTGGATTTTCCCATTTAAATTGGTAATTTCAGGAAAATGTTTCAACAACAAATTCAGAAATTCCAAGGCGCACTGTAAGCAGGTATCGAAATCCGAGCAAACCCGAATTTTTCTTTTTGAAACAAATATGGCCACGACTGGCTCTTCTCTTTTGAAATTTTAACATCTTGAGGGAAAAATCGTCAAATTCGAAATTTCGTAGACAGCGCTATTCCAACCTAAAGTTTCATAGCGGGCCTTGCGCACACGGTTTTATCACCAATTGAACTTGAAGAAATGGATCTGTTTACAAAAATCAGAAAAGAATTTGAAAATTGCAAAATTTGTCTGATTTTTCCAATTCCTATGTTGTGTCCTTCGAAATTCGAAACTTCGATTGGAATGCCTGGTTAGTAAGCTTAGTGTAGATGTAATCAACTTTCAAGACCGAAATCAATGAAAAATGAGACTTTAATAGACTACATATCCTGAATCAGAATTTTTGAATACTTAGAATAACCAAATCCATGCGTACCCATGTTGTTTGTCGTACCCATGTTGGTCGTTTCGACTTCTTGCTTGAGATGGCAGAGATTAGCAACGTTATTGTGCGACTCTTTTTTAATGGCCTTTTGATTTGAAAAAAATAAGAAAGAAAATCCCATCTTATTATGAAGACCATTACGGAGATCAAAAGCTGATGCTTATCAAAGCTTATTTCTTGCGGACTACTGATTTACACTTGTAAGCGCTATGCTGAATCGAAGATCGTTGAAAAAGAAGGTGGAAGTGATGAAATTTACAGGCGATAGACGTTGAGGTGAGAAAACTTGCCTGGGGGGGGGTGAGTCGATTGCCCCAAACTGAGTGGAATCAATGGTTCTAACGCTTTCATCAAAATCGAGGAAATACTCTGACTTATTCTGTCTTTAAGTAGCCATGAAGCTTAAACATTTACTTATAAGAATAAGATCTCGCTGATTTATCGCTTGTACAATACTAATGCCAACGAAATATTTTTTTTGCCGATTAAGTGCATGCCGGAATTTTGGAGTCAATTGTAGACCAGCGTCCTTTCTCATTTTATGTAAAGTGTAATTTTCTTTCAGATAGCCAGAAATCTGCATTAAAAACACTTAGTAAGCATTACTCTACTTCTGGAGCTTTTTGCACATTAAGCAACTTCCAATCCTCTGTTGTGGATTAATTTCCGAGACCATATCAGCGTGCTGATCTACTGGCAGCAACTGAGGTATGCCATGTGTCTAGAAACAGCATGGCTAAAAGCAAACCTTCTGATCATACTTTTTTGATTTTTTTGTAGCCGCAGGGTGAATGTTTCATAGAAACAGCTTCTGGTTTCGACGTTAGACCCATCAAACTCTTAGGCGAACTAAAAAACAGATGCAGCTTTGGAATTCTTGGAACTCAATACATTTAGCAGCATGAAATCTGCGTAAGAGCATACAGGATGTTCACTTCTGATTAAAGCTCGAGAGTTCAGTCTTAAGAGCGTTCATTTCGAAATATTTGGTAGAAATCGTTCATTGTCAAGCTTTTTTTTTACAATGAATGCGATTTGTAAAGCAGATACAGTCGTTTTTGAATTAGAAATGAAATTTTAAAGCAATTTTTCTCTAGTCTCCACATTAGACGCATAAAAACTTTCGAACATTGTGTAGTGACAGTTATGGTGATATTTTGCAACCGTCGCTTCTTATAAATCTGTTCGCATGAATTCTTGAGACGTGGATCTGGTGGCGTCAGTGGGTGAGGGAACTTACCTACCCGAAGACTTGCGGCAACGTGGAATGCGGTCATGAGTTGTCAATAACGGCAATTAGCACATTGTACAGAGCCTAGTCTGTGTATATTCTAAGCCCCCAGTGATCTTCGCTTTCGTGATGCATCCATCAATCATGAAACAGGGAATTCAATAGAATCAAAAAACTGATGTTGAGCAACAATATCTGCTCAGATTCGGTGAAAATGTAAATTTAGGGGTTTTCTGAGGCGCTCTCTTCAAAAATGCTATTGGTTTTGCGCGGTCTTTCCATTACAGAGCGGAATTCTAATAAACTGATGAATTCGACTCTCAGCTTACAAAATCACGATGAAAAAGAACACGCCAGCATGTAAAATAATTATTTTGTTTACTAAGTTGTGTATTTTTCAGATTGTTTATCTTCTAGCGAAATCTTTGTAAGACAAAACATTAAAGGTTGATTCGACTAGACATTTCCTAATACTGGCATGTCAAACTACTTTTCACTGTTTCTCTCGAAACGTTAGACGAATGACCTATTTCTCTAGTGGGAACAGCATGCCATGAGGATCTAAAACCTTGATCATAAAAGACAATGAAGGTCAGCTAGTCTATTAACCGAGCCCCGAGGATGCTGCATGCTTTTTTGTAATCTGAAACTTTTTTCAACGGTCGAATGAGTTCATTTTTAGACTTATGGATTTTTTTTGTTTAGAACTGAATTTTTCTAAGCACTTAATGCTGTGCTGTGAAATTCAATCATAATCAAGTTTGCCTAGTTCTCCTGATAACAATCATCTTTTTTTCTTTCCATTAGATCCAATTTGAACCTCGCAGCCCTCTTTTGGCACATTCTGGCGCTGAGCCAACCTCGATGTCCTCAGGTACTGCCAAGTTTTCTGGCATATCTTGGTTCTATGCCAAAAATTTGCTATGTGTGGGCGGGGCTTAGCTTAGCGATGTATTCTAAGGAGCATCCAAAATCAGCGAGCTCGCCATGCCTAATTATACCCCGCAGACACCTTTGAGGTGCGAGAATATCTCGAGTAGGTAAGTTCCGTTCTCCGGCGTCAGTGGGTGTTGTTGATGGTTAATCTGAGGCCATGAATCGATCATGCAATTTTCCTGTTATGGGGCAAATGTAGCAAGGGGTTTTCAAAAAACAAGCACGTCTGGCCGTGCACACAAACACATATCACACTAAAACATTGAAACTTTCGATTGAGTTGGACTTTCGAAATTCGAAGAACTTCACTCAGAAGATATTTTGAGAATCGAAAAAAACTACCTTTTGAATCAGTAGGTTAAACCTGCATTCACAGGGCTGATGTTCTAGCAGAGTTCACTACAATGTGCGAATGTGCGGTCACAGATCTAGGTGCATGCGCACCCAAGCAGGAGTTCTTGACAATCCTCTGATTTTGAACTGGGGAATCTAATAGATGATAATGTCTACTAAGTCTTGAGATACTGGGTACTCTATGATTGTTAGTCAGGGGAAGCGACAAAAAGTTAGAGTTCATAGAGCACAAGTTAATTACATCTGCCACATTAATAGAAACAAAAATTTCGAGATCTTCGACTTCGGAAATTTCAACACCAAAATCTTTAATGTTTGCCTCTGCTAAGCTTACCAACCAGGCATTCCAATCGAAATTTCGTAGACAGCGCTTTTCTAACCTATAGTTTCAGAAGCTTCGAAATTCTAAGGACACAACATAGGAATTGGAAAAATCAAACAAATTTTGCGATTTTCATTGAAAATTCTTTTCTGATTTTTGTAAACAGATCCATTTCTTCAAGTTTAATTGGTGATAAAACCGTGTGCGCAAGGCCCGCTATGAAACTATAGGCTGGGATAGCGCTGTCTACGAAATTTCGAATTTGACGATTTTTCCCTCAAGATGTTAAAATTTCAAAAGAGAAGAGCCAGTCGTGGCCATATTTGTTTCAAAAAGAAAAATTCAGGTTTGCTCGGATTTCGATACCTGCTTACAGTGCGCCTTGGAATTTCTGAATTTGTTGTTGAAACATTTTCCTGAAATTACCAGTTTAAATGGGAAAATCCAGAGCGACAATGGCAATACCTGTTCCAAAACCTGGAAAGTAAGCCTACTTCAATTTTGCTTAACGTCTCTTGGAATTTTTGGACAAATTAGAGGTGATTTCTAGATTTCGAGGATTTCAAAAAGTGAAGTTCATGATGTAAAATTTCGAGTTCCCTTGTGTACTGCACTTACGAAATGTGAAAGTCAACATGTAAAGATCTCTCCCATATATTGTTATATCAGATCTATCCTGATTACAAAAATCGATACTGATAGGTCACTGCAGCCAGGGGCCGGAGCCAGCCTAGCTAATTATACCACTATGAGGGACCAATAAAATCGGAAACAAAAAATTTGAGATTTTTAGGTTTTTAAACACATCATTCGATAGACTGCGAAGAGCTGATTTCAAATATGTTGTTCAAAATTTTGTACGATTACTTTGATGATCGTTATTAGCTTATCAGTGCAAAAAGAGGGACCAATAAGACTTAGAGCGTGTAATTCACTAAAAATTGAGATTTTCAAACTTTCAAACACATTGGCGGGTAGCTCAAGGAACACTGATGACATCCATGTAAACAAAATTTTGTGGGAGGGTTTTGAAGGCAGTTATAACAATGCGGCACTTCCGGCGCAAAAACGCGTTTAATGTGCCCTGCGGCACATGAAAAATTTGACTTTTTCAGATTTTGAATATATTGTCGGATAGAGCAATTTATTGCTGAGTCCAGTTATAATGACGATAATCAAAAAGAGTAGTTTTGTGGAAAGTTATTCGAATGCGGCACTTCCGACGCAATATCGCGTTTATTGCGCCGTGGGACACAAAAAAATTGTGAATTTTCCAATTTTCAAACACACTATCGGATGGATCAGACAGCGCTGGTTTCAAATATCTAAACCAGAGCTCGATAGAAGTAACTTGGAAACAGTTATAGCGATGCGGCACTTCCGACGCTTTATTGCGTTTAAAACGCAGCTTTGAAAAGCGGCACTGCCAGTGCTGTATACGATAGAGCAAAGCAAGGCTACAAGATAGTCATCAAGCATTCGCCGAAATCGTATTCCACGTGGTTTGCTTTTTTTTCCTAGTAATGTAGAAACAAAGAAAAAAATATTTCAGGTAAAGTGGCAAACTCCGCTTTAATGTCTTGGGCTCCTCTTACACATGTAATCATAAGTTTATGCATTGAGAAATATAACCATATGTTCATATCGTTGTAGATGCTTTCGCTGCCAAGATATATTCATTTTTGATTTTGAAAAAAAAATGGAACAGCCTAACATCATTACTAAATCTAGCCTTTCTCCTTTTTGTAACGATTACGGTCACAAGTATTGGAGATTATCCGTACTTCTTTTTAGAGATCAAAGCGACGTAGATAATGCAGCATCAACAGTTCAATACTACATCGATAATAAAATGGCAGTAGATCTTTCCATAGTGATTGTGAACTACGGTAATTGCTCGTTTTCCTCCTGGCCGGTGAGTCATTTACAGTCATCCTATCGAAAATTATCTCATAAGCATTTTCCAGCACACTGTTGTGTATGATGCGCTTACAACAGAACCAGATCAACTGTCACGATATGTGGACGAATCTATTTGTGGTTTGTTTTGACAACATAAATAGAAATTTTTTTTTTCAAGGGGACTGACATAACACCTGTTCTATTATCCAAGTGGTGCTTGAGAGTTCTACCCAGATAAGCTCATTCCCTGATTAAGAAAGTGAAGAATCCCTATATGCAAAAGCTACGGTATTGGGATCAACAAAACTTTTATCACGATTAACGGCATCCTTCTGATTATGAATTTTGTCAGAAAAATGAAGAATAATCAATACATTACCCAGTTAACGGGATGAGGCTATTGACAGTATTTTCAGTACGAGGGATGATTGGCGTAGTGGTATGAGGCGTCGTTATGACCAAGCCGGATGCAGGTCCGATTCCAACCTGGGTCAACCAAACCCTCTATCCTCGGAGTCGGTGTGGTATCAGAGTAATTTTGGGAGAATAGAAGCAGCACTGACTTGGTAATCTGGTAGCCCGTGCAATATAGTTACCACCGAATATTCGTGTTCGAATAATTTATTTGAAATATTCGACTATTCGAATAGTCGAATATTTCAAATATTATGTTATTCGATTATACGAATAGTCGAATAAATGGAAAAAGCCTATATTCGAATAATTCGCTCATTCGATGATTTGGAAAAATGAGTTATTCGA
This sequence comes from Cylicocyclus nassatus, assembly GCA_958299035.1. NCBI lineage: Eukaryota > Metazoa > Nematoda > Chromadorea > Rhabditida > Strongylidae > Cylicocyclus > Cylicocyclus nassatus. Next base: position 14,581,265 of record CATQJL010000223.1, read on the forward strand.
ATATTCGTTCATTCGAGGAGTTTTAAAAGACAGTTATTCGAATATTCGAATACTAGTGAACCAGTAACTATAAGTGCTAGATTGCATCCGCGCGCGCTGGGACCGCCATGCGGTTTCCCGCTATTTGCAGATTTTTGAATTGCGCTTACATTTCTTTATATATTAGACTAGCGATCCCTCGGTCGCTATAATTGGACCGAAGCAGATGCTTCAAACTTTGAATTATGTTCCTGCATACTTAGATTCTACTTTGAAGTATTATTAGCCAAATCATTGAATTCATTCTCAAAGGTGGAATTTTATCGGGTGAAAGCGTTCAAAAGACTTCTCTAGAATAGTGCCCCTAACCTTCAAACCTTCTCCTCTTGCGTCACCGAGCCAATTCGCTTTTCTACGAGCATAAGTGAGGTTTTCCTCCAAGAAAACGCTTACAAAGCAGAGTGGATAAGACTTCTCATGTGAAATGAAGGCAATTTCCGAAGAAGTGCCTCTGTTGGAAAGCGTGACCTACATTAATGCTACTCATACGCTCCACTTTCAAGAAGAAGCAGGTTTACCTCAAGTAAGGGCTCAGATCAGATTCTTTACTGGATACGAAGCATCTGCGATACGAAGTCACTTCTCGGGTAGTGTCGTTCAAAGAAGTCGGATTCGCCACTGTTATTCTTACGCTTTCCTTTGCTGCTACAAACGCGTATATTAATCTCTGATCAATTCTTGCAAATTGCCCGAAACGAAGCCAATATCCGGCGTTCCTTCCCTAAAAATTATTGGCTTCTAGTGAGGCCCAGTTACCCAAAAGCTGGATTTCCCGAAAAATCGCCCTTCTCCGCCACCAGACTCAGTTACTTATATGCTTTTTCTTCTTCAAGGAAAAGCCAATATCTCCAAGTACGCTCCTTTTCGCAAGCCCTTTTGACAGGATGAAAAATTTTTTCCAAGGTAGAAGCTGTCCTCCATCAGCGAGAACCCAGTTACTCTAGCGCTGGGTTCCCCCAAGTAAAAGCTCATCTCCACCAGCGAGACCCAGCCACACAAGCGTTGGATTCCCCAAGTAGCAACTCATCTCAATCAGTGGGATCCGGTTACTCAAGCGCCTTGTTCGCTCAAATAGAAGCTCATTCCCACTAACGAGACGGAATTATTCAGGCGTTGAATTTCGCCAAGTAGAAGCTCACCTCCGCCAGCGAGGCCCAGTAACTGAAGCATTGGATTTCCCTTAGTAGAGGCTATCAACCAATCACGAGTAGGAGCTCATCTCCATTAGCGAGACCTCAAGCGTTGGACAAAACCCGTTACTCAATCGCTTTCTTTTTTAGAGGCGAAAGCAGAACTTCTCAAGTAAACGCTCGATTCCATCAGCGAAACCCAGTTACACGAATACTAATTTTTTTACAAACAACAATGAGAATTTTACATGAAGCCTTCAGACATGGTTTTAATCAAAATTTGTGATTACTGTCTGCGGTGCGCGGTTATCTCTCAAAACGTGCCCTTTCTTTTGAGGCATCGTCTCCGACAAAGACCCAGTTACACGCTTTTCCGTCTACAACAAAACAGATTTTTCTCAAAGTAAAAGCTTCAGAAAGCGAAAACTGCATCAAATTCTAGGAAATCATCTGCCAAACACTGTATTTTCCAAGTCAAATCGTTTGAGAAAGGGTCCAACTAGTTCTACCCGGAGACTCATTCACCTCATGTAGACTCTTTGTACAAGTAAAGAAATAGAAATAAGAACGTAAACGCATCTAAAGGCATGTTTCTTCTAATTTGTGAAAATTAGCCACAGTAGAACTATAATCAAACTGGAAATGTCGAACCACCTTTAACAGTTTAAAGCAAAAAAATTACAGTGATTAGAACTCACGTAAGAAGATGTGGCAACAACCCTGCATAAAACAGATGTTGTTATGTTGAACTCAACAACCATAGACATTTGTCTAGTTTTGTTATCTTCCGGAGTTCTTGCTCAGGATCTCATATGCAATTGTGATCATGTGACTTATGTGAAAACATTGTTTCGAGGCTGTTCGAATAGGCCAAACACGATGTTGTGTTGACGGTTTGATTTTGTCCTTAAGCGAAACCTATTGCAATAGAAAAACCGTTCGAAACGGTTCGGTACTCGAAAACACTTGTCTTGCAAGGGGTGTCCGCATCTCGTCGCGCACCTCCTCAGCTACCATCTGCTATCGTGTACAGATGGTGCAGAAAACCATGATACGTAGTGATTTGAATATTGCATTCGAATATTCAAAAATTCGAATATTCGAATATTCGATAATATCCGGTTATTCGATTATTCGAATAGTCGAATATTCGATCAAGTAGTCCAGTTACTCGAATAATCGTTCATTCGAATTTCGGACTGTGACCATATTCGAATATTCGAATTCGAATAATATTAAAATTGGAAATCGAATAATATTCGTTCATTCGAAAATTCTTTGAAAATCATTTATTCGATATTCAGTCGTTCGAAATTTTTTCAAAATTCAATTATTCGATATTCGTTCATTCGATGAAAATTTCCGTCGTTACAACTATACCGTGCAAGTCATGTAAAAGGCTCGCACGCAAATAATAGCCTCTTATTGTTAGACTACAAAAAAGTGTGCGTTCGACACATGCCTGCCGAAGATATTGAAGACGCCAAATCCTTAACGTTTTTTCTCCAACTCATCAACGTTCCTGTGCATTATCAAAAAATCTGAACATTTGTTATTACTTTTAGTTGAAAAAAAAATCTGTGCAACAACAGTTGCGAGTGAATGCTCTCATGATTAGAATTCATGGTGATGTATTGAGGAACATGACAACTTGTAGATCCTACTTACGCGACACAGCCACCGGTATATCCTACCCTGCCACCAGCTAGTAGCGCCAACGCTGGATGTGAATGTAACCATGGAACTATATGGCTTGATGTGTTCTTACTGATGGAAGCCACAACTTCTATGCAATCTGGAATTGATGGGGTAAGTCTGACTAAAATTTTTTCCAACATTTGCTACGCAAAAGTTAGTTCAAACCAACTAAAAGGAGACCCTAAGTGCCAAGCAGCAAAACCTTAGGGAGGACCTTACTCGGACAATTATGGCGACCACCGCCGCACCGCGGATGGCTCAATATGTATCTAAATTAGTAGGATTTTGAACACCCGACTTCATTTCCAGCCTGACCTAAAGGCCACGATCTACACAAAAATACAAGATGACGTCTGAAACTAGTTCAAACCACCCCTCCATCCTTGGTCCTAGTGTCAAGGATTCCAGTGGTGGACACCGGCCACTAACAATGACCAGAGCCTGACTTACTAACTTCTAATCAGGCTGAAAACGTTGAAGGCAGCCCTATCACCGCGCCGTATCTCATAAGTCACGTTTTCTTTTACAGCGTGTAGGTTCGCGGCTCAACAGAATGGTTCTGTCGGGCCGTGGCCTAAAGGCTGGAGCTTGCTCGAAAAATAAATATGCAGGGCGTCCTATAAGGCCCGGAACTCGCCCGAATGCTTTTTCTTGAGCCGCGGGTGTTCTGCGATGACATGCAGCCGCGGGTTGCCGAACAAACAAATCTGGTGCCGCGAATGGTCAATCCAAGGGCAGCGTTAGGGGTCGCTGGTCCTCGCAGTGATTATATGAGTATAAAAACGAATACCACCGCTGAGCGGCTCGCTGACAACTGCTCTTTCCGCATGCTCTTATGCCCATGTGAGGAACAGTAGTATGGCTGATCTCTACTTCTAATTCTCACCCAGACCGCAGTTACCAATCAGCGTTCTCGACTATGGTTTGGAAGTGAGAGAAATTGAAACACCGCGATTACTGTTCGTCAGTGACGGTCCGAGAAAATTTGCCTCCGGAGGGGGGAGGGCAGTTTTTTCTCCAAATGGCGTGGCACTCGAAAATAATTGTGGGATGCTTCCCAGTTCCGATTTCGGAAAAGGGCGCGTTGCAGCCACGCTTCTGAAAACTTTCCCTACAAAACAATTTTGAATTCTGAAAAATTTCTGAATATTCGATTTGTTTACAAGTGAGTAACGAATTGTTTGCACCACATTTCAACTAATGTAGATAACTTTCAATGATTTCGAGCACCATACCCCCTCCCCATTCTCTCCCCCCCCTTCCCACCTCCCTCCTCGGCCCGCCTTTTGTATGCATAAGAAGTCTAGGAACTCTTACTGCACTTTTCCTATAAGCTGCAGCAATTAATTTCATTCAAAAAATAAAAATAGAAATGATATTGGTGCAATTTATAGGCAATTAACTACATAGAGACTGCATTTATGAAACTGACAATTGGGCAAGCCGAGCAGTACCAAACTCGCTTTGGAGTGATTCGCTATGCTTCGGATGTGGAGCTTATCGCCGATTTGGACACCTACAAGTCCACAACAGATCTACTTGATCTTGAAATAAAAATTTACGACGATCTGGGCACAAATATCGAGGGGTTTGAGTTTGTATTTTCTCGACTTTTCCCATGTGCTAGAGTTTTACAGAGCTCTCAAAATGGCTACAGACCGCTTTAACAGCAGTGTTCATCGTATCGCCGCACGACCTGTAGTTATAATTGTTGGAAATTCCTACAGGTGCATAAGTGCAGAAAAACCTGTACTATCATTTTTCTTCATTAATTCCATAGATCTGGAGCTTATAACGATCCATCACAAGCTGCCGCAGGCTTCCGTGAAAACGGTGGTGCAATTATAACGCTCGGTAAATAACCTCTGCAATTTGCATATTTTGTGTAACCACAAATTTGATTAAGAATATGTCCAAGAACATGGCTTAGAAGTGCCAGAGTTACGGTCCCTTGCTTCTCCCAACTACAACCTTACGAATGAGAAGAATGACGGAACATATTTACTTGTAAACGATTTGAGAGATCTTCTTTGCAAGGGTGATTTACTGATTCATCACTTTTTTTTGAATGCCTTCTCATAAATTTTATGAACAAATCGACTATTTAACGGAAAGTTGTAGGGTTTTTACCGAAACAGTTTTTTTTTCAGGTGTTAGACTGTGATCTACTTACCATCTTTTCAGCAAATTGCTTCTGCAGAAAGAACTGGCAAGAATACAATTTGGACAAGTGGAATGCACCGCAAGGCGGTTGCTACTATCCTGTTTCAATCCCAGATATACAGGTGAATGCCAATTGTTACTTCATTCTGTTTTTTTTTGTTTTCGAACTTATTCAACAAGATTATCGCAGTCATCAACATTGTATCTTGAATGAAGGGGAGGCGTCAGTTACGCCTCATTTTCGAGATGCTTCATACCCTCTGACTTCCTCACCATATTCTTCTTATTTCTATTAGGATTTATGTGCGCGAAAGTCCCTAATGGAGGAAAATGGACTTCCCCACCCCATTTTATTCGTTCCCGCTAGAAATTGGTCGGGTTTTATCAAAAGCGTTATCAAAATTTTCATCCTTCGCAACCAAAAGGTAAAGCAGTGCATTGAAGATGATTCAACCCTACCTAAGCTTTCGTTTGCGATAGAATCATACGGAAATTAGTTTCATACGAAAAATCTCTATAGAACGGGACATGGGATTTAACTCCATTCAAATGTACTTAGAAGGACATTTGACTCTCAGCAGCAATGTGAGCTGGGCCTAATTCCAATTTTGAGGTTTTAGTCGGTTTTTGATTGCGTTTTGCTGAGTGTGCCTTACTCCAATTTAGGGTAATGAACCAACGGGAAAAGTTTTATCTCTTTTGGGAAGGCCAACAAAGTGTTTTTCAAATCTAAAATCCTTTACAAATCATAGAAAAACCTCTTTGTGAAAGTTATTAGGTTGGCTCAAAAGTTTTCAGACATTTCCAAACTAAATGTGCTATTTCATCTGATTTATGTACATCCGATAGAAAACCATTCGATAGAGCAAGTCAAGCTGTACGAGACGGCATGCAAAGTTTGTACCAGCTCCGATCCACCGTAATTTAGCATCCTGAGTCGTACTAAAAGCTCGAGAAGTTACAAAAATTCATATCTTCGTTCGAAAAAATCCTACGGATCTTCAAATGGTTCATGCTAATTGCACACCACATCAGACACTCATAAATACTTCCTGTATTTCCTCCTCACCTGAAGATAGAGAGAACGAAAATTTTAATGCTTATATAAAAACGAAGCTTTGCTGTTTCCACCCAGGTAATTGTATAGTTTAAGCCCTTAGAAGTATAACCGTAGATTTTCAGCTTTCCGCAAACCCTAGTTAAAAATATAGACATTAGCAAGGAACGCCCCGGGTGAGGAAAGTTGAATCCGCTGATTTTCGACTAGGACCTTTGGAAAGATGAAAATTTATACGGTTATTCTAAGGGCTTGTACTATACAATTACATGAGTAGAAACAGCGTAGCTTCGTTTTTGCATAAGCATAAGAACTTTCGTCTTCTCGATTTCCAGATAAGGAAGAAATAGGGAACGGTACATATGCTGTCTGATGTGGTGTACGATTTTTGTGAACAATTTCGAGATCCGTAGGATTCTTTCTGAATGAAGATATGAATTTTTTAAAATTTTCCGAGCCTTCAGTACGACTCAGATTTTGGATGCATAGCTATGGTGGTTCCATGCTGGTGGGAACTCTTGCATACCATCTTGTAGAGCTTGCTTTGTTCTATCAAATGGTACCTCTACCGGATGTACATGCGTTTGAATGAATTTCGAGAAATAGCAGATCTAGTCTGAAAATGTCCGAGAACATCAAGTACAATACCGCTCACAATTCGTCAAAAAAGTCGCCAGACTGCGGCGGACTCCGCCGGAGTGCGACGCAGTCCACTAGTGTGCAACGGAGTGCGCCGCACATCACTAGATTCCGTCGGAAATCCGCATCACATCGCCGTATCTCGATGTAGAATGGACGAATTTTGAATCTGAGGATACCGTTCGATTCAGCTCGGCGAGGCGCATCATACGGTATAAAGAAGTGCCATAAACTGTCCATGTACTGTAGATATAGATATACGGTAGGCAGTAAGTTTTCGCTCAGTTTGCACGTTATTTGGTTAGATTAGTCAGCGCGCGGATGCCACTGATTTGCTGCTAATGGCACCGTACGGATACTGTTGAAATATGGTAAAGAGTCATGATGTTCCATGTTCGACTTTCAATGAATCTTGGCATATCGAATGAGTTGCTTTTATGATTGAGCCAACACCAAGATTATCATAGCATTTATTCGGCTAACGTTTCGGCCTAGTCGCCTTCGTATAATCATAAAAGCAACTCATTCGGTAAAGAGTCACTTTGAACTTTGATCGATTTGTTCTAAGTCCAGCTCAGGGTATCTCCAATACGCTTATTGAGGTAATTGCATTCATTTGATGCTCAAGGCACAGTGCGCAGGGTCTGCGATGTAAGGTCATTGATTGCTTTCGAAACGATGCTTGTTGTTGCTTTTCACGTGTTCCTCGTTCTAAACAGAAAGATCGCATGTTGCACTGGCCATCTGAAGCGAAATCGTGATCACATGCGCTTTGGTGAGCTGATATCTGATCTAAATTCCTTATTTGCGAACAGCTTTCTAGTAGAATTTATAGGCGTCTCCAAACTTCGCAAACAATCATTGCCCATCAAAATTAGCGGTACAAGGACACTTCAATATGTACCTAATAAATTTTTGCTCTTTGTAGTGAGTACACACAGCATCATGCCCATTATGGTCTTTCGGATAATCTTTAAATAACATGCAGACATAGCTCAGCGACTCTACTATACTTCCAGCCGCTCAGAACTTCTCTCAGAGGCTCGTCAAGCAGCTAGGGAGGGTAGATATCCTTATCAAGACGCTTTGAATACGTACTTTACCAAGATCAACAGTTGTGATCTTAAAGGCAGTGGCTCGGCATATTTCAACCTAGTCAAGTGGACGCGTGTAAGATTGGCCTGCGCGTGTAAGTTTGAGAGCAATATTCTCGGCAGGGAAAGCATGCTGTGCAACAGGGGTTGCACTGTTTTCATACTTCGGCCATAAGGAACCTACCCCGTTGAAATCCTAACTTGTAGATTTTTGCCGATCCACTGCCTTTAAGGTCATTTCCTGTTCCACAGTAGCTAGTATTCGTTATGACGGCATGCTGTAGAGTATAATTGACTTGTTACTTCGCGCTTACATAATTTAGCTGCGTATGGTAAACATAATATTAGGCTGGAAACTAAGTTTTGCAACTGGTTTCATAACTTCACTTTCTTTGGATATGGCGCACTCAAACTTTGGCGTCATGTAGAAGGCAATGTGAGCTACAAGTGAGCACAAACTGTCCAAATTTTGAACACAAAATAGAAAAGTTTCAGGCGTTTTTCGAAAATTAGTGACATTTGAGAATTTTTGGGGTTTCAAGCTAAAATGAAGCCTTTGGCAGCACCATGCGCAGTAATCCGGATTCGTCTACAAATTATTGCTGGAGGTTGACTCCTTTGGCCTACTAAGAAAGAAACAAAATTTAGGGGCATGTCGAGATCTGGAATCCTCATGAAGTCGAACGAGTCGATGTACGCAAGAGTTGCTGGGGACGGCCGTCAATGACTAAAGAGTCCAAAGCTCAAATTCCGCAGAGACTTTACATAGTAAGGTTTTTTGACCTGCCAAACGCGAATATCAAATTCATTTATGGAATCAACGCCTTTTTCCTTGTTTAGGATGAGACCCCATATCGTACACCTACAGTAATCCTACAAAAAAGCCCTTATCACGCAATTTCACTATCGTTTTCGTGATCAGCATGTCAGATAGCACCCCTATGCCAAGTTTCAGCCAAATCCGTCAAACTTTTAATTTTTCCTTCTCATACCTTCACCTACCGCAACCCTCACTGCGACGTCAGAATTTGGTAGAACAGCAGCGCGCTTGTAGCTTACGTAATAACCAACGCAGTGGCAAAATTTGAGTGCACCATGTTGAGTGAGAGGGAAGTTATGAGACCAGTTGCAAAACTTAGTTTATAACCTAATATTTCCCTGAGCACGTTTTTCACCATCACATATCACAGCGCATATTGCACATAAAAAATTTTAATAAGCGTTTTTCGGATGAAGTGCAGATGAAGGATGTATGTTAAAGTATGTTCCGACTGTACTGTTCACAGAGACTTCAACCTTCAAGAATGCGCAGGCAAGTCCGTCAGCAGATAGGCGAAAAGGGCAGGCAAACTTGCTCGCTTGCGTGACCTAGCTAGATCCTGCTTAATGTAACTTTACAGTGAGGCTCTTTCGGGCAGAATAGCTAAGGTTTTCGTAAATAGTGGGTCCTAAAAGCTTTGTGCGCAAAGTTTCAGGTCCAATCAAAATCGTTAATATTTCAGCTAAAATCTGCGGGGAGCTCGAGAGCGAGGAACGAGAAAGAATTAAATGTCCCTGTTGTAGAGCCGTCCCTTATGTTGGAACTTGCTCGCTCACTATAGGCTAGGTCAATATGGTCTCTGTGGTTGCGGCGTACCCGCCGCACTCTGATATATTTTGTGTGTTGTTCCTGAGCTATTTCTAGTGAACCCTCGGCATGTACGCCGATAGGCAGAGGGGGAACTCTTGTGTTTTTCTAATAAATCGTCAACGACTCAACGCATTCTACTACAACTGGCGATCAGGATCAAGGACAAGAAGCCTCCACCGACCAAGGACCGAAGAAGCTCGATCGACAAGGACCAGAAGAAGCTCGATCGACAAGGACGGAAGCCTCCATCGTCCAAGGAGAAGAAGCGCTGCAGCTCGAATCGAGGAAGAAGCTGTCAGTGGTCGAGGACAGCCAGACAAGTAAGCTTTGCTGAGAAGCTTATCGATTTAGCAGAAGACTTCGTCGACACCAGAGAGGGCTACCATGCCGAAAGCCAGTGAAGAGCGGCATGGCGAATCTCTGGAAAGGGTCCTATCGGTCATGGTCGACCAGATGCGGCTCCAACAGGAGGAGATGAAGCTGCATATGCAGCTTCAACAGGAACAGATGCAGGCCCGACTACAAGCTGAACAGGAGCATATGCAAGCACAATGGAAAGCTCAACAAGAGCAAATGCAAATGCAGACGCAAGCTCTGCAGGAGCAAATGCAAATGCAGTCGCAGGCACAACAGGAGCAAATGCAAGTGCAATTGCAAGCACAACAGGATCAAATGAAGGCGTTGGTCACTGCTTTGACCAGCAGCCAAAGGGTAGCCGTCCAGGACGTCAGCAAGGATCAGTACGATCAGCTGAGCAAAGACGTGCAAAGATTCGTCTTAGACGAAGATACAGGTAACACCTTTGCTTACTGGTATGGCAGGTACGGACCGGTCATTCGAGACTCCCAACTTTCGGATCAGAAGAAGCGCGATTTGATCCTTATGAAGCTGGATGAAGAAGCATACCGAAAGTATGCCGATGAGATCCTTCCTGCGCAACCAAACGACTTGGACTTCGACACCACCGTCGCAAATTTCCAGAAGCTGTTCGCCTCCAAGAAGACGCTCATCAGGAGACGGTATGAGTGCCTAAGGATAACGTGCCGTCCGCTTACGCCAGCGTACGTACCGTTTCGCGACTACGCCAATACTATCAAACGGATGGACGAGGATGCACGCCTCAAGGAGCTTGATTACACGGCGATGAAGACACTGCAGTTTGTAGCAGGACTTCAAGATCCCTCACTTAGGGAACTTCGCCTTCGGATGATTCGGCGACTGGACGCTCACACGGAAGAAGCACCATTGACAATAGAGGACTTAGTCACGGACTGTGAAAACTTCACTGCCCTGAAAATGGACAATACAGACATGGAAGGAACGCGCGACATCCATGCTGTATGGAAGAAAAAGGTGAATTGCTTCATATGCGGAGGACCACATTTCAGAAGAGAGTGCCCTCAATCTGGCAGCACTGGTCGGAAGAAGCGACGGAGGACAGGTGCAAAACGCTTTGGTCGCAAAGGACAGTGCAAGAATGTGGTCGCTTTCGACGCCGAGAGTGCGCGGACTTATCTCGACGTCGTAATCAAAGGATGCTCTCTCAAGCTCCAGCTGGATACGGGTGCAAACATAACCTTGATATCGCGTAGAGCTTGGAAGAAGATAGGATCGCCTAATCTGGAACCTTGTATGATGCCTGTGAAAACCGCAGACGGATGCAGATACACGGTAAATTCTCGACCGACTTTTCCGTCAAAGATCGAGTTACAGGGAAGATGGTTCGTGGAAATGGCACATGCTACGTCACCGAAGGCTCGAATCTGTTGGGACTGGAATGGTGCATCCAGCTGCCGGCATACAAAAAGCTGAAGGACAACTACCATTGCAGAAAGGTGACTAGCGAAGAGAAGTTCCGAGCCGAAGTGGTTGCCGACTTGAAGAAGAAGTATGGTGAAGTCTTCAACAGCGACCTGGGAAAGTGCACGAAGAGTAAGGCAAAATTAGTCTTGAAGAGCGATGCTGTTCCGGTCTTCAAAAAGAAGCGACCGGTGCCTTACGCGTCAGCACCGGAACTGGAAGCCGAAATCGATCGCTTGGTAGCCGAAGGAGTCATTTCTCCGGTTGAACACTCAGAGTGGGCGGCGCCAGTGGTCGCCGTCAAGAAGAAAAATGGCAAAATTCGTCTATGTGCCGACTTCTCGACAGGATTGAATGATGCTTTGCAGCTGCATCAGCACCCATTGCCCACGGCGGAGGAGGTGTTCGCAAAACTAAACGGAGGCCAGCTCTTCACACAACTCGACCTGGCCGAAGCTTATCTACAGGTGGAAGTTGAAGAAGCATCGAGAGAGATGCTAACCATCAATACGCACAAGGGATTGTATCGCTACAATCGCCTACCTTTTGGAGTAAAATCCGCGCCAGGCATATTCTAACAGATTATGGATTCTATGATAAGCGGACTTGATGGAGTAGCCGCTTATCTCGATGACATCATCATCACGGGAAGGAGTTACGAAGAGCATCGCCAAAATTTGGAAGCTCTTTTCAAGCGGATCAAGGACTATGGATTCCATGTCAGGTTGGAAAAATGCAACTTTCTGATGCCATAAATTTGCTACTTAGGCTGCATTATCGACAAGAACGGACGCCGGCCGGATCCGAAAAAAATTGAGGTCATCCAACAAATGCCAGCCCCGAAGAACATAGCAGATGTTCGTTCCTTCCTCGGCATGATCAACTACTACGGATTATTCGTAGCAGAGATGCGCCAGCTCCGTGCACCCTTGGACGCACTGCTCAAGAAGGAAGCAAGGTTCGAGTGGACAAAGGAATGCCAACACGCATTCGAGCGTGCTAAGGAAGTTTTGGCCTCGGATCTACTCCTTACACATTTCGACCCTAAGTTGCAGATAGTGGTAGCTGCCGACGCATCGGATTACGAGCTGTGATCTTACACAAGATGCCGGATGGATCGGAAAAGGCGATTTGTCATGCAAGCCGGAGCCTCACATCCGCCGAGAAGAATTATGGACAAATTGAAAAAGAAGGACTTGCACTGGTTTTCGCAGTGCGTAAGTTCCATCGATATATATACGGACATCGATTCAGGCTGCTCACCGACCACAAGCCGCTGCTGCACATTTTTGGACCGAAGAAGATGGTACCTGTGTACACAGCGAACAGATTGCAACGATGGAAACTTATTCTTCTCGCATACGATTTCGATTTGGAGTACCAGAAGACGACCGATTTCGGACAAGCCCATGCATTGTCTCGATTGATCCCTTCACGGCCATTCCAAACCGAGGACGTCGTGATAGCGAAGATAGAAGAAGATGTGCAAGCCGTTCAAGCTGCCGCTGTACGAGCGCTACCAGTGACCAGGAGTAAGATTGAAGAGGAATCCCATAAGGACGAAAACATCATGGAGGTTATACAAATGCTGCAGTCAGGATCGTGGCCGTCCAAGCCGAAAGGAGATATCGGAAACTGGAGAGCACTGGGCGAGAGTTTATCAGTGCAAAATGGATGTTTGTACTTTGGCCACAGAATAGTTATTCCAGTCTCGCTGCGACAAGAGTTTTTGAAGCAGTTACACGAGGGACACCCTGGAATGACTAGGATGAAGATGCTCGCGAGAGGATTCGCATACTGGATGGGCATCAACAAAGACATCGAAGACTCAGTGCGCCGCTGTAGGGAATGTCAAGAAGCAGCCAAGATGCCAGTGAAGACTGTACTGCATTCATGGAAAATGGAAGAAAAACCATGGAACCGAATCCACATTGACTATGCAGGACCACTAAATGGAAAGATGTATCTTGTCGTAGTCGATGCGTACTCCAAATGGCCGGAAGTGCTGGAAATGTCGTCATCGTCGACTGCTGCAACTTTAAAGGAACTCAGACTACTCTTCGCAAGATTCGGAAATCCGCGAGTAATCGTGTCGGATAATGGAACACAGTTTACGGCAAAGGAATTCCAAGATTTCTGTGAAGAGCAAGGAATCAAGCATATGCGCTCCCCTCCGTTCCATCCACAATCGAATGATTAAGCCGAGAGGTTTGTGGATATCTTCAAGAGAACTTTTCAGAAAATCAAGGAGGGAGGGACGGCACAGAAGCTAGCAGAATTTTTGCAATGCTATCGAAGAACGCCCTCGACGTCTACCCCTGGACAACTTTCGCCGGCCGAACTGTTGCTGGGACGTCAGATAAGGACACCGCTGTCGCTGTTAGATGAACATTCCAAAGAAGAAGGAAAGTTGGCCAATGAAACCATGGAGAAGCAGTTTAACAGTCATCATGGAGCACGGAAGAAAGCGTACCAACCACAAGAAGACGTGTGGGTACGTGATTTTCGCTCTGGATGTGAAAAATGGATTCCAGCGCGTGTGAAGAAACGCTACGGAAAAGCCGTATACGATGTGCTTACGGAAGACAACCAGTTATGGAGACGACATGCGAACCAGATGCGTAGTGGATCAAGTATGGATCGCCGTCGTGACTCATCGCACACCATGCGTTCCGAAGAAGACCGATTAGACAGCACTCTGGTATATTTTGTGTGTTGTTCCTGAGCTATTTCTAGTGAACCCTCGGCATGTACGCCGATAGGCAGAGGGGGAACTCTTGTGTTTTTCTAATAAATCGTCAACGACTCAACGCGTTCTACTACAGTCCCGATTTCCTCAGAAAGTCTTCCCATAGGGGTTATCCGTCCTGCTGATCATGAAAATCATATTGATTTGCAAGATAGCTTCTTACTGTCGGGCTGCGGTAAGCAGTTTCTAGGTGGATATGGTTTTCTTCAAAGTTTGCTAGCCATTTACTAATTCACAGCAAAAGGCTTTCGGTGCCTTTCGTCTGCTATTAGAAACTAGAGAGGCTACTCTATCGCGTGATGCCTACGTGAGCCCACCATCTACAGAAAGCGTTGACTTGCAAACTTACATAAACCCGTTCGCAGGACGGAAGTGAAGACCTCAGATCAACGCGAAACTCGGCTCAAATAAGCAATATGGCATGCAGGTTGCAGTACTAACACAAAATTCGTTTCTAAGGAGGTATGCTGTAGACTTACGGTAAATTGATAACTTCTAGACCTTGCATATTCCCAAAATTCGCTACTCTTTCTCTCGGCTTTGAAGAATAGCCATTGAGTGCTTTTCTACTGAGGATGTTAGGTGGACATAGCTCTACCGAAAAACACTTATTAAAATTTTTTATGTGCAATATGCGCTGTGATATGTGATGGTGAAAAACGTGCTCAGGAAAATATTATGTTTACTATACGCAGCTAAATTATGTAAGTGCGAAGTAACAAGTCAATTGTACTCTACAGCATGCCGTCATAACGAATACTAGCTACTGTGGAACAGGAAATGACCTTAAGATCACAACTGTCGATCTTGGTAAAGTACGTATCCATAGCGTCTTGATAAGGATATCTACACTCCCTAGCTGCTTGACGAGACTCTGAGAGAAGTTCTGAGCGGCTAAAAGTATAGTAGAGTCGCTGAGCTATGTCTGCATGTTATTTAAAGATCATCCGAAAGACCATAATGGGCATGATGCTGTGTCTACTCACTACAAAGAGCAAAAATTTATTAGATACATATTGAAGGGTCCTTGTACCGCTAATTATTGATGGGCAATGATTGTTTGCGAAGTTTGGAGACGCCTATAAATTCTACTAGAAAGCTGTTCGCAAATAAGGAATGTAGATCAGATATCAGCTCACCAAAGCGCATGTGATCACCATTTCGCTTCAGATGGCCAGTGCAACATGCGATCTTTCTGTTTAGAACGAGGAACACGTGAAAAGCAACAACAAGCATCGTTTCGAAAGCAATCAAAATGACCTTACATTGCAGACCCTGCGCACTGTGCCTTGGGCATCAAATGAATGCAATTACCGCAATAAGCGTATTGGAGATACCCTGAGCTGGACTTAGAACAAATCGATCAAAGTTCAAAGTGACTTTTTACCATATTCCAACAGTATCCGTACGGTGCTATCTACAGTACATGAACAGGTTGTGGCAATTCTATACACCGTATGGTGCGCCTTGCCGAGCTGAATCGAAAGGTATCCTCAGGTCAAAATTCGTCCATTCTAAAGCGAGATATGGCGATGTGACGCGGATTCCGACGGACTCTAATGATGTGCGGCGCACTCCGCTGTACTCTAATGGACTGCGTCGCACTCCGTCGGACAGCAGCGCACTCCGGCGGAGTCCGCCGCAGTCCGGCGACTTTTTTGACGAATTGTGAGCGGTATCGTAACCTTAAAGTTTACTACCAAATCTACTTGCTTTCAAACCACTCAAAAAATCATCTGAAATCACGAAAAATTTTTTTCAAATGATCAAAAAAGGAGAAACTTTTTCTCATAAAGATTTATAAGATATGTGAACTTGGTTTACCTGAAGTCATAACTTTCTTTAAACCCACTCGCTAATTCTACTGAACCAATTCTACTAGATTACTGGATCACTTGTAGTGTAACTCAAACTACACCTAAATCTTCAACTATACCGGTGCTGTGTTCTTTCTTCGGATAGAAATAGAGGGAACAAAAATGTTTATGCTTTCAAAAAAGAAATGTTGAGCTGCTTCAATGTAGTGGACTGTATGCTGCAGGCCTTTGAATGTGCCACCGCAAACTCTCATCTTTCTATAAAAGTTAGTTTCAAGATTGCCTGAAACGAATGAAAATTGAAGGCCTCTACATCATAATCTTCCAATCATATCCGTCCACTAAAGATTTTGACTAGTATATGGACTGATGTTGTGGCTTCTTCGTGGGTAGTAGACCCTGAAATTATCAGGTCAAAACACCCCCAAAAAAATACTTGAAGATCTCTCACAAACCATCGGTCCGTATCAATATTCTTGCAGCCATCGGCACAGCAAGCATGTACGCACAATCACAATTCTACACTAACACTCGTCGAAGATTCCGCAAAAAACTCTTTTTTGACGTCAAGTGAGACTACTGGCATATAATGAATGAAGGAACAAAATAACTACTGCAACTCACTTTCAGTATTCCCTTCAAAAACGGAATTCTGGTTGGGCTTAACAAATGATGGTGATGGCTGGAAATGGCAAGGCGGATACTCTGTGAGTAATTCTTGCGTCATTGTAAATTCATTGCAAAATGTTTTAGACTGGATATACTAATTGGGGTCCAGATCAACCAGGCAGTGGACGCTGTGCCTATATGCAGCAGTATTCAGGATTTAGGTATGTTAGAACAAAGAAGAAGAAGAAACTGAAAAAGTATGATATCAAGTATTACATATCATGAATCATTCACCTTCTTATTCAGAAGTCTTTCTTTCGCAGATTCTCTAGTAGTGGTCTCTGAGGTCGATCCCTGTAATTTCTATTTGAAAGAAAGTAACCGCTATTATCAAAGAAATGATAAGATATTGAAGATAATCCAAACGATTCCTGTAGCAGCTTATGTTGAAGAACGATATTTCATTTCTCTGCGTAATTTTGTTTCTTTTCGTCATAAAAAAAAGAATGCTGTCTAAACAGCATGAGCTCTTAGATTCCGTCATTATTTACAAATTAATTGTCATCAACATCAAACATAAAATATATCTGGTACTGTCGGCAAAGAATAGCAAGATTAGGGGTGTATGTCAAGAGGCGCGATTTTTATTGCCAGCTAGACACTATATAGCAGTTAATGAGTGTTTTGCAACTTTCGAAAATTGACCTAATTTCACGCGTACAAGGCGCGGGGTGGTCCTAGCTTTCATCGAGCTGCTCAGCCGCCCCAACGTGTTTTAAGAAGCGATCCTTATGCCGCACGATTTGTCAGGCAAACCGCAGCACGGTATGGGGTTCCTTTGGTTGCGAAGTCCTTTGCCGTGTTCGGGCTGGTCGATGAAAGCTAGGATCACCCCGCGCCTTGTACGCGTGAAATTAGGGTATATGAAATCTGGAAGAAGATATATTAGATAGTTGCATGAGCTGTTCAATCTTGATGCTCTAGAAGAAGTTTAAAAGAGCAATTTTGAAGGTCAAAAGCTCATGAAAATGCAACTCAGAACAAATTCTTAAATATTCCAGTCCGATATATAGCAAAAACCATGAAACTCAGTAAATGGTGACCTCAGACGGATAGTAAGCTAATGCACTTTATCCGGTAATTTTTGAAGACTCGCATAGCACTAAACCGGAGTTTTAAGTTGGTGACAGCCAGAGAAATCGCGCCTCTTGACCGTCTCCCCAAGATTAGTTGATGATTGCATTTTATGCTTCAGGCTACATAGTGTAATAGTATAAAAAGCTAATAAAACGTAAATCATCTTTTTATCATTCCTTTTCAGGTTCGCTTGGTTTTCCGACAAGTGCGATGACGACAGATGCTACATTTGCCAGTCAAAACCGTGCGACTCTACGAGATACTGTGATACAACTTCCTAGTGCATAAAGAGATTAATTAAAGAATTTCTGGCAAAATTTGCAGCATATCACGAGGACAGAAATTGATCGAAAATCTAGACGATGCAGTTTGCGCCAAGCTGTGGCAGGCCGCCACCGAAACCACATCCGCTGTATGCATCCCCTTTTATTTCTTGGGTTCAAAAGCTCATTGTACCCTTGTTAGTATGCACAACATTCCAGCTAAATGAGCGCTAGATAATAGATCTAAACATAGATGCGATAGGTGGAGAAATTTCTCTGACCCCCCTTCACTTAAGGGCCGGCATCTGGTTGACCCTTTTCACCTGAGGTTGAGACTAGAATGAAGGCGTAACGGCATTATGAAACACCTGTTACAACGGCACTTTTTATTTGAAAAGGAATCGCCAGCTGCTCTTCTCGTCAGACATCACGACTGCAAGAGAGTATCGAAGCAACAGCGTTTTGTTGAAAAAACGCATGCTTGAGACCTTCAGCGCACTTAGAGTGGCGTTGATAACGAAACATAATCAAAAATTAAAATAATGCCTGATTTTTTGAATATTTAACATTGATCAATGAATACACAATGTCGCAAGAAAGAGTTGAGCAAGAATACTAAATCTGGACTAGCCAGTGATGGATGCTTACTGACAAGAATCTTACTATATTTCCTTTCACTAGAGAAAATAATTACAAATAAAGGGGCATTTAGATTACTAGTTTCTCAAACTTTCGAATCCTATAAAAACTTCGGAAAAACCTTCTCGGTCTTGAAAAATAATTACCCAGAATTGGCTGTTATTGTAGCTGGGTAAATTTGCTCGTACCTCGCTTCACAAAGAAGCTAGAAAAAAAGAGACGGTCTAGGTCGATTCCTCGTGTTCTTAGCTATCGAATGGTGTACAAAGTTTTGGGCATAAAGCTTTACCAATCCAAAAGAGTCTTGCTCCGGCTTCCCATAGAAAGCCAGAGCAGGGTGGTGCAAGTTAGTATTGAATAACTTCTCCTCAATTTTGAAAAACCACGAGTTTTTTCACCCAACAGCCTATATACCATTAGAAAGCTCACGAAACAAGGATTCGACGTAGACCGTCTCTTCTTTTCTAGCTCCCTTCTGCTCAGAGATACATGGCATTTTAGCTAGAAACATGCGTGTTTTTGTCAAAAAATTCCTGCGTGAAGAATGAATGAAGGTGACTGGTTGTCTAACAGTATCACAGAACAAGACCGTCCCAGTAAACCTAGACCGTCTCTTTTTTTTTCTAGCTCTCCTCTTTCTCTCAGAAATGGAGCGCAAAGTGATTGCATAAAATCAGTTGATGCTGAAGCTAGATATAATTTCTTATATTTGTATTCACAGGAGAGCTGAAAAAAAGAGACGGTCTTCGTTGATTCTATATGTCTCAAGCTTCCGAATGGTATGTTGATTGATAAAACACAAAGCTTTCCCGAGTCAAAAAAGTCTCTGTTAGATGACCTTCGAGGGAACTCCCGCTACCGTTAGGCATGCAAGCTTGCGGCAGCATTCATCTTAAGACTCAGTTACCCCCTTCATTTTTCTAGGTCGGAAATAACCAAAACCTCCTTCACCTGGAAAGGACCCTGCTCCTCTTATCGCACCTATGGGTCTAAACACTCATTAAAGAAGCGTGAAGCCACACTTAGTTTATTTGAAGAAGGAACAAGGATAACAACAAACAATGTCAAAGGAATCTTCTCTCGAAGTTAGCGAACGATTTAATAGTAAGGAAAGAAAGCGCGCTCTTCCTGCTTGCTAATGCGGTCCTTACAAAGTCTTTTATTGATGCCCGCCTTCCAAAGAATCCGATTGTGTGGTTTTGCCGTACAGATCCTTAGATTCGCTTCAAGATGAATAAATACAAGCGATCGCAGGACTGTTAGTTTAAGCTAAGTTTGAAATTGTCTTTATATCGTTCTAAAAATAATGTCTCATCACATCCTAAGGGCACAGTGAGCGCCAAGCTGGGGAATATGGGGTACAGGGTGAGGGGGGGGGGGCGGGAGTATCATCTGATGGAGCAAAACATGCTCTAAAAGATGGTTTTCTGGAAAAATTTTGAAAACGAATTTTGAAAGGTTCTTTATTTTATATTAGGCTGTCATAAAAGTAAACTCCTTTTTCTATCAGGTTGTTTTGCTTCCTAGCAATAAGCTACCATTCTATAGAGAAAAGCAAGCTCTAAAAAATAGCCATCAAAGGTCCACCTAAGGCGTAGCAGTTTCTTAAGTACCCTGAAAATCGGATCTCCTTCGAACTTCTACGAACCTCCAACTTGGTCATTATACATTGTACACATGAGTCCGAAAAAGTATTTAGTGGATTCTTCCGGGGCACACAAAATTGTGAAATCAAAATGATCGATCCGAGAATGCAAAAATGTCACATGCAAGTCAAGTTCATCTACGATTTGGGTGTTCGTTTCGATGAGTCTCTGGATTTTACCGAGCATATTAATGAGACTGTTACCAAGGCTTTTGGCTCGGCCTTCCGGATACTTCGAAATGTCCTCCGGATAATCCAACGATTATGTTAACCTCATAAATCTTTTGTTTTACCTAAACTTGAATACTGCTCACAACTCTGGAGTCCGAGTAAAGCTAAACATATTAAAAAGCTTAAAAGAGTTCAGAGAGTTTTTACTAGAATTGTGATGAGGAGATGTATCCCCTATTGTTCCGCTATGAGTTATCATGACCGCTTGAAGAAGCTGGGACTTGAATCTCTTGTTTGCAGAAGAGCTAAATCTGACCTCTTGTTTTGCCTCAGAGTTCTGAAACGTGAAGTGAAGTTGATTCTCAGCGATTACTGAATCTTTATGCCTGCTTACGATAGACACGGTGGTTTAGCTCGCATTACCCAAAAGTTGAGAGGAAACATGTCAACCTGTTATTCAATCATATTTTTTGTCGGGGAGCTAGATGGTTACGGTGCATACCTCGCGAAGTTTTGAGTGCTGACAACAACTGTGAAGCTTTCAAAAGGAAACTGAGGAAAGTTGACATTTGCCAATTATTGAACATTTCTCTGTGATTGTCCTTAGTCTGGTTTCATTACAGGTTTTCCCGTTTCTGATCTATTTCTTGCTGGCCCTCGCTTGTCGACTCATGTGTTTTTGGACTTTGCTTTCCCCACATCGCTATTACGACAGCCGCTTTCGTGAAGCTCCTTTCTACTACGTCGTTTTACAATTTCATGTTTTTTTTTTCGATTTGTTGTGTTCGTGCTTCTCGACTATCGTGCCATGTTGTGCTGGCTTGTCACCCACTTTCGGACTGGGCAACAGCATTGTGCCTTGGGACCGTAGACACCTGCATTTCAAGCATGGCTTTCTTAGAATAAGGCAGGTGTATCCAAATGTCGGTGGTATCAGGTTGGTGGATACCTGGCAGGAACCAATCGCAGACGTTTTGGACAGCCCGGAAAAATGGCAGTGGCATTCCTCAATGCCAATCACCTGACCTCCCTTGACCAAATAGAAATTTTTCTTCCTCAACACTCAGGCCCTTATTCGCTGTTTGTTTGTTCTGGTAAAGGTGACAGGCTAGTTTTTTACTCTAGCAATGTTTTCGTCACTCACCCAGGCTTTGGCACACGTTTACGTGTATGAAATAAATAAATAAATAAATAAGTTCAAGGCATCGTTTTGAGGATGAGCTTACTAAGGCTTGCAGTATGCAATGACACATGGGGAAGAGATTGGGACGGAGCTTGCAATTTTTTAGGCTCTCGTTTTCCCCGCTTTTGCACCGAAAAAATCCAGTAAAGGCATATTTGTGTACAGTTATATGTGTACTGCAGAATGACCAAGTTTGAAGTCCGTAGGATATTTTTTCGCAGAAAGTCAGTTCGATAAAAATTTTTTCGATGCTGGCTTCAAATCTCGCTTGGATCACAACTTGAATGGATCTTTGATAGCCATTTAGTAGAGCTCTTTACTCTATCGAACGATACCTCTACCCTTGTGCAAAAGTGCCAAAAGCCAGAAAAGTACATCCTTTCACCTGAGTCTTTCAGCCAAGCTGATTAACCGCGCAATTCCAATAGTAGTGTTGCACACTCAACAGCTATATTCTATTCACTTTGCTGCAAAAATTTAACCCAACACGAAATCTTTGTGAGTAGTTTTCTGCTCGAATTTTTATATTTTGAGATTTGGAGAGGCTATACGACTCATTTTGATCACACACATGTGAGTATAGCGTGACAGCCTAGTGTGTAAATACAAATAACCTTTTGGAAGCATAATGCAGCAATAAATTTGCGGAGTCCATAAAGGAAATGAATACGTGAAAAGTAGGCAGCAATAGTTTAGAGTATGAAATAGATCGATTTATTCAGAAAAGTAATTTTTACACATAACCGTTTTGGAGCTAAGAACTAGACCGAATATGTTACTTCCTTGGTGCCTCCGGGCTCATCGTCCCTTCATTATGTTAAAGATTGCACTGTAAAAAAGCATTTTAAGACAAGAAAGATGTGAGAGTAACGGATACTAGTAAGAATTACAAGGAGTAGTAGAGAGAAAAAAATTATAGGGAGAGAAAACAGACACAATTTCTTTTAGAATGTAAGAAACCAAGTTGACCTAAAAGTTTTGTGTGTTTTTCAATCGATACTGAAGCTTACAAAGATTGAGACTAAGCGTTGAGTATCACTCAATTCAGCTTCTTTATGTATTCTTGCTAGCTATGCTTCCATTTTGAACTATGCAGCTTTAGCGAGGTTATCGCAAAAACTCCCTTAGCAGTCTTTCAATAAGGCCGGATTTCCCCGAAATCTTTTTCTAGCATTTGGAACAAGCGTTCATAGCTACTATGTAAAAACAAACTATCTTATACTCAAATTAACTTCTTGAGTCGTTTGTTGAAGATTTCAATAATTAGTTACCTTAAAAACCTCAGCTTCTTGACCACATGTTGAGCGCCCAGAAATCTACCTTTTTGCATAGATGATAGTCATTTACAAATCGACTTTGGAGCCGAAACTTTGAACTTTTGTGTTTTGTCTGCAGTTCTTTCTTCAATTTTCGGCTAAAACGGCAGGTTGGAATTTTGAAAACACCAGCATGTAGTCCGCACTTTGTCCTACTTGTATGCTTTGTGTCTTTCTGAGAAAAAAAAACAAGTTTTTTCTTCTCCGAAGAAAGGAGGTTTCTGCAATTATCCAGATGTTAAGTCGTTCCGAAAGTAATGTCGCTTTTTTTCAGATGTACGCCACATATCGTGGAACAAAGATTTGTAAGAGATCTTTGCAGCATTTCATTTCTTTTTAATGATTAAAAAGCCGTTGCATAATATGAAATGAGCTCTTAAAAAGTTACCAGAACTTGCGATCCATCTTTTTGAGAATATCAAGTTTTGTTTTTTAAACTCTTAGAGCAACCATCAGTAGGAGTCCAAGTAATGGATGGATGAGCAAACTTTAAAGAAAACAGCACACTTTTTTTCTACTTTCCTTAGCTCATCATAATTTTTGTATAATTTTTTTTTGTTGGAACCATCGAATTTTAGCAGTTTTGTCTCAGACGCAAATGCATCAAACACCAATAAATCTTTAGGTTTCGAAACCTACAAAGATGGATTATTGTTGACAGTAATTTTACAAAACGAATGATTACCGCTTCAGATTAGCACCTTCCAAAAATCCAGGTACAGGTAGGGGTGCCTTGGAAAACCTTAATTATGAATTTTATCCCAGAAAACTTCATGAATCTGAAACTAAAGGATACTGGTGGAAAGACGAGAAAAAACTGCCTCAAATGACACACGAGTTGCTTGTCTGCTTGTCTTGTTGTTCTGTGAGGTTTAAGTTCACCTAATGAAATTTGATGCGTTAAAAAAAATGATTTTAGAAATTTTGGGAAGCAAGTTGAGGAAAAGAGAAAAATTGATTTGTATCCTATAGTGTTTGCTCTATCTATCCATTACTTGTACTATTTCGGGGATCCGGTACAAAAATTTAGAAAAATAGCCGAACTTGACCATTGTGAAAAGCGGACTGGGTCGCAGATTTTGGTAGCTTTTCGAGAGCTTATTGGTATGCAATGAAATTACAATTTTCAGAAAGAGGATAAAATGCTACATCGAATGCATCCAAGATTTCATGAAAATCTTGGAAACACGAAATGTGACCTTTATTTGAAAAAGCGACATTACTTTCGTAACGACCTAATACATTCAGAAGATTTTGTATTGCGCTTAGTATCATCAAAAAGCGAAGAAAAAACTGCAACGAGTGTAATTTGCAGTCAATTTCATAACCGTTCAGAAAAAGGACAAAATTTTTGCCATAAATGGATGAAAGGAAGAGAGCTGTCAGCTCTCCAAAATACTTCTATATTTTACTTTTAAGTAATATTTTTCATCATCTAGGCTAGACTGAAAGATTTTGTAGGTGTGCGTTTAGAAGTGTGATGCTGGATGCGATGAGAAAAACCTAATAAGGTGTAACAACCTCTTTTGGACATGGCATCTTCTAAGACACAGGTGCAATCATGCACTCAGAATAAGCTTGCATGTTCTTAGTTTACTCTTGTTTTCAGCACTGTTTTGAAAATGCGCTAAATTTTGCGTGAATTAAGAGTCATGTGACAATTTTATGAGCTTTTATTGCAATTCAACATTTCGTCATGCACTTCTCTTAGGCCGGCTTGTATCAAGTACAGTCGCCTGTATCATAAAGTAAATTTGATATTGCTCTGTTTCGGTTTTTGTTGGATGCCTATTGCATGTCAGGTGAACGAAGTATAAAGTTGTTTTTGCTCCTTCTCGCTGTAAGTTCAATCATTCGCTTTATTTAGAGATAATCCTGAATATTCTAGATAATGCCACTCGTTTTCTGTAGGGATTGTTATATGAATCGAGTCAGTCGCGAAGTACGAGACCTTGGTTTCTGGAATTTGGTTAGTAGTTTAATTTTTGAGTATATTTGGTGGAAGACAAAAAGTGCGAAAATGTTGATTAAGTCGCGTTGAGTTTATGCTGAGGAAAGTGTTAGGCTGCTAACTAAGCCTTGCAATTGAGTCCGTAAATTCCCGTGTTTTTGATATTGTAAAGTAGAATCACTTCATACGCAGGTGTGTCACTGCACACATTGCCCATTTTTGGCGTCCCCATCTTGCAGCGCAATAGCAAAAAATGCAAGAGGTCGACTAATTGTTATCGCTTACATCACCGTGAAATTTGGTACCTAAAAAAAGAAAAAGCATGAAGAAAAACATCAGAAACACTTAAGGGCTATCGGTTTCTAAAATCCATAAGCACGCCAAAAGTGGTCAATATGTGCAGCGACACACATGATCGTATGAAATGATTCGATCGTAAATTGCCATGTGACCTACAAACCTGCACAAACACGTCGTTTTTTGATGACAAAATAGAAGAAATTTCAAGAGTTTTCGGCATTTAGTGAAATCAAGGAGTTATGGGGTTATCAGTAAAAATGAAGTCGTTCTTAACCTAGTACAGCGGAGCGATCTGAAATTGTACATGTATTGTTGTTGAAGGTTGATTCAGTTAGATCAATATAAAAAAATGGATTCAAAAGCAACCCGAGATCTGACGTCTATCAAAAATGGTGAGCAGTAACACAATATGTGCAGCCAAATCTGTGACAATCTATGATTTTTCCCTTCATACCAGTGACGGAATGAGTAGGGGGGCGGGAGGGGGGGGGGTCCCCCTCGAGAATGGGTCGCGAAATTTTTGAAACCTACCTATATGGGTTATAAAAATAAGCACACGACTTGTTTATTTTTGTAATTAATTAAGATTATTTTCAAAAATTTTTAAAAAATCAAATTAGCCTTATAAAAAAATTTTTTTCGTGGCGTTTTTGGGTTGGGGACCCGCAAAAACTTTGAGAAGCACCCCAAAAATTTTTTCGGCTATCGCCACGCACTTTCATTTGAGAGAATTTTTGTCGCCTCCCCCCTCCCCGGTAAGAAACGTTGGGACCGCCACTGCTTTATACATATACCTACCGTAATCCTCACTGCGACGTCACAATTTGGCATAACTGTAGCTGAGCTTGTGGCTTACGTCGTAGCCATAATGGCAATGCCTGAGTGAGTTGTAGAGTCAAAGGGGTTGTAAATTTGAAAAAACCTAGTTTTAGTACTATGGTCGTGTTTAACGTTTTTCTTCCATTTTTCAGCGATTTACTTGCCTGCACAGAAAGAAAGTTAGAAGATACGCGCTGTACAATGAAAGAGGTGACCCCAACGCTATGATTGAAGAGTTTCGATTGTATGGTTTGATTTTTCCAAAATATATAACAGTCAAGCTCTTCATTACATGATTTTCGTGCATTTACAGAGGAACGGAATCAAGCGTAATTGCTCGGGAGTTGTGGGAAAAGGTAAGAGTTTTCTTATCCTTAGCCGAGCATTCGAGCAAACTTACATTGAGCCTCTTTTGTTTATCATTCTTTTTCAATAGGATTATTAGATCCTAGTAGGTTTGAGTTCGGCCAAAATATGAGCTCATAAGATCACATTATCACCATTTCTACATATTTACATGGAAGAATCAGGAAATTTTATAGATTTTGTTTTCCAGGTATAAATTCAGATTTCCATAAATGGTCAAATTTCCAGTGACCAGATTGTACTTAAAGTCTCAAATTTGGCTAATGTACTTATTTCAGTTCGACTATACACCTCCTGTGTATTTTGCATGCTTCACGGCGAATACCTCAATCGTTTGTGCATTTTCAAATAAGCTTCTTTGTGCTGACTGGGCATCCTCCTCCGAATGATACTTTACAATGATACTTAATGAATGATACATACTATTACTTTTAGGTCGCTCCGAAAACTTCTCCTTTTGACTATGTTTTGTGATACTTTGCGAATCAGCAACAGAAAAAGACCTGATATTATTCCATAAAACTTCTCTCTGCCTTTCTAACAAGGGAAGGATATGATCGCATGACGATTGGGTAAGCGGTGTATACCGCGTAATACCGTCTATACCGTCCCAGACGGTATAGACGGTATTACGCGGTACGTGATCTCTAGAGCGCATTCCTTATCTGCTAGGACGTCATTCTGGAGGAGTTATAGAGGATTTTTGGTGCAGTGGATAGTGGCTTGGACTGCGGAGCTGGACGTCGTGGGTTCGATTCCTTTGGGATGCCACCAGTTTTGCATTTTTGTAAATCTCAACAGGCAAGTTGCAAAACCTGTCGACATCAAAAAAAGTTGATTTTCACAATATGAAGCAATATATTTACATTTATTGGCACTGGAACACCGTCTAACCTAAAAACACTCATTTTTAGCTTTTTTCATTGAATACTTCACTAAGTTTCAAATTGAAAGGCCTTCATGAACACATACGATATGAAAGCACAAAATGTACAAAACAAAAAACATGTTCACAGTGCGCACAATGAATAAAAAGGATGTCTTCGCAGCCGTCTACACTACCAAAAAAGCTGAAAACGAATCTTTTTAGGTTAGACGGTGGTTCAGTGCCAAGAAATGCAAATATATTGTCTCATTTTCTGGATATCAACTTTTTTTTTGATGTCGACAGGTTTTGCAACTTGCCTGCTAAGATTTACAAAAATGCAAAACGGGTGGCATCCCAAAGGAATCGAACCCACGACGTCCACCTCCGCAGTCCAAACCACTATCCACTGCACCAAAAGTCCTTCATAACTCCTCCAGAATGACGTCATAGCAGATATGGAATGCGCTTTAGAGATTACCGTCTGGGGACGGTATACACCGCTTACCCAATCGTCACTGCGATCAAGTATCCTTCCCTTGTAAGACGCAGCCTCAAACCAGACACTTTGAACAGCGCGCTGATAGTTCAGGAAACGAGATAGAATAATTCTAAACTCGAGTCGTTTTTAATTAGCAAAACATTTTAAACGCAGTTGCAAGGTCAGTAAGGTCAGTATTGCATATGTCGACTTTTTCCTGTTATATATCTACCAGATTTGCTTGTTTTGACTGATGGCTTTGAGAAATTTCGATTTTCTGAACTAATTAGTTCTTTAACAACCCTAGTATTTCTAGCAATCTAGTATTTTCACTAATTTCAAAATTTTTTGCAGTTGCAGTGAACTATCAATGGGAACATTAAGAAGTACGTGCTTTTAATTGGAGTCCAAACGGCGTAACTGTGACATCAATCATAGCAACTTTAAAAATCGCCGGTTGGCGATCATCAGCAAAAATTTACTTGAAACGTCTTGAAACTGTTTGAAACGTTTACAAAGCCCATGTCCATCGTCTACTAGAAGCTCTCTTTGAAGAATGTATTTATGAGTTTAAAAAGGAAAAGCTTTCGAAGCGATCTGATACCGTCAAGATTGTATTGATCATCCCAAGAATTTGTATAAAAGTTTGTTGAAACGCGACAGTTGTCAAAATCTCACCAATTTGTGAAAGCGTACGAATTGACGAACAGGTTCAAATAAATACCTTTTTTGGATCCAAGTGGTTAAATTTGAAGATGTGCATCCAGTGGCAGGTCATCATCAACAATTAAAAATCTAACAGTAAGCAAATAACGATTAGTGGAGGTGAACTCAACTTTGACAAAAGTTTGTATGCTGTGTATTAGCAGAGGAATGAGCCACTATTTGTGAATAGCTGGTTATAATGAAGATATGTATGCGAAAATCACACACTATAATATTAAGTTAGTTCAAAAAAATGAGCTGTTTTTCTAGGTTTTGTTTCAAAACAATTTTTTCGGATTACTGTTAAATGAACATGCTCATTTAATAATGGACACAACGGGCTTTTAGCCCTATGTTAAGAATTTGCAGAGCTTCAAGAAGCAGCGCACTTCATTGCATTTGCTTTCCTTGCTTAAATTCAAGCACGAACAATTGCATCCTTCTGGCAACTCATCTGTATGTAATAAAATATATCTGCGTCTTACACACTTAAACATTTTCCTAGACATTGTTTAGGCTGATATCGACTCCTCAACATAGGTAGTCGTTTCGATCATTCTGTGACCCATATTCTTCAAAAAAGGCCGATCGTCAAAGCTTTGCTCATTCTCGTAAGCTTAACGGTAGGCCTCCTTAACAGTTTTTTTTGGAAAAGCATTTGACTGTTTAGTGCGCAGAAAATTGCAAAAACTCCAGATTTTGGGACTTTGATTTCTGCGCAAGTACTGAAAAAAGCTTACAATTTTGAGTTTTGATTTTTTTTTCGCAAACATTTTTTGTTCACTCCTTCTCCAATTTTCTTCGCACCACTGGTTTACGGCAACAAATTAGGCTACTTATAGTTTATACTAACAAATTTTGAAGAGAGTTATTAGGTTGTCCCAAAAGTAAACTCTTTTTTCAAATAAATTTTTCCACATTTTTAGTTTTTCATGTAAAACTTGGTATTTTTCGATCATAAGAACAAATACAAGAGTTGAATTTCAAAATTGTAATTAGAAGGGCTTGAAGTATACAATGACATATATGGGAGGGGCTAAGGCGGAGTTTGCCATTTTTGGAGTATCTTCAATTTCTCGCCTCCTATGCGAGGAAAAAATCCATTAAAGGCATATTTGAGTACCACTATGCGCCTACTGTATAATGACTAAGTCGGAGGTCTTAGTTTTTTTTTTCTCGCAAAAATTCAGTTTTCAAATGAGAAAATTTTTTTCGATTTTGGCTTCAAACTTTACATGGAATGCGACTAGAACGGACCCTTGGAGGTCTTTTTGTAAAGCTTGATCTGTTCTATCGAATGGTACCCTAAGTCTACTACAAATGCAAAAATTGCTTGAATTATTCAAAAAAGGAGTTTGCTTCAGGGACAACCTAGTACAATCTGTTAAAACGAGGTTTCAGAAAAAAACTTTTTGTTTATTAATCCATATTTTCTGCCCGTCAATGGTATAAACATTGCTGCATGTGCGCCGTACTGCAAAAATGTTGTGCTGCCTCTGATGGTTTTTATCTCATTGAAAATTGTAGATTTTTTAAAAACTCATGGCACGTCAAATTGAAAACTCGCAAACGCTCATAACTTTGCACCAACCTAATATAATCACAAGTTTAGCTTTTCAAAAATAAACATTACTTCAAAAGATTATAAAACAGCATGCACAGATTTCCACAAACTGCAAAATTATTTTTGTACCGAATGAATAAGTGCAGAGTTGCTACATTTAATCCGACTCAAGTGCAGCGAGATTTTTTGTGCCCTCTCTTCTGTTCGAACAGGTATTCGTGAACAAATTGGTGGAGTGTGAGTTGGTCTAACCAGACACCTCATTCTTTTTTTTGTAACTATGAATTTTTCCCTGCATAATTATGCAAAGGATATCTGTGTATGATCAGATTTTCCTAAGGCGCGTATGCGCATAGGCTATTGCATGCGAAGGCGCTATACTTTTGGCGCGAACGAGGCTATTTAGCCGCAGAGCGCATGAGGCTCAAGATTTACAACGGTGAGAATACGCGCGCGCCGTGTTCGCGCCCGCTCAACTAATATTGCTTCTGCACCTTCCATGCATTAGCCCTTACAATTTTCTTAGGAGGGGAAAAGTGCTGTGGAAGATATCATACATACAGAGTGTCCCAAAAAGATGTGCACATTGTTTAATTGTTAATAACTCTCTTGCTTTCAAGTCTTTCGCCTCAACTTAGATTTATAGTATGGAGCGAATCATCGCTCTTCATTACTGTATGATTACGGTATGAACTTCCAGCACACATCATCTGTGGATTAGGCCTTTTAATGAAATATTTTCAAAAAAATCTAAAATTATTGTAGCAGGGTTTTCATTCGTGCTGATTTCACTGCATAATTTCCACCAGTTTTTGAGCTTTCTTGATTGCGATTCACATTTCTGACGAACTTGGGATAACAGTTGTTATTCTAAATATAACGCATTAAAGAAACCCTATACTAAAATGCAATTTTCGTACTTAGAGTCAGCGACTTTAATTAGGCCAGCACAAGAGTTTCTGGCTTGTTTGGTTTTCGTTCTGAGGCAAAAATGGCTTTCGATGGCTTAAAATCCCCGTCGAAGTTCCTACCGTAATCCTACAGTAATGAAAAGCGACTGGTGATTTGCGCCATACTGCAAATCTAAGTAGGACCTCGCTCTAAAATTTGATAACTCAAGCTTAGCAAAAGACATGAAAGCAAGAGAGTTATTAACGGTCAAACAGTGCGCACATCTTTTTGGGACATCCTATATATCGTTATCTATAGTCTTTGCTGTCAGTTTATTTCTTGAAGGCTCTGTTCCCTGAAATCTGAACAAACTGGATGATTAGGCTTTGTTATATAAGCTGAGATTTTCGCTGTTTCATATGGGGAATCAATCAAGAGATTATGAAATAGTGAAATTTCAGCTTATACAATGCTGATCAAAGCTACAGGTCCATCTTTAGAGTCTCTATTGACCAAGTATGTCTTTGCTTCTAAAGCCTTTTACTCAATTAATAATCATGTAAAATGCTCTAGTAGAGCTACGCATACGTAGTTACTTCCAAAAAGAGACCACTTATCTTTTTTCAATCAAAAGCTGTTGCACGTATTTCGCTTCTGTAATCAGTCTTTTAGTAGGAAATTCTGCACTTTCTCAATTGGCTAGAAGCGACAGAATCTTGTACACTTTTTAGATGCTTAGCGAAGTGGTAGTAAAGAAAATCTGAATGTTTGTTAGAGCGAGCTCTACATAGATCTAACGCAGACCTGCGCTCCAATTCCTGCCTTGGAACTCTCTTCGCTTTATCATTGGGAAGTCAGGAAAATATAAAAGCTTCCCTTGTACATAAAGAAATCTGTACAATTTACTGATGGATGTTTACAAAGTCATTGTTTTACCTCCAAATAATTTCGTCAGCCTGTCGACAGTGTTTCGCAGTCCCAAAATAATTTTCCATGTTTTTTAAAAAATTTTCCACATATGCGTTCGCCACACATTGGTATGCATAGCTCTGCCACACAGTGATAGTAGTACTTTCCATGCTACTCCATAAACCTTTTGGTGATTTTCGTTACAGCCGGAAATAAATTTCAAGCTTTTGCAGATCCGCCGGTGCAGTGATAAATGTCTTGCTTGATTTTTGCTGGCTTTCCGCTGTAAAATACCGTATCCTCCTCTTTGCGGAAACATGAGCATCACCGCTCCCGCTTATATGACTGCAGTTTTAGCGGTGGAATCCGGCCAAAATCGCGGGATTTGCGGGATTTTGTTGTGACATCTTCTAAAATAACTTTATTTGGAATCTACAAAAAGATCTAGCTTTAGCTTGATGAGATGAATTTTTAGTATACATTAAGCCCGTAGTCCATGGTGTATGGTAGACATATGATACTACATTGATAATTTCAAAATTTGTTCCTTGAGCAACAATACATGTTAATCTCATAACACATGCCAATACAATGCAATGCATTCTGGAAAACGGACATAATGTATACTAAAAGATTCGTCTCATCAAGCTGAAGCCAAATCTTCCTGCAGATTCCAAATCAAGTTATTTTAGAAGAAGTCATAACAAGATCCCGAAAATCTCGCAATTTTGGCCGGATTCCACCGCTACAACGTATTAATCCCCTGATTGATTGAACATTCATTCCCTAAGATTAATTCAACAAGTTAATAAATAACTGAAGTCCTCAGCAAATTGTTGCAGATAATAGTCTATAGGCTACTGCATGACGAAGGCGCAATATGTCTGGCGCGAACGGCGGTTTCATTAGCCGCAGAGCGCATAAGGCGCAGGATTCACAACGGTGAAGATACGCGCGCGCAGCATTCGCGCCCACTCAACTAGTAATGCTTTGCGCCTTCTTCGTGCAGCAGCCTTTATGTTCTACGCCGTAGCTTATTTTTTTGCGGTAGCAAGTTTCAGCTCGATTGGTTCCACTTAGAAAAACTTGTTTGGAACATACTAAGCAACAAGCATACTTATCTTTCATTATATGGCCAAGAGACAAGAGCACGTTGCGTACATCTGATTGACAAGTTCATGAGCGTTTTAACGCGTTCTAGTAGATTACTTTCAGGAGTTCGTGAAAGAACATGTTCGAACATGCGTTGTTTAACGACCTCGAACATGTTCTTACCAATTTCCTGATAGGTGAGTATGCTACAAGAGCAAAAACCAGGTAACTCTGCAAGGAAGGTTCGCTCGGTCAAAGTTGCGATTCGAAAGATGATGTATATCTATGGATAGAGCTTTGAACGCTGATGTCAGACCTACCTTTTATATATTCATCGAAAGCCATGAGCTTTTCTTAAACCAAATTTTCGCGCATTGCGAGTCGTAAAAACATGCTAGTTTTCACGCAAAAGTATGCAGGCTCAAGCAAAGCACCTAATAATTTGTAGGTCCAATCTAATTTTATTTAAACAATTCTAAGTGTTGTCCAACTGGGTGTACCTCGCAGGCCGTCATCTAGGCCACACTTCTGTTATGAGTTAAAAAAAAAGACCATAACTTTTTGTAGGAAAACGCTTTGCTAATATAGAATGTATACTTGAAATCGGTATTTTAAGCTCTATCCGCAGGCAATCCCCTTTCGAACCGTCACTTCGACTAAGCAAACTTCCCTTGTTAGGGCTTCGATCGCTAACCATTAAAATTGGTAGAATTTTGTTGCTTCCAGTTAACTAAAAAAAGCAGAATTTCGTACTTACCCTAATCTAGGACCGAAGTAGTGTGAAAGCATATTCAAGTAAGAAAACAGGGAACGTTTTTAGGTCTAGCGCAACTCACCAAAGCAACTGTCTTACAATTTGAATATGCATTTATGTAAGCAACTTGTTAACTGAAGTTATAGGTGGACCTATAGTTTTGGCCAACCTCCAGATTTGCTTTTTCAAAAACTTTATTTTCCCTTGACTAATCAAACAAAAGCGAGGCCCGTCTAAGTCAAGCGAAGTAGAGTGGTATTTACAAAGGGTTTAGATCAATTGAAACCGAGTGAGTTACGGCATTTTCGACAAATATTTTTGAACAGAACTATGCCAATTCCCTGTTTCCATTATACATAGAGGTTAGGATAATAGAGCTTTCAAAAGATAGATACACAACAAAAAACACACATACCAAAAGCATCGAGATATGTCGCGTCCCTCCACAGCTCCATTTGCCTCATTCCTCTAACCCGCATTTTTTTAAATGACGCAATGAGTTTTATACGGATGTCCCAATTTTTCAGTTTTTACTTTGCCCTACAATACAAATTCTTCTGGTTTCTCAAATAGATTGTGCTGGTTCAAAGTTCGTTTTGCATAGAGTTCGAAGGCAAAATCTGAGAATTCCATATGTCCGCAAAGTCGAGGAAACTAATCCTTTCAAGAAATTTCTAAAAGGTTCCTATTTGCTCAGATTTGCTTTTGCATAACAAAATAACGGAAAAATAATTCTCAGTTTTTGGCAAGTTGCGTTGGGCGCGTCCAAGCTACAGTAAGAATTTTGGAAGTAAGATTACGAATTTTGGGCTGTTACAGGCAACAGTTTCCGAGACATATCGAATTTAGGGCAAAAAATTCTGAGAAAATACTTCTTCGTATTTCTGGCCTATTATAGTGTACGTATGTATGTTTATCGAGTTTTAGGGATTGAGAAAATAAGCAGATTTTCAAATAAATACCAGATGTAGAAAGTATATGCACGAGCAGGTAAGACACTAGTAGGAGTTTTGTAGACGGAAATATAATTTTTTCTCAAGTTTTAAGCCTTTTTGAAGCTTTTTAGATTCCGGCTTCGAACTTTGTGTGGAAGTTCAAACATACAGCTGCCTTGTAGGGCTTGCTTTATTCTATTGAACCGCAAAACCTATTCCAAAAAGAAGAAGTATCGCGGCTTTGCGATGCAGAGCAGCTCCCCTTCTTCTTCCATTCCCTTTATCATCGAAGCACCAAGCAACCTTGTACAACACTTGGCTACATTCTGGGCAGCTCACGTAGTTGAAGATTCTTGTTGAGCGGTTGAGCCTTTCGGATCTTGTGAGGTGGACTCGCGTCAGCGCGAGGAATTCTGGAGTTCTGTAGATGAACATTGTTGCGGTGTAGTTGGTGAGTACACCGTTTCATGTGACTGGGTCTCCGGCGGCCGACGAAAGAAACCACAACTTTTTGGTTGGACTAACCCTCTTATACATCGGCAGCACAGGACGCACGGCCCGTCCTGTGTTGAGAGCCCGGTCATCCTTTTTGGACACCTCCCAGCTCTCTTTGTATATGTGTTTCATTTTGCTGTTTTATGTAAATAAACTTTATCCAAACATACTCGTGTTATATATGGATTGAAGAGTTGGATAACACCGTCGAGTGGACGCCCCGGAGTGCATGTCTTTGCGGATGCGTGAAGTTCTGGGGTGTAGGGTTGTGATGTAGAGCAGTCAAGCACACGGCTAAGGGTGCTGGGCCCAACGAGCAGCAACGAGAAGTATAAAAGTTATCGCTGTAGAGAGCAAAGATTGTAAAACTATGAGAAATGATAATTGCTTTATACTTCATGTGCCTTGTTCTTAGTCTTTACACTGTTTGAAAGTTGCTTCTCTCCCTAGAGTAGTAAGGCCTACAAAGAAATGAAAAGATGTGAGTTTGGCAAGACAGACAGAATAATTGTGCATTTTGTTAGAATTTACTGCTTACTGCTACATTACCATTGCCACATTACATTGTAGCTTTCCGAAACAACAGCAATGCGGCGGCATCGCCTTGCCTATGGCACGCTCGAATTGTGACTCGTGCATCATCTGTTCCACTTGAGATAAATGCTGCTGAAATTAGCTGATGCTATTTATACTAACGTAGTTCATAACGTCATTACTTCAAGACTCCAGAAAGTGTCCATAGCAAAAAAACCATTTCTATTAGTCATTGGACCCTTCAATCAATAAACTATTCCCGAAGTAATTCTTTACTTTTTTACTTTTGCTTTTTCAAATGAGCGCCACATTTTGGGAAAAAATACTTTCAGGAGATTGACAGCAATCGATGCAACATTTCATCCCCTTTTAGTGATTATAAGCATTGCAGCAGATTCAATAAGGTCTCGAGAAATTACCAATGTCTGCAATCCATGCTCTATAAGATGGTAAAGTTTCACGATTTGAAATTTCATAGGGTCCCTCCAAAGAACCCGAAGTGAGGCATTGATATAGCAAACCTTACAGGACAAAATGTGTGTTCCTCTCTTCATACGGCGCCATCTATTCCTACCGGGTTGGCTGCGCGGGCGGTTCGCGCGCGGCAGCCGTGAGTAGCGTTAGGGCGCGCATTGGATGGATATGGCATTTTCATGTACTTTTCTTTTCATCGGCTCAAATGCAAACGAAGATTTTCGCGCCTATCGCAGGATAACAAAGGCTGCTATGCGTAAGGCGATAATTAATGAAGACATTGGCTTCTATTTCAGTAGACGCTACGCTGATTTTCTGTTACATTGACTAGCTGGCAGTCGAGGATACTCTCTACAACTTTTGAGTGCGCCTATTCGGTTATTTGCAACTAATCGCTTTTCTGCGTATAAAAAGGGAGAAGGTTTTGAGTCTGTTCGTGGCTTCTTTCTGGATAGCGAATCTAATTCTTCCCATAATCCTTACATGTAAGTCAAATCAGTTGTGTGTCAGTGATCTGATCCATATATTTTGTATGCAGTATACATCAAGACTCAACTCTCAAGCTAATGTAATCCCATTATGCTGGAAAGATAAATAGGGGAGTCAGAAGGTACCTACATTCGACATCAACCTTTTGATCAAATTTCACCAAGTTTTCCAGCGTTAGCGACTCAGCAACCTTAGCTTCGAGTAGCTTGTTAGCTGAATCCCCTGATTTTTTTAAGGTCATATAGCTATTTTCGCAAATAATCGAAGTTAAAACGACTAATTCTAACCACTAACAGTTATAATTGCTAGAGAATACAACTCATCCGACACTTTAGATGAACTGACATTGCAACAAATGTCCTGCACCACACGAATTCTACCGATTGTGTGTTCTTCGCACTAAGAATTTCCTAATGTATGCATTCATGATCGATCATGAACATATCAGAAACGTTCGTAAAAGCGCAAAGACTGTTTGATGAACAATCAACTTTAAGAATCCCATCTCTGCTTGGTTGGTATCACTTATAAAACCATAAGTATACCAAGTAGCGATAGATTCGAAAACTGCTGTAACTGACTACATTCGGGTAACTGCAAACCTTCCGCACTCTTCAAATCTCAGCAAACATGTAACAGCAGAAACTCACTAGAAATTAACACTGTAGAACATAAGCAAACGATCTCATTACTTTTGATATGACAACTTGGTACTAAATCGTAATAGTTTGACTCGACTAGCAAAAAATGAGCTTACTCCCATTACTTTGGTAAGGTTTCTCCTGTGGTCAAGAGACCCAACACTAAGACACATATGAGCACATGTGTGGATCAAAGTCAGTGAGTGAATTAAGTATTTAGTCAGTAACCTCTAAGCAACGAAACAAGGAAATCCTCGAAAAATGATGTATAGGGATAACGGAACGGATGGCAGACAAGCAATTATGTTAGCCTTAACATTATTGCTTGTTTGCCAGCCCACATCAGCACTGTCATTTCTGGCTGGCTTCTTATACGTAATAGAGCGAAAATCCTCTTCACCATGAGTGGGTCGAGAGAGTAATCTAAACTAATGTCGTAATCATGGGAAGGAATGCGCGCCCCACATATATGGGTGCCGCGCGCGAACCGCCCGCGCAGCCAGCCCGGTAGGAATAGATGGCGCCCTCTTCATACCTGTTATGACCAGGGTCAAGCGCGGGTGTGGCATGCCACACCTGGAGGGTCGTAATGAGGCGTCAAGGAGAGGGGGGGGGAAAGGTGGGTAATGACATGATTTTTCTTAACAATGTCAGATAGTACCACCATGCAAAATACTAGTACACGATGTTTCGGCCTATCATTTTCGTACAGTAAGTATAATATTGGAAACTAAATTTTGCAACTCATCCAATAACTTTCCTCTCACTCAACATGGCGCACTCATATTTTGCTACTGTGTTGGTTGTGACGTAAGCTACAAGCGCAGCTGCTGTTCTACCAAATTCTGACGTCACAGTGAGGGTTACAGTAGGTGTATGTTATGAGGGGAAAAATTATAAAATTCGACAGATTTGGCTGAAACTTGACATATGGGGCTTATCCGACATGATGATCAAAAAAACGATATGAAGTTGCGTGATGAGTGCTTTTGGGTGTAAGCTCTTCTGAACCCGTTCTAATTGCGATGGCTACGATAAGTCAGCGCGTCTCAGAGGTCACGTTTTAATTGGCTGCTTCGATAAGGCGAGCGGTTTACGTAAGCAGGTGTTTGGTGTGTACTGCGGAAACGGACGAGTTCCTAACTGATGACCTCCCTTCCTCAGACCCTTGACAGAAATGTCGTAGACGCATGATGCCAACTGAATGCTGCTATTCTGCTGTCTTACCTAAAAAAAAACTCGCTGCTATCCACTAAATTGACGTGCTTCCAATCACGGAAAAACTGTTGGATGCTGTTTCTACTGAAGCACTCTATTTTTGTTTGATTAAGGAGCGTGCTGTAACCCTTTTTACTCCATATGTGCGATCCTTGCTGCATCGTGTATCGTCACATTCTTTGTATGTGAACTAAACGAAGCTTGCAGGGAAAACACACTTTTGGGTTTGATTGTTGCTGACCGAAGAACCGAGATCCTTGTTAGTACACTTTGTCGCCAACAGTTTGATTTTGCGCCGAATACAGCGACGGCATATTATATTCATGCAAACCACACAGATACTTACCAGTTTTGAATCTAGTTCTAACCATAAAGGAAAATATCGGATATCACTGTTTCGTGAGCTATAGAGAGCTAAGAAGTTCTAGAATCTAGCTCAGAAATTTGATCTACAAGCATGGCTTACGAGCATTCAAAATTTCATGCACAACCCCAAAAATTAGCGAGAAATGAGCAGCGTTTGCAAGAACTAGACTCTACCAAAAAAAATAATAATTGATATTGAGCGATAGTCATCTAGAGCAAACTATAAACTATTAGGTATCGCGCAAAGTTCATAGAATACCATCTGTTGCACTTTGATCTGTGGGTCGGGTCGCGTGTGCTTTCGTTTCGACGCATCATGCAGTTCACAAGGTTCAAACGTGTGACAATGCATGAAGCAGAAAGGATGCACACAAAGAAAATGTGGCAACAGAAGTAGTCAAAATAAGGTGAGAAAACCATTTATATAACTACTCAAGAAATTCAAAACCACGTTTCTAGAAACAAACCTGATTGATAATATCACGAAAAAGTTAGGCCGTAGAATAGCAAAATGCAGCGAATAGTAGTTTTTCAGAAATGGGACTGGATAAGCCGAAAATAATCTCTGCGTTCAAATCTGAATTCTGTAGTTTTCACTTTCGAAAATAAAGCGTTCAGCAGAAGACTCGTCCGCGATGGCCGCAGCGCAGGCGCCCACTTCCTATTTTCGGGGTTACTGTAGTAAACGGTGGGTTCAGAAAGGCCGTCTCCCGTGCTTCTTTGTAAGATTACTGTAGGTATACGATAGAGGGTCCCACCCTAAACAAGGAAAGAGGTGTTGATTCAGCAAAGGAATATGATATTCGTATCTAGCAGGTCAAAGAACCCCAATATGTAAAAGCTCAGGGAATTTTGTGGTTCCGACTCCTTAATCATTGACGGTTGTCCCCAGCAGCCTTGCGTACAGCAACTCTTTCGAAATTGTGAGAGCGCCAAATTTCGACTTGCACGTAATTTTTATTTCTTTTTTGGTGGGCCGAATAAGTCAATCTCTAGCAGCAATTAGTACACGAATCGGATTATTGCGCATGGTCTAGGACTACTAACAACTTCATTTTGTCTTAAAAACTCAAAAGTCCTCAGAATTCACTAGCTTTCAAAGATGCCTGCAATTTTTCTAATTTGTTTTCAAATTTTAAACAGTTTTGATTAATGGTAGTTTACACTACGTTCTACATACTGCCTAAGTTTGAGTACACCACATCTAAAGAAAACTGAGTTATGAAGATAGTCGCAAAACTTAGTTTCCAGGCTGACAAAAGAATCCTAAAAGTATAAGAGCGTCATTTTCGTAATTAGCATGTCAAATAATCCCGGTGAGTCAAGTTTTAGCGGATTCTGAGGTTTCCAAATATTGGGCCATTCAAGTGAGATGGTTCAATCATGTTAATTTTGCTTAAAAGGTGAGCTAACTAATTCTTTCTGCATTTGATCCAAAGAACTATCACTTCTTTGATTAATTTAGGAAACCTACTTCAACTTCTAAATTAAGGAACCAAGAAAAGCCAAAATTTCCTTTCTCAGACTAGAAAAGACTAATTAAGCTCAAATCACTTTAGTATGAAGTACGAGGCTTGAGCTATCAAATATGTACATTCTTGCCGCTTTCCCTCGCGATTCACGTGGTAGCGTAGACTTAGCATGTTAACGTAACCCAATATTCACACTTTATTATATTTGCATGTGTAAAAAAACGATTATATCTTTCCCTGGAAGAAACGATCTCCAATGAGATTCTGTCGCTTAAAGAAGCGTTTTTGCAGCATAAACGATATAAAAAACGCATTAAACGCAACGCAAACGCAAATGCGCAGGTATTTGAATGGTTCTAAGGTAAGTTAATTGAATGTGGCACAACACCCGAAAAGGCGTGGCAGCCACAGCCTTTCTGGGGTTGTACCACCTTCCATTAATTTACCCTCTAAAAAGAATATTAAAGAACAAATTACATATAGTTTGATAGCCAAATTCTCGTGGTTTTAGTGGAAGTATTAGAGCTTAATTTGTCTTCTTTCGTTTGAGTAATAGTTGCTGGAAACTCCACCACTGCAAGCGGAGATGGGACAAACGAGATTTTGGCTGGCTCCAATTCCACAGTTTGATGGTTATTTGAAGCAGAATTCAGAGTAAGCAAGTGGGAAGTAGTATTTTGTACTGAGTGCAAAAAATAGCTAATTCACTTTTGAAACATAGTTAATCATGTTTAAAAATGTCCATTTCACTTGGGTGACCCATTTTGGAACTCACTCAGAACTTGCTAAAACCTATCCCAATGGCTTTATTTGACATGAAGATTACGAATTTTTTGCCAACCATGTTTGCTAGAGCATTTATGTCATGCCGATAGGCAAACGAAAATGCTGGAGGGGGAACGGGGATCTAGCCATAACTTAGGGGGGGGGGGGCGTATCCAGCGGTCTTGTGCCACACCTCTTGCTCGACCCTGTTTATAACCAGGGTCAAGCGTGGAGTGGGCACGACACACCTGGGGATCGTACGGGGGTCAAGGGGGCGTTATCGAAGTGATAGTGATGTCAGCGACATTATGTCATTCAACAATGTCTGGTAGGCCCATTGTACGAAACACCAGCTTTGATGTTTTGGCCTAACCGTCGTGCCCGCACAGTAAGCATATTGAAAGGGTCCTTAAAGCATAAGAGCATCATTTTTGTAATTAGCATGTCGAATAACCCCTGTGGGACGGTCTGAGCGAATTTTGAGGTTTTCAAATATTGGGACAATCAAGTGAGGCGGTCATTTTCGAATATGTCAACTTTGCTTCGAAGGTAAGTAAACTACTTCTTTTTGCACCCACTACAAGGTACTACTAATTCCTTGTTCGTATCAGGAATCTCACTTCAACTAACCTTGATTTATGGAATTAAGAGCGAGCCAAAATCTCGTTCGTTCCATTTTTCGCTTTCAATTTCTCAAACTACAAAAGATCAATCAGGCTCAAATCACTTTTGTGAAAGCTACGAGGACTAGGCTATCGAGTATTCCTGTTCTTTCCATCTTCTCTCGCGATTCACGTAGTAACGCAGACTTGGCATATTACCGTAATCCAATACTTTTGCAGTGTTCTCCATTTGCTTAGCTAAAAAAACGACTATATCTTTTCCGAAGGGGAAACAATTTTACATGAAATTCCTGCTATGCGAAGAAAAGAGTTTAGCAGTAGCAACCATATCAAAAAGACAGGGATTTGAATGATTTGAAGGTAAGTTAATGGGGTGTGGCACAACCCTCAAATAGCTGTGGCCGCCACAGCTTTTTAGGGATTGTGCCACACCCCACTAACTTGCCTCCAGAAAAATTTTTAGCGAATAGTATACATATAGTTTGATAGTCTGTGTTTTGTAGTTAGGAGTAATTTGGGCCTGATTCATCTTCTTCCTGAGTGAAAGCTGGTGAAAGCGCAGCCATTGGAAGCGAAAAATGGGACAAACGAGATTTTGGCCTGCTTCTAATTTCATAGTTTCACGGTTATTTGAAGCAGGATTCATGGTATAGACAAATAGGGAGCATTGCTTTGTGTTGGGTACAAAAAGGGTCAGCTAAATCACTTCTGATTCAACAATGGGAATCCTCAGAATTTGCTGAAAATTGGCCCATGGTAATTATTCGACATGACAATTACGAATATGTGCCTAATTATGCACGGTAGAGCCTTTTTGTCAGAGCCTACGGAAGAAGAGATGAGGGGGAGGGCTATTGAAACAGGAGATAGGTGGGGGGGGGGGGGAGTCGTATGCGGCGCTTGTGTGCCACACCTCTTGCTCGACCCTGTTTATAATTTTTGGAAAGAGGATGAAATGCTGCATTTCAGCTACCAAATCTTGGAATTTTTGTTCAGCTACAAAGATCTTTATGGAATGTTTGTTCCTTGAAGTGTGATGTGCATTTGTAAAGAAAGCGAAACTGCCTTCGACGACCTAATATAAGAAAAATTTTGTGCAAAAGTGATGATCGTTTCCTCGCTACCACAGTGTGGAAATAAACAATGTAGGAGATAATATTTGAAAGACGCATGTCTTGCAAAATGATTATCAGATTGATTACCAGAATATTCGTGCAAATCTTAACTTGCCACAAATCGTACATGAAGTTTGATGCTAATAAAAACACACTGAGTGTTAAGGACTTGCCATAGCTTAAGAAACGCTACAAGCTTACTACTGTCAACATGTAATAAAGGCACAATAATATTATACCTAACCCTGTATTCCTTTCACGCGCAAATTGCAAAAAAATTGAGGCCCAAACCAGCAAACGTATTTGCCCACTAGTTGACTAAATAGCCATATTTTGTACAAACCTTTAGAAGTTAAGTTGTAAGAGAATTATTGTGGGTTCTTAACACTTTTTTTTCCAAGTTGGAAAACAAAATTCCATTGTCTTAGGAAACTATGCATGTCATCTGTTGTGGTCTTCCATCTTTCTGTGGATCAGGGACATGAATAATTGCAGTGCTTTATTGGCGACTAGTACAATGACAGAATCCAGGAACGAAGGGATGGAAGAATGAAGTATGAATGCTACCGCAAAAGGAAGCTCTTATATAGTCCTCTGCGGATAGTTGTAAACAACACAGAGAAATACACAATAGTGGTTCATTTACTACCAGCCTAATGTTACTCTAGAACATCTCCCTCCTTAAGTTAGTCACTGTATCGTTTCTTCGATGGGTCGATCTTAAGGCGGCAAGGTGGTTGACGAGTCCTTTGCGAGCGGCGACGAACAGGAGGCGGAGACATTCGACTGACGGATTTATCGTCCCTTGGTTCGGCATTGGCCGCAGCAGTATCAGGATTTCGCAGAGCAACATCAGTGTGATTGGCGTCGGCGGCAAGAACATCAACGAAACGGTGGGAGTCGATTTGAGGAGCTCGAAATCCAAAAGATTGAACTCTCCTGATAGCTTGCTGGTAGCATCGGAGACTGTTCAAGGGCGTAGCTGGTTGGCATGGCGTTTCCATAAAAATCCTTCAAATTCTACGTTGTAGAGCGAGCGTCCAATCCTCAATTGTACAATTCCTGGAGTCCAAGCAGGCTTTGCTGGATTGCGGTAGTCCGAGCGTAGATAACATCATGGACATAGCAGTGTTTCTTTTTGGTTCTGTGTCTGCGGGTGTATTGAGCTTCCACCCTAGGCTTCGTTTCGGGGGAGTAGCTTAGTTCAACAATCTGAGCGTCAGTG
The DNA here is from genome assembly GCA_958299035.1 of Cylicocyclus nassatus. Lineage (NCBI taxonomy): Eukaryota > Metazoa > Nematoda > Chromadorea > Rhabditida > Strongylidae > Cylicocyclus > Cylicocyclus nassatus. The sequence goes on from CATQJL010000223.1 coordinate 14,625,093, forward strand.
ACCAAACGTGTAAGCGGAGTATTATCGTTCGTCCAAGAAACAACTCGGCAGGGGAACTATCTGGCGAAGACGGGCAGGGCGTACACTGATAGCAGAGTAATAGCTTCGACAAGGCTTTAGAAAGATTTCCTTCTCTCTTCAGTTTCATTATTCCTCTCTTGAAAGTTCCAACAAGGCTTTCAGAAGTCCATTCGATTGTGGGTGGAACGGTGGCGTCCTAATATGCTTAATACTGTATTTCCTGCAAAAATCTTCGAAATACTGGGAAGAGAATTAAGCGCCGTTGTCAAACAAGCGTTTCTGGGGATCCAAACATGCTGAAAAAGTTAAGTAGTTCCTATGTGGTGGCTGATGACATTGTCACTTCATTCCTAAATTTCGGGCCAGCGGTGTAAGCATCCACGATGACGAGATACATGTGATTATATAGTGGTCCAACGAAGTCGATATGCAGGCGTTCTATCGGGCAATTTGCAATCGGCCAAGGCGCTAGTTCAGCTTTTATGGGATTCTTGGCCGCAACTTGGCAATTCTGACAACATTCCACAGTCTTCTTAACGTCTTCTTCTATACTAGGCCAGTAGACAAAGTTGCGAGCAAGCAGTTTCATCCGGGTTTGTCCAGATTGTCCGTCGTGCAACATGCGAAGAATTTTCTTCCTTAGCAGAGCAGGAACGACAATTCTGGGACAGAAGAATATGCATCCGTTGTGAATAAAAAGTTCCTTTTGCAAGCTCCTGTAATTGAACAACGGCGTTACGGGAAGTGCATTTGGCCAACGTCCTGTTTGTAGGCAGTTGAGCAGCTCCATCAACACTGCATCTTCTTCCATGGAAGAACGTATATCTTCCACAATAACTGGCAACTGGTCGAGTGTCACCTCGTAAGTGGCGGAGACATCAGCTTCTATGGTAGCCATGATGACGTCTTTATTCGGCGCAGTCTCGGCAGGAAAGCAGTCGGGAGATAGCGTCGGCTTGTGCAAACGATGTCGTAGAACGGTACTGATGTCAATGACCGTTGAAGGCGATTAGCAGTATAGACCGGTATTCCTTTTTTGCTCCTGAAAGTGAGTAGAGGGAGATGGTCCGTTAACAAAGAAAATCATTTTCCGTAAAGGTAGCGGTGAAATTTCTTGACGGAAATAACTAGGGCCAGTCCCTTCTCAATCTGCGAATAATTCTTCTCTGCTGCCGTCAAGGCACGGCTTGCGTGAGAGACGACCTTCTCCGATGCATAGGGGTAGCGAGTAATCACGGCTCCAATTCCATAGTTGCTTGCGTCAGCGGCAACAATGATCGGCTTCTTGGGGTCGTAGTAGTGGCACAGTAGAAATTTGAGGTCAGGACATTACGAAGGCGAGCAAAGGCTTCCTGGCACTCCTTACTCCAGACAAATGGTGTGTCTTTCTTCTTTAAAGCGTCCAATGGTCCGCGAAGTGAACGCATGTTTGGCACGAAAGACAATTAGAATGAAATCATCCCAAGGTAAAATTCGAGCTGCATCTTTGGGCGGCGGCATATGGGCGATGGCAGAAATCCTTTCGGGATCGCGGCATCTTCCTTCGGCCTCGACAATGAATTCGAGAAATACTATACTGGACTTACCAAAATGGCACTTTCACAGCGAACACACATTCCATACTCTCTTGAAGACGTTGGAACAGCTTGAAAACGTTCGCATCATGCTCTTCACGCGTCCTTCCTGTAACCACAACATCGTCCAGATAGGCAACGGCTCCATTTATGTCGGCAGTGACATTGTTCTCAGCAACTGGAAGATTCCGGGGCATTCTTCACACCAAACGGAAGGCGGTTATAGCGGAAAAGTCCTCGTGACGTGTTAATAGTCAGTAACTCTTTACTTCCGTCATCCATTTCTACTTGCAGATAAGCGTCACGCCGATCTATGTTGGTGAAAACTGTTTCTCCATTACTTTGATGAAAACGTCCTCAGCGGTCGGCAAAAGATGCCGATTCTGCTTCAATGCGTCATTTAATCCGGTGGGATAGTCGGCACAGATGCGCACTGTTCCATACTTTTTTTGATGGGTCGATAGGAGCAGTCCAATGTGAGTAGTCGACAGGTGACAATACTCCAATAACGACAAGGCTTCAGATAATTGCCGGGGCAGGCGGTCCGCAAACTCGCGCTTTTCTGCAGGCCGTCAGCAGAATTTTGCGGCGTGGCAAATTCTTCAGCGGGCGGTACTTCCTTTATTGTCGCATGTCAAGCACTCAGCAAATAATTACTTTCAGCGAGCCTAGTCAGACTTTCAGCAAGCGCTCGGACACTTATTATGCTATTTCGGGCTTACGCCGAGAAAAGGTGAGTTTCTGTGCGGCAGAGGTGTCATCGATGGTTTAATCACCCGAGTTTGAGGTACTTTCTTTCAGCAGAAGGTACTAGGAGCTGTGCGCCCCGAACAAGTCTGCGTATTCTCGCGGAAAATCTGCGAGAATGTGGCCACTGCACCGCAACTTATTTATAGAAAGACCGGGATAGTTCTACGAAAATCGTCTAAAAATTGGCCAACATTTTTCAAATTTCTGCAAGCGGACCCCAAAAATACAGCAAACTATTTTTCCGGTGCCCGCTTGCCCAAAAATCGCATGACCGCATGCTCCCGGCGATTATCTAAGGCGGTCCAATTCTGCGTTGGCGAGCGGTTCTACGGCAAATGGCACTTTTCGTTTCGGCACGAAGATGCGCGTGGCATTTTTCTTCAGCACGAGGTGAGCTTTGAACTTGTTGACATGTCCTAACTCATCTTTGAAAACCTCTAGAAACTCAGCCACAAGGCGGTCGTCCAGCGCTGAAGATGCATCCACGACACAGCAAATAGCAGACAAAGCATCTCGGAAGGGCGGCAGCTGTAGCACATCCATTCCTAGCAAACACAGGCTTTTGGTAGTATAAAATAATCCCTCAGATGTGAACGGCATTTCATGAACTCCATACACTTCGATCAGCGATTCACTTGCAGCTCTCAATTCGGCAGGGGCGGCCTTCAAGGTTGGTGATCCTAATTCCATCCACGTCCTGCGGTTGATTGTCAATACGTCAGCACCGGTGTCTAGTTGCATTTTCACATTCAGGTTATTCAGCTTGATATTCAAGTAGCGACGGTGGGTCAGCACGTTCAATTTCGCAATTTTTTTCATGGAACGGCGGACTGTTTCTTCCTTGACGGGCAGTTGCTGGCCCAGTGTCCTTTATTTCAGATATAGCACGCCTCATCACGGCGGAAACGTCCAGGCGGATCCTTGCTAACAGATGGGCGTTGGGTACGTTGCGGCTGAGGTCGGCGTGGCTTCTTCTCTCGAACAGGAGCGAATGCTTAAGCTTGAACGGGACAGGCGGTACAGGTGGTACAGATCCGATAAGGGCAGCATCTTTCTGCACAGACTGGTAGGCTATAATCGGCAATCAAGTCTTGCAGTTTGAATGTATCGCCTTCGGCATCCAGTTAGCTCAGTAATCGGGCTATTATTGGTGAATCGCACGGTGATTGCAACCCCATAACGAAAAGTAGGCATTCTTACGGGTTACCTCTCAATTCGTCAGCTTTAGCGTCGAGCAGTATCTTTTTGACTCGGGCAGCGTAGGACTCGATATCTTCCGCGGGGTCTGACATGCAAACAGTTGCATCAACGTCGAAATAGCGTTGTCTTCTCTCCAAACAATGATTTCATTACTCTTGTGAGTTCTTGAAATGGCAGCTCTAGCGGTAATTTCGGTGCCAGATGTCCTCTTAATTTGGCGTGTGCAGCGTTATCAAATTTTGTGGATAAGAGTGAGCAGCGGTCTTTCTCTGGCATTTATGCAGGAACATTTTCTCTAAATCTTAGTAGTCAGTTTTCAAAGGTGCAACCGCTCTCGGGGTCATAGGTGAAATATGATATTCGTGACGAGAGTGCGGAAAAAATGGGCCAATGTCGGCGGGGTAGAAGAATGTTGTAGTCGTTGCAGTAGTTCTTGGTTAGTCCTCATAAAAAAAACAGCGTTATGTTTCATCAGCTGTTAAAACATCTGCTCCAGTGCTGGTGTCGATGTAGTCTTCATCTTCAATTCTGGTCCGGTGGATTGGTTTGGGTAGTCTTTTTCTACGCGATCCGTTTGCTGCTCGCCAGTTGTGGTCATCTATCTTTCTGTGGATCCGGGACACGGATAATGGCAGTGCCTTATTGGCGAATGGTACAATGACAGAAGCCAGGAATGGAGGGATGGAATAATGATGAATGAGTGTTACCGCAAAAGGAAGCCCTTATATAGTCCTCTAAGGATAGTTGTAAGCAGCACAAGAGATATATACGATAGAAGTTCATTTACTACCAGCTTAAAGTCACTCTACAACACCATCTAAAAGCACTCTTCTTCCAGTGTAGTGTATATAAATAAGCCCTCCGAGGTTAACAGGTCTTTATAGTGGCGGCCTAACGTTTCGAACAAGTCATCTTCTTTGGAGGCCTCCTCTACCGTCGGAGAGCGGATGTCAGGGCTGCCGTCCTTCCATGCCACTAGCATCAATAATATATAGATATCGATATATTTTATATTAGGTCGTTCCGAAAGTAATGTTGCTTTTTTGAATGAACGCCTCGGTTCGTCGAAGATTTCTAAGAGGTCTTAGTGGCATTCGATGCAGCATTTCATTCTCTTTCTAATGGTTGTAAAATCGTTGCAGCAACATCACTGAACTCTCGGAAATTAACCAAAATCTGCAACCCATGCTTTTTGAGATGAGCAAGTTTCACATTTCTGAACTTTTATATCAAACCTTCCGAGTCCAAATAATGTATCTATGGCAAACCCAACAGGATGCAAAACATTTTTTCTCCTTCCCACAACTTGTCGTACTTTTCTAAAAGAACTTCAACTGATGCTACCAATTTTTATACTTGGTCAAATAAAACCTCTCGTACAACATCAAAGGTTTCTCCTCTTTCTTATAGGTGTGTACTGTTTCCGATTCGTGGAATCTCGCGGGACAAAACCATCATAACTCATGTTTTTGGATGCGCCTCAGGCTGAATGCGAAAAATTCGAAATTTGATATTTTGAACCTATAACCTCTTATTTGGTTTGTAAAATTAGTGTCAAATTATGGTACCGTCTTCCAATTTTTGAATTCCGAAAAATCATTGTCTTTTGATGTGATTGTGGCTGACATATGCCAAGATTCGATGACTTGTTTAAAAAAATTATGGCGGGATTTGAAAAAAAGAAAAAAAGGTGTAGTGCCTTTTAAGGTTTGCTCTATCGAATTGTTAAGCGGACTCCTTCGGAGGTTTGAAACAAAAGTTGAGAAAATTTACGAAACTTGACCATCTCAAAAAACGTGGGTCGCGGATTTTGGTAGTTTTCCACAGTGATTGTGCTGCAACGATTTTATAATCTTTAGGAAGAGAATGAAATGCTGCATCAAAGCCACCAAGAAACCTCTTGGAAATCTTTGTTCCACGAACTGTGGTATTTATTTGAAAAAAGCGACATTATTTTCGGAACGACCTAATATACAGGGCGTCCCAAAAAAATGTATTGAACGTTTGATCGTTAATATCTCTCTTCCCAAGAAGTCTTTTGCCTTACTTTAGGTACCGTTTTGTAGAGCTGGCTTCAACTTAGATTTGCATTATAGAACGAATCACCCATCTTTCTTCATTACTGTAGGATTACGGTAGAAACTTGAAACAAATGGTGTCAATGTGGAAAAAGCTGCCGTGTCAAAATTTTTCAAAAAATGTGAAAACTTGTGTATTGGGGTTTTTGTGGACGCTGAGTTCAACACTCAAGCATTCACAAAATTACGAAGCTTTCTAAACGGTGTAACCGCACTTTTTAGGAACATTGAAAAATGGCCGCTACCTCTTACCTGGCATAACTCTTCGATGAAGCATCACAATAAATTGGGAACTTTACAGTTATAATCAGCAACTCTAATTAGCCTAGTGTAAAAGTTTTCAGGCTGTTTTGTTTCCTTTTTGGGGCAAAATATGGCCTTTCGTTGCTTAAAACCCTCTTTGAAGTTTCTACCGTAATTATACAGTAACGAAGAGAGATGAGTGATTTGTTCTATAATGCAAATCTAAGTTGAAGCCAGCTCTACAGATTGGTGCCTGAAGCAAGGGAAAAAACTTCTTCAGAAGAGAGATATTAACGATCAAACGTTCGATACATTTTTTTGGGACACCCTGTATAAAGCTAATGACTGTTTGTCTGTCTGTATGTCTATATGTACGTATGTACATTTTTCCGAATAGAAAATTCCATTTCTGAACCGATCCGGATCAAACTTGGCACACATACACTTCGCGGAGAGGGGGGTGTCATAGGCTACTTTTCGTCATCTATCGGTATCGATTTCATTGATTTTTATCGATATTTTTTGTAAAGTTTGATCTACCGGGCTGGGAGTTGGCACAGGGGGATAAATGAGGACGCTGAATACGAATACAATCTTGTTTTTAGAATTGTCCGTTACTTTTATCTATTTCATCAATTTTCTTGCAAATCTGACATACGGGGCAGAAAGTTGGCACAGGGGGGGGGGGGTAATCGAGCTGTTAATTACTAAGACAGCGGGAATAGTGAATTGGCATGTAGACCGTGGACACAGCGAAAGGTTGTACAGGGATAGGGATGAAATCTTTATCATGGGGTTTGGCAGGGTGGGGCTGAGCCGGGTAAGCCAACAGTATTGAATATTATTGATACTAGTTGCATTAAAGGACGGCCGCCTTGAAATTTCCGCGCTCCGACGGTGGAGGAGGCCTCTGAAAAAGACGACTTGTCCGAAACGTTAGGCCGCCACTAAGACCTACGAACAACCAAACTTAAGGGCTTACCTACATAGTAACACTCTATAATAACAATGCCGAAGTTCAAAAAAGAGGAAACTTGGAGATTGCTTACTCTTGTTTTAGTTTCTTAAGCACGCTTTCGTTTTAGGACTGGGTTCATTTCGAAAATACGTGTTTTTGAAATTAAAAGACTAGAACTTGAAATTTTTTCTTTCACATTCTTTGCTCTAAATCCATCATGAAAGTTGGATTTGATAGCAAACCACCAAAAACTGTTATTTTCACCGGCGAAACAGCAAGAAAACACCTTTTCATCTTTTGTGAAAAAGCACTTGTGAAGAATAAGTGATTAAAAATTCTACCAATATTTTTCAGTAAAATTTTTTTTGTGAAAATCAACTTCGCTGCTGCATAACTGACTATTGTCTTATAGTGAGTTATGGTCTCTCAAACTGTAGGTTTTTCAAGAAAATTTTCGGCACTTTTCGGGCTACGAGATTTTTCTCTGTAGAGCTACACCAATGTAGTAAAGCCTATTGAATTGCCAAAGATTTGCTGATTGCAGAAATTTTATCGATAGCGGACTGACTTTTCTGTAAAAAGTTATACTAATCCAGACTCAAAATTTGGAAATTCTGCATTAATTCTGTTACAAACTAATAGTTTCACGACAATCTTATCACTATGTGTGACCTAGTCTACAAAAGTGCCACATTTAGCACAGAAAACCAGAAAAGCAACTTTTTGGTATTGTTTAGCTTAACATTTCTCGATTTCTAGCTTCGCATAACAGCAACTAAATTTATGTATTCTACTGTGTCTACTACATCTGATCGTGTCCCCACTCCAATTTTCCTCAAATTTGCGATTTTCCTTTTTTTGGCGAAGATCCTACTTCGGGGTAATTGCATACTTTTTATGACTTCCAATTTAGAGTACATCACGATTTCTAAAAAACGTGGTAGTTGTCCTGTCCAGCTCTTGCATTGCCGGAAAGCAACGATTAGCAACCTGAAAAAATGTTGAACTTAGTACTTGTATTGAGCTCATACTTTTACTGCTGAAATCCATTAACTCAATCGAATCATTGGATCACAAAAAACTACAGAAGTTGTGTGGTAACGCATGTTGACCACTCAGAACTATGACAGAGATGCCACAAAGAAAGGTCTTGCAGTGCATATATAAGGTTGTTAAGAAGAATACTGAATAAAGTTTTTATTTCCATGCTAAGGCCTAAGTATAATGTTGCGACTTGAATGTGCAGTTCACCTGTGGTGTGTACACCATTTGTGTTTTTACTACGATGCTACGTTGTGTTGCACTTGTTGCGTGTTGCTAACGTGCTGTCCCAGTTCGTTGATTACAATGTGCTTGACGCCATCTTTTGCATTTTGTTACGGCCGCTATCTATGTCAGAGGGCGCGGGTCATCGACCTACCGACCTTCAATGGCAGGAAAAAAAAGCCCGCCTTGACCCCTTCAGGGTATAAATACCGGGAGTCAGGGGGAGGTGTCAGACTGCGCTGAGGAAGCGTTAGCGGGAGCTAAAGCCGTCGAAAAGAGGCGGATTTCCCCCTTAGATAGAGTTCATCCAGTAAGCTTGCCGAAGAGGTCAAAAATGGCCCGTCGTTTCGTTGTTAAGCCTTGTTCAAGTTACACGTTCTTGTTTTCTTGTTGTTCGCTGCCTTTTTCTGAGATAAATTATTAGTGGTTCGATTCGCGTAGTCTATCGATCTGGTTAAAGCCGTTATACCATTAAACCACCCCCGTTTACGTCTACAGTTTTTATTTTTTTGTTGTTACTAACCATAATCATGCATTCACTAACGTTAATATAATACCAGCCTTTCTTCTTCATCAAATAAGTAGCTAACATTTAATCATTTCATAGCAGCCTAGTTCCCATCTTTAAACCTTTTTCCGCTTTGTCGTGATTCATCCGAACATAGTAGCAAATAGCGGTGTTCACAGAGTATGTTCATCTTCTAACATAGCAATTTTTACGGTAGGAATATTGAACGAAAGTTGAGAACTAGCAGAAATGGAGATGGTACTTGGTGGCTTCGTTTCTCGGGCGCTTTGAGCCATTTTCAGGCCTCTGAGGAAGACGAAAGGCGTCGAAACGTTAGGCCGTGATTGGAAATAAAGAACACCTAACAAACCTGTTTGGCACAGAAGTACTTCTACTATGCGAATTATGCCCAGGTCTAAAAAAAGCGAAACTTTCAAATTATTAAATCATTCAACATAGTTGGTAGGTATCTATTCCTCCCTCAGTTCAGATTCTCGCTATCTTTTGAAACAATTTACTGTCGGGGTCATGTCAGCTAGCTTTTGCGGATGGCGGAAACCCAAAACGGGTTTATCATAAATTTTAAGGGTGCAATTCGACAACTCTGACTGTGTTATAACATTTAGAATACTTTTACTCCTGTACAGTTGAAAGCCTTCAAGCCAAACAAGGGTCCTTTCAAAAATGCTAGTTCATTTTTCGCAATTGGTTTCAAATATTGCCAACTCAAGCCCATACGCACAAAGTTCTCTGAAGAATGAGTACGTTATGAGGGAAAGATTATATCTCGATGCTTTACGAATCTGTGTTTTTCACTGTCTTATCTGTCAAATAAGGTGATTATGCGTGGCGAATAGGCTCTGCCTTGAGCGGATAGCTATTACAAATAGTCTGTCGCAAATGTTCTCGTAACACCACCACTTTCGGCTATATGTAGACCACTTTTTCCTATCTATTTCATGGACGCCTTACTGAAGCTCCCCTTCCCATTTAGTGCACATGGGTCTCAAAATAGATATCTGCGAAGGTTGACTACTGCAGATAAATTTTGTTGGATCATGGAAGTATGTGAGCAGCACATGTACCGTGCGCGTATCCGAATGTAACATACTTGTAAGAGCGGTAAGCAAAATGGCATATATTCATATTTTCTTTATAAATGACTAGCTGGCTTACCCGGCTCCGCCGTATCCGGACCAAACTTGACACACATACACTTCGGGCCCCGGCGGGTGTCACAGTCCACTTTTCGTTATCGATCGATGTCGATTTTACCGATTTTTATCGATTTTTTTGCAGAGTTCACCTACAGGGCTAGGAGTTGGCACAGGGGGGGAAGTGAGCATGGGGATTCCGAATACAATATTAGTTTTCAGAATTATCGATTACTTTTATTGATTTTATCGATTTTTTTGTAAAGTTTGACCTGCGGGGCTGGGAGTTTGCACAGGGGGTAATCGAGCATGCTGATCACCCCCCTTGGGGATGATCAGCATGCTCGATTACCCCCCTGTGCCAACTCCCAGCCCCCTAGCTCAAACTTTGCAAAAAATCGATAAAATCGATAAAAGTAATCGATAATCCTGAAAACCAATATTGTATTCGGAATCCCCATGCTCGATTACCCCCCTGTGCCAACTCCCAGCCCCGTAGGTGAACTCAGCAAAAAAATCGATAAAAATCGATAAAATCGATATCGATCGATGACGAAAAGTAGCCTATGACACCCGCCGGGGCCCGAAGTGTATGTGTGCCAAGTTTGGTCCGGATCGGTTCAGAAATGGAATTTTCTATTCGGAACATACGTACACACAGACAGACATACAGACAGACATACAGACAAACAGACATTCAGCTTTATATATAAGATTGAAGTAAAGACAAGCGTTTAGTTATGAGGAACAGTAGACAATAGAAGGAAGAGAGTGGACGTGCCAACGTGGCTAAGCAAAATTCTTTCATTATCCGTAACACCCTTATTCCACGCATACAAGGAAGACTTTTTTGGTTTTCCAAGCTAACCGCTGAGCTGCTCCACTGTGTTTTGGAAAGCGAACCTTTTGGAGCATTCTTTCAGGCAATATGCACACGGTTATAGTTCTTCGGCCACGAAGTCCTTTGGAATGTGTGAATGGCTCGATTTTAGAAAAAAATTCTCCGCGCCTTGTACGCGGGAAATTACTACACTTCATCTTCACCTTTTACACATATTACCAGTCGAACTATACATTTGGAAAATGAAGAAAATCTGAGGGAAACGAAAACGTAGCCTTCCGTATTGTTACGTGGTCCTGAAAGGTTTGCATTGCAATCTATGAAGGGAGAGAAAACCAGTGATTTAGTGGTGACAACATAAACATTATTACTGATTGTGAGAAACTTACGAAATTTTGCGAAAACTGAGGTTTTATGATAGGGAAATTAGGTTTTACAAACACCGTGACAGCCTAAATAACTGTTCTACACATAAATTACAAATTGCACACACAGTTTGCTTTCAAATAACAAGGGATCTGCAGCAAAAATGAAGTTGTGCACAACCTCAATCAAACGCATCGAAACACTGTCGCAAAGTGTGGTTAAGTAGAGTACTAAAATTGGGCAAAGAAGATTCGTAATGAAGACAAATTTGGCGACCGCAGAAGACGAGAGAACCAAGTGCGTCAAAGCAGCTTCGGGATCCGTCAGTGCCACAGAGTTGAACTGTCAATTTTACCGAGACTTGCCATAGTGGAATAAAGGATTTTTAAACCCACCATAGCAATTATTTCATTTGTTAGTGGAATAATAAGGAATTTTAAACCCATCATAGCAATTATTTCATTTGTTTGAGATTAACGAGAAAATGACCATAGAGCTCACTCTGCTCTATTATAAAACATGATTAGTAGTTCCTTTTCAAATGTAGCACTGCCGGTTTAAAGGAAAGATTCCTGTTAAAGGCTTCTATTAGAGGAAAGTTGATGCAAAGCAAGAAGTCACGGCTTGCTTTGGACAAACGTCACTGTATAGCATATCAACAAAGGTAAAATTGATCTTGAGATACATCGATGCATACTAAATAGCCCAAGCTACCTCAAATATGATCTACCTCGGGGTAGAATGTACTTCAAGTTCATTGACGATTACGGCCGTAGGTTTGCCTATACATTAAATTCGTCCGTGTTTGATTGCTTTCATGCTATACAATAGCATTTGTAAAGCATTCTTTAACTAAGTTTGATACAAAAAACAAACTCTGTTTTCCTCGAATTCTTTAACGTTGACGCCAAAGGTTGAAAAGTTAACGAAGACATGTTGTCCACGGAGTTAGATTGCAGGTTACCTCGAAAAGATTTCAACAAATCTTATAATACACATGATTACAACAACTTTCTTGTGCCGACATCACTACCGATCATGATCCGTGAAATCTTCCGTCATTAAAAAAAATAAAAAATGAGTGGTTTAGCGTCGATACCCTCTGTAGGCCTGCGCCGACTGCATTCCATTTGGTCGAAGAGACTTTGAAAGCATATCAGCCTTTCAGTAACTTGCAAGTGTCAGCCGGCTACAAATCAGTACTCTGGTCCTCCCAAACTGCTCTCTTTGAAAGGTAGAGGGTTTGTTCTCAGACAATCGGTGCCGTAGCTCCGGAGGACAGTCGAAATCTGGCAGAGCTGCGGAGGACCCAACTGACCATTGAGAGCGGGGAGAGGGGGCGGTCCCTTCTTGTAGATCACGGTGACGTCACAAGCAGGCGAATGGGACCCCTCTCCGGGACGCGCAAATCTCTGCTTCAAAGGTGCGCCAGATTTGGAGGAGCCTCGGAGCAGAGACTTGCGCTCCGGAGGTACGCCAGATTTGAGACACCTTCGGAGCACAAAATGGGAGGGCTCCGGAGCACGAGTGGCAAACCTCCGCTGGGGAAACCCCGCGGCTCTGCCATTTCTGCTCCTGAGGTATGCCGTCGACTGTCTGTCGACTGTTGGTACAGCAAGGGAGATTTGACCTTAGTTAACCCATTCACAGCGTAGCCTCATAACACTACGTCATATGTCCCCTGGCTCATCTTGACATCAAACAAATAAAAAACCTCATTGAAATTGCTCATAATTTTCCACGAAACTGGTTCCAGCAGGCTGGATTGATACAGCGTTTTATGAAACATTCCATCACATAAGCATAGCCTTTCACCCCTTTTGCTAGCTACAGTCCATAAGTTGAAAGACATGGTACTATGCTGGGTATTTTTTTGGTAGTAGCATAATATCACGGAGGTCTCACAAACAAAGCTCACGAAAAAGGGAAGAAAGCATGCTTTGGATTGCTTATGGGATATGCAAGCACAGAAGCCAATGTGTAAGACAAATAGTGAAGGTTTGAGTTACTCAGTCAAACTTTACTATTTTAATAATGAGGTTTTTGACTGAAAAGTGTCGATTTGGTAGGTAGAATGCTCGCATTCAGTAATATGACATAATTATAATCCAGTTATAATAGAACCATAGTGGCTTGCAGCTTTGAGTTTGTTTAGGTCATAAAGAAAGAAATTCAGAAATGCTATGTAGAAAATACGCCAAATGCAGTTTTCTGTAGTGCACTAGAACCGGTAGCTTTAAAATGAAAGCATGAGATGTAAAAATACTATCATGGGAAACTCTCATTGAGCGCAAGGGCAAACATACTTGTATGTATGTAGTCAGCGGGTTAAAAAGCACTGTGTTAAATTTTGAAAGGAGCAAAGATTATGAAATAGATCAAGAGTGATGCGGTTAAGTTGAACTCTCCATGCAGGTATCAAGTGAACGTCCCATAGCACTTTTTTAAAGGCACATGCGTAGAATTTTGCTTGTACATGCATGAACAGGGAACGTGATCACGTGTTTTGAAGCTTACTGCGTGTGCGTTTGATCAAGGATATAAGGGGAGCAGCCGAAACGGGAAGTAAACGTGGCATGAAGCTAATTTGTCTTTTTCTTCTAGTGAGTTCTCAGTAAAGCCTATCAAAAAACTAGTCTATCAGTATATAACATATTTTCAGGTGTTGCCTGTTTTTTGCAGGGATTGTAGTGTGAATCCAATAAGCCGTGAGGTGCAACTAATTGGACAGAGGTTTGGTGCTATTTTGGTGAGTTAGCTACTATGTTCTGGCAGAATTGGTTTTGCTAAACAGAACCAGTGAACCGAAACCGAACTTGCGAAGTTCAGCGATTCTTGAACAATTTGAGTTTTCTTCACCATTTCAGAAATTCACTTGCCGACACAGACAGAAGGCTCGAGAATATGCGAAGTACGATGTTAGAGGAGACCCGGCTGGGTTGATCGAGGAATTTTTGCCGTAAGACTTCATGAATTGTGAATGAAATTTATGTATTTCCAATGCTTTACAGAGGGACGCCTCCGAGAATAATAGCTAGAAGGTTGTGGTCCAAAGTGAGCAGCTTCTTATGTATTTTTTCCATTAATGCCTTTCAATCTGTCAGTTTTTCAAAAAGCGTCGGCTATTCTTCAGTCAGTGTTTAATTTTCACCTGCAATGACTCACGAGCGTCATGAGAATTATTCAAATATGGCACTGAAAACCTAAACAATCAATAATAGTTTTATAGAATAGAACTTTTTTTTGAAAAAAAAAAACATGTTTGAGTCTCAAAGGCACTATCCACCCTGGATTGGGGGTGTTGAGCTTTCGGCAGCTTGTGATAGTGGGACTCCCTATCAAAGCAATGCCTAAGCCGCGCCGCAAAATCTTGCTTCGGAGGCGAGAAAATCGTTTCCGAATAGCGAATATGCACGAGGACCCTAGGAACCCCTGCGCACCCATCCAATCACCGTTCGGGAATGCCGGCCTGCAGGTTCTCCAACACGAAAATTGTCGGAATTTTCGTGGATTCTCTACCAAATTTGAAATCAGGGACACGAAAAGACCCCGAAACAATCAAAAAATGGAAGCGGAAATTTTGGGTAAATCTGGGCGTAATGGTTTTTTGCCTGAAAATTGTTGAGGAGGCCCTAGCTAAGGCTCTGCCCAAACGGCAGCGCAAATCATTCATTCACGACTGAGAGATGCATATACACAAACCCGCTCCTGCGCCGTGACCGTAACACGCAGGTTTATGATGGGTCCCAGCGCGAACGTGGTGTTAATGTGAGCATACTCATTTCCGGGTTACGGTCACGGCGAAGGCGCGAAAGGTTTGAGGACGGATTTCTCAGCCTTATCAATCATTTGCGCCGCCGCTTGGGCAGTGCCTTAGCTAGATTTCCCTCATCAGTTTTCAGGTAAAAAATCCGTCCCAAACTTTTCTGGATACTCCTTTTGAGCAAATTACTGGGCTAAATACTAAAATCAGCCTGCTTGAGATTTTTGAAAATTATGTATGTTAAAATTGTATGTGGCGTAATGGTATTAAGTGCCTCTAGCCCAAATCGGACCACGGTTTGATCCCACACATAAACCAACTAATCGTCTAGAGGATGGTAGATTGGTACCAGATTAGAGAGCTCAAAACCACTGACTTGTAATCGGCTGATTCCCGCAAGTCATTGTGAAAGTCTTGCACGCATGCCTTTTCGACTATGAAGTAAAATGTTCGGCGAATACCCAAAAGTATGGAAGAAGCCGAATTTTTTCATCCTCTGTCCTTTATAAACGAGAACTTACTTACTTACAGTTAGATTACTTAGATGACCCGTCCTAACCTCGTCGTGCGGGCCCCAACTTTCCATTACTCGTTGAGGTTACGAATAATCGCCTTATGAACGTCTTTGTACGTGTCTGCGATTGCCGGTTAATCCTGACTTAGACTCCAGCTGCTGATGCAGCTGGTTTACGCGGGCGCCTGCCTTTGAAGCTTGTGCTTGACTAAGTGGTCGCTTCTGGCACTACAGGAAGTGTGTTGATTTGTCTTGCACACTGTATCTGCAGTTCTCCCCGCATTCTTAGCTGATACTGCATCCACACAATTTTTTCGGGGCTTCGCCCCGGACTCTGCAAACGATATCCTCTTTGATATTGAACAAAATCCGACTGTTAATTAACCTTGGCATTATAAGATACGATTAGTTTTTGAATTGTTTAAGCTTACCAAGGTGGTATAGAACTTGATAAAATGGCTGACGCGTTTCGGCGATTTATCGCCTTCTTCAGAGCGCTGTAACGAAAGTTTGCTCCAGTATTGGCTGTCGTATTCATGTCCAAAGTTGAAGCGCCAGTCATGGAACGCAAACCTCTTCTGTATTGTAGGTACATAGATGACTGTTTGATAGTATGCCCCACTCAGTGCGAAATGGACACTTGTTTTGATCTTTTGAATCGGCAGTACTCACAAATCCAATTCACAAGAGAGAGACCCAAGGATGACTGGCTTGCATTCTTGAACGTGCAGGTGAGAATTGCTAATGAGGAATTTAATACAAGATGGTATCGCAAACCTAGTTGCAAAAATATCTTAGTGCACTACACTTCGGCACATCCGCGCTGGGTTAAGAATTCTGTTATAAAAAACATGTACAAAACAGCATCGCAAGTCTCATCTGGACCCCAAGAACGCATCCACTCTTTGGAAATGGCGGACAGTGTAGCAAGTAGTAATGGGTACCTTCTACAAAAGTTCCACAAATCCCGACGTTCTGCTGCTAGACGGACAAGTTTCGAGGATCAGAAGATTTCGTTCTGCCTACCCTTTATTTCAGATAGAATAAGTCGGGAGGTTCGCAAAAGCTTAGTTCAAGCAGGATTGCAAGATATGGTAAGGGTGGTAGAAATACCTCCACCAAATCACAAGCAGCAATTAGTACGCAATCGCTCTTATGATCGTCTCTGCATGACTAATGATTGCCCAATCTGTCCGTATGGTAAACAGGGAGATTGTTTGGTATCCAGCGTTGTCTACCAAATAGTATGTAATGCTTGCGGGGCAACTTACATAGGAGAAACAGAACGTCCACTAATTTCTCGCGTCAAAGAACATCTGGATGGTCTACAAAAGTCCAAAATCTCCACTCCACTAGGGGCTCATCGTATAGAATGTCATCAAAACACCACCATAGAAGTCGCCGCATCAATTTTAGTGCAAGAATCTGAAATTCTAGCGCGTAAAACCCTTGAAGCTTTCTACATCTCCGCCCGTTCTCCCCAAATGAATAGAAAGGATGACAGTATAGCCATGATAAGCGATCTTACAGCTTATCAGCGTCTTGGGGACTATAAATAGACAGCGGAGGAGGGTCACGTCAGTTTACTCGGTTCCGCTATCTCAGGATAGTGGACGGTGGCGACCGCCGTGAGTCCATAATTGTCGCGGCTAAACTTTCGTTACAGCGCTCTGAAGAAGGCGATAAATCGTCGAAACGCGTCAGCCATTTTATCAAGTTCTATAACACCTTGGTAAGCTTAAACAATTCAAAAACTGATATCCTCTTTGTTTTTTTGTCTATACAATCTGTGTCGGCTCCTGAGCAGGACGAACTGTAGCATCAAAAAGGTGAACACGCGTAAATCCTCGTCAGCAACGTGGTTTGTAACTTCTCTCAATAGTCCGGATGCTGCCCCTGCCGCTCTCTGTTTTCCTGCTAAGTTCGTCGTTCATGTCGTTGTTCACGTTAGTGATGCGCCAAGGTAAACGCAGGATGTGGTCTTTTCTGCCGGCGATCCATTCAAACATAAATGACCTTTAGTATACTAAGTGTTTTCATGAACTGCGTCTTCCTCCGACTGATTCAAAGCCCTATCTTTCTCCCGCTTTCATTCAACTCTTTTAGCATCTTCGGTTTCGCTGAAGGATTTCGAGAAATAGGATTTATATCGCCTGCGAAACGAGATGAATGGTATTGTCTATCCACTCGTTTCCCCTTTCTCATCCAATTGAATGACTGCATGCCCCACTGCAGCGGCTACGAACACTTTGAAGGGTGTCGCCTCGCGTACTATTTTTTCAGTATGGATGAGGAGATGGTGGTCAAGTAGCTGTATCGTTGGATTGCATCCTGCATACAGTCCGCTATTGTTCTAGGGTTCCCTTAATCGACCAAAGCTGTTAAAACGACGTTGAGTTCCACACTGCCGAAAGCTTTTTTGTGGTCGACAAAATTGAGGACTAGAGTAGTTGGTATTCCTTACAAACCTCAATGACCTTTAAGACGGCTTGGATGTGATCGATGCTGCTGAATCCTTTGAAAAATCCGGTCTGTTCAAACGGTTGTGCTTCATCCAACGTCGACGAGATACGTACCATGATCGTCTTTGTGAACAGCTTGTAAAGCACACTTAACAAACTGATCGGTCGATTATTTTGGGTCTTCCCTCCCACCTTTCTTGTGTAGAGTCGTGCAAGATGTTTTTCACTGGTTGGGTACCCTTTCCTTCTTTAGGTAGTCTGTCATATGAGTTGCCAGCGGAGTATGTAGCATGTGGCCGCTGGCTCTCAATAAGTTGGCGGCGATTCCATCCAAACCAGGCGGCGTGCCTGGTTTCATGCACTCTATGGCTGCGCGTACTAAAGAAAGGACCTTGGCACATGCTCTAGTGGGAACGGCAGGGTCTGGTACGGACATCGTGGACAGAAAAAGTTCTTTATAAAAATCTTCTGTTATCGCTTTTATTTCGCGCGGCGAATTTACTAATCTCACGTTTACTCAGCAGAGCTTGTACCGGTAATTCGTGTTCGCGCAGATCTCTCTGACCCCTTTCAGATTTTTCCTGCTCTGCGCTGTCGAGTAACTTCATTTGTCGACATTTGTTTTAAATCCTCTTGCGCAGCTTTCTGCAAATGTTGTTGTATAGCACTCGCTTTAGGTGTGGCGTACTTATGTATGCAGGCTTCTACTTTTTTGTTGGAGTTTATTAGTGTCGTTGTCAAGCGTCCACTACCGCTTTCTACGGTAGAAGCTGCTTGCACAGCACAGCAGCGTAATCTTTCGATAAGCTTTCCAATATCTTCTACCAGATCTTCGCGTTCCTTCCAGCCATATGTCAATGGCGCTCCCTAAAATGCGTTCGTCATACATGGCCTCTCTTCTAAGCATCAGGCGATAGGAATAATTTATTCCATTATCTTCGTTGTAAGCAAGTGGTGGTCCGAGCTTATGCAAAACGACGGAAGTGCCGAAATCGACCAACTCCATCTCCTATTTACAGCTATATGATCGATTTCCGCAAGTACCGTGCCATTGAGTAATTCCCATGCCCAACGGCGATGATTTTTTTTTGAAAAAAGGTTTCCATGAAATGGTCAAGCCGCAGCTATGAGTCCAACGTGTTCTTCACTCTCATTTTAACCTCTCAGACTAAATTTACCAATTATATCATCTTCTCGGACTTGCGTCTGTAGATAGATAGCAGAGACTGGCGTTCTAGGGCTGTGTCGAAGCAGTCCTGCCCCTTGGGGGCACTGAGCCGACTGCAGCCGACTGCTGCCGCAGCCAGTTGCCAGAGCTGGTGTCAGCGCGGCCGCATGCGGTAAAATTTATGCTAGCCGTCTGAAATTTTCTGCCGAAAGGTATCCACCTCGTCGCGCTGAGGTGCGATATCAGCCTTAGAGGCAGCGCTATCGTCAATATTTATATCATTTTAAACAGCAAAAATTTTATAATCCTATATATGAAGCTAAATGTCTGTTTATCTGTCTGTATGTCTGTCTTTCTGTCTGTACGTATGTTCCGAATAGAATATTCTATTTCTGAACCGATCCGGACCAAATTTGGCACACATAACTTCCGAGCAGGGCGGTGTCATAGGCTACTTTTCGTTATCGATCCATATCGATTTTATCGATTTTTGCAAAGTTTGAGCTACAGGACTGGGAGTTGGCACAGGGGGGGGGGGTAATCGAGCATGCTGATTTCTAAAACAGCGGAAATGGGGAATTCACATGCAGATGTGGGCACAGGGAAACGTTGTACAGGGATACGGATGAGAGCTTTAACACACTGTTTTGACAGGGCCGGGCGGAGCCGGGTAATTCAGCTAGTTCACTAATAAAAAGCAAATAAACAAATTTGCAGAGAGTAGAGTTTTCCAGAGAGAAACAATTGTGAAATCAATTCCTTGATTCAAAATGCAAAATAGTGTTTAGCTATCAAACTTTTTTTAATTTTCAAAATCGGAGGAGAACGTACAAGCCATAATGACGATGATAATGAAAAAAGTCCTAGTCTATTAAAATTAGCATTTCAAGACTTATTGATGTTAAGCGAGCTGAATAAGCCAAGCAGGTTAAATAGATGAGCACGAAGTTTCATCGATATCCAATCTGTTCCATACTCCAAAAAAGGAAAAATGCAAGAAGTATATTTGAAAATTGGACCGAATTGAAAAAAAATGATTCTGATTTTCAAAACTGCCCTAACTTCCTTTACAATCTAGTAGGTTATTGATGATCTACGCTGTTCTCCTTTATATCAGCAAAAGTGACATATTTTCACCTTCTATCAGTATCTACCCAATTTTTGACCTACTTCGGGCTCATTTATTTGACCTACCTTGGCTTATTCAATCGGTTAAACATCAGTAAGTCTTGAAATGCTAATGTTAACAGACTTTTTTTGGCCATTATGTCTTGTACGTTCTCCTCCGTTTTTAAATCCCAGAAAATTTTTTTGATAATTATAAACTACTTGCATCCTGAATTACTTCAACTTCTGATTATTTTAAGAAATTGATTTCATAACCGTTATTCGCTTTAGGAAAATTCTACTCTGTGCAAATTTGTTTATTTGCTTTGTATCAGTGAATAAAATTTTGCTGTTCAAAATGATATAAATGTTAATGACAGCGCTGCCCCTGAGGCTGATATCGCACTTCAGCGACGAGGTGCGAGCAAACCTCTCGGCAGGAGATTTCAGACGGCTAGCGTACTTATTTTATCATATGCGGCAACGCTGCTGCCAGCTCGCGGCTGGCTGCGGCAGCAGTCGGCTGCCTGGGTACCATTTGCACGCCTCAATTCCTTGTGGCTTGACCGGCGCTGTCAGGTAGGTGGCAACGGATCCCGACATGTTGACTGGGGTGGTCTGCTTCAGCTGGGTTAACGCGTGAGTTCAAATCTTATTGCTACACCCAGGTGCCCCTCGTCACGTTGCAGACCATGAGGGGAAAACGAGACCTTATTTTTTTTTCGAATAACCAATTTGAGATATTCAAATTATTCCTACGATTATTCTTTTGAAATATTTATATTTCATCATGTCATGTCTTGCAGGCTTCACTAAAGTGTCTGTTTCAGTTCAAAGAACTAGAACGTGTACCAACCCTACAAATGCCTAAGGTGGACAAGGTGTACTTCGCATGCTTCATGGGAGATACATCAATTGCATGTTCCTCCTCATTTTGGCCTTTGGCAAAACCTTTCCCATTTTTCATGGAGAATGATGTAGACAATGAAGTTGAAGATTCCTAAAAATTTTCTTCCCTAATCATTTGATTGCTTTTTTGATAAGTCTTTGAAAAGGTCATTTTACAATTTCTGCACCACTGCTGCTGTCGCCTTCTTCTTGTACTGTGCGGCCGTACAAGTTCATCCACGCTTCTTTCGCATGACCATTTTTCTGTCATCTTAGTCTTTAAGAAAGATTCAAGAATGTGCGTACAGCGTGGAAATGAAAACATCTGTAACCGATCTTAGATATATCTCAGCATGATAACAATTTGAACGGACTTAGTGAACTCTATTCGTAATTGATGTAATTGATGTAAAACACCCGTTAAAGGCAGTGTCCGGGCAAAAACTCGATTTTGAGATTTTGTGCTTATAAGGGCCTATTCGCTACGCTGAATCCGAAAATGCACATTGGAAAGCGCGAAAATGGCGAAAAACGGCTCTAACAGAGGAGGGAAATCAGCAGGTGGGCGGGGTCCTCCCCACTGTAAACTCACGCTTCCAGCTTCTGGAGCGATCTTCTCGCTTCCAGTCTCAAGTCAATCATTCGCAGTTGGCCAGTAGCGATGTTAGGACGGTAAGCGGAAGCGAGAAGACCGCTTCGGATGAAAGCGTGAATTCACAGTGGAGAGGACCCCGCCCACTTGCTGAGTTCCTTCCTCTGTTAGAGCCGTTTTTCGCCATTTTCGCTCTCTCCAATGTGCATTTTCGGATTTAGCGTGGCGAATAGGCTCGGGTGAGCACCAAATCTCAAAATCGAGTTTTTGCCCGGACATTGCCTTTAACATGATCTTTTCATTCAAGTTCGCAAGAAGATTTTTGTACGCACAAGATCCAATATGAGCCACACACGGTACTAGAGGTTTGGAACAATTTACGTTCACTATTCAAGCATATCACTCTTAGTCATTATGAAAAAATTTAGCAACAGATTTCAAAGGTACGGTGGCATGGCTGATAAGTTTGTCGACAACACAGTATATGTTTCACTTTTACGTTGATTGCTTGTAACAATTTCTTGTCGCATAAATAAATCGTGCACAAATGGTGGTAGAATGGAGAGTTGAGGTTGCAGACTATGAGTGGGAAGCGAGATCTTATTCTCGAATAAGATCTCGTTTTTTTCCAATTTGAGATACTGAAAGAATTCATACGATTATTTATTTAAAAGATTCATAACCCATCATGTCATGTCTTGCAGGCTTCACCAAAATGACCATTTCAGTCCAAAGAACTAGAACGTCAAAGAGCTGTACATGTGTATAAGGTGTTTTTCGCATGTTTCTAGGGAGATACATCAATTGCAGTGCCTCCTCAAAATTTCCTTTGGGAAAATCTTTCCCATATTCAAAAGTGGATGACGTAGAGAATGAGGACCGTAAAGCTCTCTAAAAACTTTCTTCTACAATCGTTTGATTGTTTTTTTAATAAGTTTCTGAAGAGGTGATTTTTCAAATTTTGCACCACTGCTGTTGTGCCTTCTTCTTGCGGTACTGTGTGACCGCAACATCCACGCTGCTTTCGATGATTATCTTTCTGCCATTTTAGTCTTTTTGAAAAATTCAAAAATGTGCGTACAGCATGGAATAGCACGATAGCAATTCAAACTACTCAATGAGCTCTTGTCGTAATTGATGTAAAATACCCGCTAACGACATCATCCCATTCAAGTCCACGAGGGGATTTCTGTACGCACGTGATCCATTAGGCTTTGGCCATATTTTGCCCATGTTACCAGTGTTACTCGTGTTACTCGTGTTGTCGATGTTACCAGTGTTACTCGTGTTACTCGTGTTTCTAGTGTTACCGCCTTTATTGCTGTTGATTCTTGAAATGATCGCCAGTACAGTCTCACTTTCTCGAACACACCTCACCAATTGGTGAGTATTTGTACTAAGTAGACACAAGTAGACAAGAGAGAAGACAAGTAGACAAGTAGACAAGTAAGGTAATTCAGTAGTTCCAAGTAGACACTGTTGCTCTACACGGTAGCCTACGAATTGTGTCTGGCTGCAGATTTATACCTGTCATTAGTACTTGGAATCTTTGCGATAGTAATCCAAAAGTAGACTCAATAACACGTCGAGCACTTCAATGATAGCGAAGAGAGTTTGAATGCAAGTCGAGAAAAATTTTTATCCGGAAAGTTTAGTATTGAATATTCTTTTATTTAGAGCTGCCTTTCTTTGCATTTAAGGAATTATAAATATATATATTTTGGCTAAAGCCGCCATCAACTAGAATGTGATACTGAGTTTCGACAAGTATCGTCTTCTTCGGAGGCCTGAAAAGGATCGCAGTTTTGCATTTATCTGTCTCTACGACCAAACGCCTCCTCAAACTTGCGCGCCCAGACCTTGCCTAGAGTCAACGTACTGGGATACAATCCAAAGTAACAGTCACCAACCTTCGATCCACCGCTGAGCCAGTCAGCCCGCACGAGTGTGACGGACATCACTGAAGATTGCCCAGTGTGTCAAAGATATATACAATACCGCTCATAATTCGTCAAAAAAGTCGCCGGACTGTGCGGCAGAGTGCGACGCAGTTCACTAGAGTGCAGCGGAGTGCGCCGCACGCACTGCAGTCCGTCGGAGTGTGTTGCAGTGCTCCGGGGTGCTGCAGAGTGCGCCACATTCCACCAGACTCTGCCGGAGAGCAGCGGAGTGCGTCGCACATCACCGGAGTCCGTCGGAATCCGCGTCGCATCGCCATATCTCTCCTCAGAATGGACGAATTCTGAATCCGAGGACACCATTCGAGTCAGCTCGGCGAGACGATCATCTAGTATGTAGCAGTGCCATAATCTAGCAGGTTATTATATATACAGAGTGTCCCAAAAAATGTGAACACTGTTTGATCGTTAATAACTCCGTTGCTTTTATGTCTTTCGCCGAGCTTTAGGCACCATTTCGTAGACCGAGGTTCAACTTAGATTTATAGTATGAAGCAAAACTCCGATCTCCCTTCGCTACTGTTGGATTACGGTAGGAACTTCCAGCGTGAGAATCCATTGTGAAATATGTCATTTGATAAAATTTTTTCCAAAAAATCTGAAAAATCGTGTACTAGGGCTTTCGCACACGTTGAATCCATTACACAACTTTTTACGAGAGTTTTTAGCTTTTTTGACGGGGTAATCACATTTTTGACAAATGCTGGGAATTCTGTTATTACGGTTCACCTGGGATAACTTCGGAAAGAACGTCACAGTACAGTGGAAATTTCATATTCGAAATCAGAGGCTTCCATTACCATAGTATAAGAGCTTTTGGCTTGTTTGCTTTTGTTGCGAGGCAGAATATGGCCCCCAATGGCCTAAAATCCATGTCGAAATTCCTACCGTAATTCTACAGTAAAGAAGAAAGATCTGTAATTCGCTCTATGCTACAAATCTAAGTTGGACCTAGCCCTACAGAACGGTGCCTAAAGCTCGGCGAAAGACATGAGAGCAACGAAGTTATTAACGATCAAACAGTGTTAACATTTTTTTGGGACACCCTGTATATATACGCTAGACAGTAAGTTTTCTCTCAATTTTGCAGATTTTTGTTTGGTTGGATGGTTCAGTTGGCGTATCGCCATTGATTTGTCGCTGATGACACATAGAAAGCATACCGTAGGAGTAGTATATGGTAGAGAGTCACTCTGATCGAATTTGTTTTGAAGTCTGCTTAAGATCACAATACCGCTCACAAAAAGTGCAAAATCTGCGTGAACTTCGCGGGATTCCGGGATTTAAGCTAAATTCCGCGACAATTGGGAAATTCCGCGACACTCCAGAATGCGCGAAATAACGCAGCACCATAACTTCCTTCTCAGGGATTCGCGCCGTGCGGGCGGTCCTCATTAAAGCTCCTCCGCCTGAGCGCACTGCATAGTTTTTGATGTACCGTGCGTGCGGTCAACAATAGAAATGCCGTGCAAGCGGAAGACAGTCTACCCGTTCGATCGGCACGCAATAAAATCGACCGTGCAAGCGGCAGGTAATGCGTCCGCACGATCGGCCAGCAATCACTTGATCGTACAAGCGGTAGGCAATCTCGCCGCGCAATCGGTACGCAATAAAATCGACGGTACAAGCGGCAGGCAATGTGTCCGTTCGATCGGGCGGCAAACATTTGCCCGTGCAAGCGGCCAACAGTGACCTCTACCTTCGGCTCATTATTTTCACACACTATGAGCGTAAACGGTACCTGCATGAGATACGACGCAGCGTTTAGGCTGGCTAAGCGTCGACTATCGTGTTATCAACATTTCCCTTCACAGCAGAGCTAGAATGAACCTGTGTGAGGCTACAGTTATCAAGAGTGATGGTGTGGGCCTCTCCATAGAAAGTTTGGGTAGTGCGGCAGGCATTGGTCCGTGTTCCCAGGATGTTAAAATGCTTAACATACCTAAGAAAAATGGTTAAAATACCCCATATAAACCTACTCCAGCAGCAAGCGAGCGGCCGACCTTCCCCGCGCAAGCGGCGAGCATTAGAAACCGTGCGGGCGCCCCACGTTAACCGTGCTAACGGCCCTTGACGACCGTACAATCGCACACACCAACGAGCGATTGTAAGTTCGTCGCTGGCCGCCCGCACGGTGCGAGTCCCTGAGTTCGGAATGAATTTATTCTGAATCAGGAAACAGTATTGTGTTCAGGTCGTCAGGGCAAATCTTTTGATGTACTTCATGCCCTCGATATTCCGTTTCCAGTATTCTCGAATCCTTCTGTAGAGGTCCATTCGCAAGAATGTAGCGCAGCGTCTGTGTAACATAAAAGATTTCAATAAACAATATTCGATAACACTCCTCTTTTAGGTTATCGTGCGTTAAGTAGTAGGTTCAGACTTTTTTCCCAAAAAGATAGAAGCGCTGGTGGTTTTTGAAAAAATCACGCGTTTATAAATTCTACTTACCATAACTTCCTTCGGAATAACTATATTTGGAATCCGAAAGCAGTGCTGTGCTCATAATCAGTTCATCAAGGCGAATCTTCTGATTTACAGCGTGCCCTTGATAATTCGATTTCAGTATTCTTGAAACTTTCTGCGGACGTTTCTTCGCGAAGGTGTAAAGCAGCGAGCATTGTCCCGAGTAAAATCAAGCGAGGACCCTTCGATAGTACTTTTTCTGTAGATCATGATGCGCTAAATAGTAGCCGCAGATTCCTTTTTAAAGGAAATAGAAAGGCTGGTTTGCAGAAAAATCTTGTTGTTCCATTCTATTCTTCTCGTTCTATTCGCCATAGCCCTAGAATACGAAGCTATCTTGCTAAGCAGATGTGAGTTTCGAAATCAGCAGGTCGGATAACCTCCATGAGCAAGTTTTCCGACATGTTCGAGTTATTTCATTTTTTCTCGTTTTACTCTCTGGAAGCTCGCCGATGGATTTTTGCCAAAATGTTGATGCTCTTGTGTAGGAAAACTTCGCTTATAGAGGTTTTCGAACACTCTCTTGGTCTATCGTGGTCTTTGAGGATTGCAGGGACTTTTTAAAGAAATACGGTGGGGCGACTGTAACTGAATTGCGAAAGTGTGTAACTTTGCCCGCACCTCCCGCGTACCTGTCAGAAAACTTGCCTGACTGCTTATAAAGTTTAAAGTTACTAGGAAGTGTGCCATCGAATGGTGCATGTCTCAAGCTCCAGTATAAATCGCCGAGTTACGAGCCTACGAAAACACGTCCTCACAAATTTTCCCCAAACGTAAAGACTGCAGATTTCGTCGAAATTCCGCCGTGAGTGCTTGTATGACACTCGTATTGCGGATAATATGTTTGCTTCTCTTAATGACTCCCACTGTACTGTATATGGTGGTTGAGTTTGCTTCAGCTGCTTTGTTGAATCAGCTTCGTGGCTAGATCTATCTGACTGTCACAGCACAGGAAGATCCATTAAGCGACTGAACAGATTTGATTAGCGTTTTATACAACCAGTCACGGCGGAATTTCGACAAAATCTGCAATATTTACATTTGGGGAAAATTTGTGAGGACGTGTTTTCGTAGGCTCGTAACTCGGCGATTTATACTGGAGCTTGAGACATGCACCATTCGATGGCACACTCAATAGTAACTTTAACCTTTATAAGCAGTCAGGCAAGTTTTCTGACAGGTACGCGGGAGGTGCGGGCAAAGTTACACACTTTCGCAATTCAGTTACAGTCACCTCACCGTATTTCTTCGAAAAGTTT
Source organism: Cylicocyclus nassatus (assembly GCA_958299035.1). Taxonomy (NCBI): domain Eukaryota; kingdom Metazoa; phylum Nematoda; class Chromadorea; order Rhabditida; family Strongylidae; genus Cylicocyclus; species Cylicocyclus nassatus. Next base: position 14,652,229 of record CATQJL010000223.1, read on the forward strand.
CTGCAATCCTCAGAGACCACGATTTTCGTAGAGAGAGAGTGTTCGAAAACCTCTATAAGCGAAGTTTCCCTACACAAGAGCATCAACATTTTGGCCAAAATCCATCGGCGAGCTTCCAGAGAGTAAAACGAGAAAAAATGAAATAACTCGAACATGTCGGAAAACTTGCTCATGGAGGCTATCCGACCTGCTGATTTCGAAACTCACACTGCTTAACAAGATAGCTTCGTATTCTAGGGCTATGGCGAGTAGAATTTGGAACAACAAGATTTTCCTGCAAACCAGCCCTTCTATTTCCTTTAAAAAGAAATCTGCGGCTACTATTTAGCGCATCATGATCTACAGAAAAAGTACTATCGGAGGGTCCTCGCTTGATTTTACTCGGGACAATGCTCGCTGCTTTACACCTTCGCGAAGAAACGTCCGCAGGAAGATTCAAGAATACTGAAATCGAATTGTCAAGGGCACTCTGTAAATCAGAAGATTCGCCTTGATGAGCTGAGCACAGCACTGCTTTCGGATTCCAAATATACTTATTCCGAAGTAAGTTATGGTGAGTAAAATTTAAAAACGCGTGATTTTTCCAAAAATCACCAGCGCTTCTATCTTTTTTGAAAAAGTCTGAACCTACTACTTAAGGCACGAGAACCTACAAGAGGAGTGTTATCGAATATTGCTTATTGGAATCTTTTATGTTACACAGACGCTGCGCTACATTCTGCGAATGGACCTCCGCAGAAGAATTCGAGAATACTGGAAACGGAATATCGAGGGCATGAAGTACATCAAAAGATTTGCCTTGACGACCTGAACACAATACTGTTTCCTGATTCAGAATAAATTCATTCCGAAGGAAGTAAGTTATGGTGCTGCGTGCATGATATCCGTTATTTCGCGCATTCTGGAGTGTCGCGGAATTTCCCAATTGTCGCGGACTTTAGCTTAAATCCGAAATCCCGCGAAGTTCACGCAGATTTTGCACATTTTGTGAGCGGTATTGTGATCTTGAGCAGACTTCAAAACAAATTCGACCAGAGTGACTCTCTACCATATACTACTTCTACGGTATACTTTCTATGTGTCATCAGCGACAAATCAATGGCGATACGCCAACTGAACCATCCAACCAAAAAAAATCTGCAAAATTGAGCGAACTTACTGTCTAGCGTATATATATATATATATATATATATATATATATATAATATCCTGCTAGATTATGGCACTGCTACATACTAGATGATCGTCTCGCCAAGCTGACTCGAATGGTGTCCTCGGATTCAGAATTTGTCCATTCTGAGGAGAGATATGGCGATGCGACGCGGATTCCGACGGACTCCAGTGATGTGCAACGCACTCCGCTGCTCTCCGGCAGAGTCTGGTGGAGTATGGCGCACTCTGCCGCACCCCGGAGCACTGCAACGCACTCCGGCGGACTGCAGTGCTCCGCTGCACTCTAGTGAACTGCGTCGCACTCTGCCGCACTGCAGCGCACTGCGGCGACTACGAATTATGAGCGGTATTGTATGTTGGAAACGTGAAACGAAATCTTATTGTAGTTGAGACAAGAAAAATGTGGGGTTAATGGAAACTAGTAAGAATTACTAGTAAATAGTAGGAAGAGAAAGCGTCTGGAGGAAAAAAGACACAATCTTTTAATCAATAAAGTACCATTCGTTCTAAAATCTTGTTTTTTAATCGACCCCAAAGCTTATAAAGATTGAGATTGGTGTTAAGTATCACTCAATTTGCTTCTTTATGTCTTCTTGCTAGTCATGCTTTCATTTTGAAGTATGCGGCTGAGGTTATCGCGAAAACTCCTCTGGCAACCTTTCAACACATTCACGACAAGCCGATTGTTCGATTACTGCCGTTTCGGACCAGAACCTTTTTCGATTTGTCAAACTTACGACCCACCCGTAGGTCGTATTGTCCGAAATGGTAGTCTTTTTGGAAAAGTTCAAAACATATCTCCGAAAATTTTTCCAGAGGGGTATTAGAAGGCGCTGATTATCAAAAAATAAAAACAATTTGTTTCAGTTTTTGGCGTTATACGGTAAGCTTACGGTAGTTTGTGTACGAAACCAACACCATGAATATAAAAAATTATGTTTTTGGGGTTGTTTCACTTGCTGATCACGATTATAATGTCCACTTTGTTCACTACTGTCCCGCAGTGGGGCTACGGTAGCAGCGCGGTAGAATTTTCGTAAAAACCAAGAAACTAATGTAAGAAGGTGGTAAACTTGAGACTATCATTTTCATAATCAGCATGCTACAAAACCTATATGTGTACGACTCGAAATTCCTGAGATGAACAATGCAAAAATCAACAAGATTAATAATTTTTTGTTGGGCTAACATCACTCTCTTGCCTGTCCCGTCCCGTCCCAGCTTCGCGCCTAGGTGTCGCAAATTAGTGCCAGAATCCCGCAGAATTCCATCTTGAACTAGCAAAGCTAGAGCCTCAGGAAATTTACGACTCATCGGTGGTCGTATTGTGCGAAATGGCAGAACACGTACAATCCACCGGTGGGTCGTATTGTCGTGAATGTGTTAAAAACGCCCAATTTCCCCAAAACTTTTTTACCTAGAGAAATAGTAGCTATCAGGTAAAACAAACTTTTTACCATGTTATACTTACTTTAACTAACTTGGTCGATTTTTTGAAGTTTTCAATAGAAAAACCCCAGCTTCTTAAGTTCTAAGAAAAACCTCAGCTCCTTGACCGCATGTTGAGCGTGCATCAAATACAGTTTGCATAAGTGATGGTCATTTGCAAATCAGATTTGAGGTCGAAACTCAAATTTATGTTTTGTACGCAGTCATTTGTTTTGCAACTTCAAACTAAAAACGGAAGAGTGGAAGAATTTGAAAACGCCACCTTGTAGTCCAGGATTTGCACTATTTGTTTACTATGTGTCTAATTGGAGATATACTAAGTTCTTTTAAATTTGAATTGTTGAGCAGATAGACACAAAGGGTGAAAGGTTTTTGCGGTTATCTAAATGAATTCAATAAACTTTGCATTGCGCAAGACTATCGTCAAACAACGAAGAAAAAACTGCAATGAGCGTATTGAATTTTTCGTCATTTCCAAAACCGTTCAGAAAAAGCACACAATTTTTGTGATGAAATGGATAAAAAGGAAAATGTTAGCCAAAATACTTTCATATTAGTTTGATGCAAAATTAGTGAGCTTTTTCTTACTGCTACTAGGACTTTTTTCAGGACATTTTTTCATCATCAAACTTCTATTGATACAGGTCCAACATAATGTTGGGAATTTCTTTTCATGCTATCTAATGATGTTTGAAAGGGACTTAGTCTGTTAAGAATTATAGTGCTCCAAAACCGCACTCAAAACCAGATTTTCGCTGCATTTACTTTCCTGACCATATTCAAGCGCAAATTAAACTCGCTTTTTCAAAAATTTAGCCACTATATGTTATAGAAATTGTTTACGTTGTTTACATTGCATATTTAACCATATTTTTTAGAGTTATCTGAATTGAGATATCGGCGCCTTAATATGGGTAATGATTGTGGTCATTTTTAGACCATAACTTTCTTTTGTAGAATGCATTCGCTAAAGCTTTGCTCATTTCTATGCGTGAGAGTAAAGCATCCTGTTGACGCTTTTACCAAAGACATTCAGCTGTTCACTATGCAGAAAATCAGAAAATTCTATAATTTGGGATTTCGAGGCCTACTGAAAAACTGAAAATTTGACTTTTGAATTTTGATTTTTCCTTTTCGCCAGTCTTTTTTTTTCAAGCCCTTTACATGTTTGTTTGTAGTACTGGCTTGCGACTACAAGATAGGCTACCTATAAATTATACTAACAAACTGTGAAGGGAGTTATGTTTTGTTAAAAACGAGAATTCAGAAAAAACTTTTTTGGTTATTCAATCCATATTTTCTGCCTATGCGAAATAGAGTGCAGGTTTAATGTGCGCTGTATTGCGAAAGGTTTGCTGCACTATATGGTCTTTACAACTTCAAAATGTAGATTTTGTAGAAAGTTACAGCAAGTTAAAGTGAGATTTTAAGAATCGCTCAATATTTTTGCGTAAACCTAATATTTTACTTTTGAACAATATCATTCAATGTAAGCTAGACTGAAGATTATGTAGCAGTGTGCGAATTTATAGAGTGTGAGACGGATGCGCCAATGGAGAAATAATGCCTAACGATCTTTAGTGTGCATCCTCTAAGTCAAACACTGCTATTGTACAACAGAAAAAGTTGCATGTTCACTGTTCAGTTCACTTTTGTTGTCAACACCATTTTGAAAAGCGCTAAATTTTGCGTGGACTAAGAGTTATGTGACAAATTGATGAGCTTTTGTTACGATTCAACATATCGGCATGCACTTCTCTCAGGCTTCTATCAAGTACAGTCGCCCGTATCACAAAGTAAATTGATTTTCGTTCTGTTTCAATCTCTGTTGCATGCCTGTTGCAGTTGGGTGAAGGATATAAAAAACGAACGACCGGATGAGTTAGAAAGCACGAAATGTAAATTTTTTTCGTTCTTTTGCTGTATCTTCGAATCATCTCAAATTTAATATGCGCAGTGCACACTATACACGCTAACTGACAAACTGCGATACTAGAACCTCCTCATTTCTTGAGATTTCTCCTTCTTTCCTTGTTTCTTTTGTTTTGATTGTTTATATGTTAGTCAGTAAAACAATTTCTACATTTTGTTAGGCTAGAAAATATTTTACTGGAAAGCATGCTGCTAAGAAGAACATGTTCTATCTAATGATGGACACAACAGGCTTTTCGTTAAGAATTAAATAGAATTATCCCAATTCGTTAATAATTTGCAGCGGTTCAAAAAGCAGCATACTTCATTGCATTTACTTTCCCTGTTTAAATTCAAGGAGGAACGATCGCATCCTTCTGGCAACACTTCTGTATGTGATAAAAATTACGTGCGTTATGCACACTTAATCATTTTTCTAGAAATTACTTAGGGAGATATCGACTCCTCAACATGGGTAGTCGTTTTGATCATTCTGTAAACCATATTCTTCCAAAAAAGGCCAATCGTCAAAGCTTTGCTCATTCTCGTAAGCGTAACGGTAGGACTTAACAGTTTTTTTTTGGAAAAGCGGTTAGCTGTTTAGTGCGCAGAAAATTGCAGAAACTTCAAAATTTGGGACTTTGCTTTCTGGCAAGTACTGAAAAAAAGCTTACAATTTTGGTTTTTGATTTTTTCTTTTCGTAAACCTTTTTTGTCCAACTCTTACTCAATCCTCCGTACTACTGGATTGCGGCTGCAAGACAGGCTATCTATCGTTTATACTAACAAACATTGTAGGGAGCTATGATTTGTTGCAAAAAGTTTCTAGAAAAAAGACCTTTTTTACAGATCCATATTTTTCTGCACGCTAGTGATATGAGCATGGCTGGATGTACGCTGTATTGCAAAAGGTATGCCACTTTTGATGATCTTTATCTCATTGTAAATTGTAAATGTTTCAGAAACTTGTAGCACGTCAAAGTGAGAACTCGCAAAACGCTCATTACTTTGCACCAGTCTAGTATAGAAATATAACTTTTCAAATATAAACGTCGCTTCAGAGCAAGATTGTACGGTCGCTTAACACTTTCACGACAAAACGACCCACCGGTGGGTCGTAAGATTCATGAAGATTCAAGATAAGATTCATTCGTAAGATTCATCTTTACCAGTTTACAACGGAATTCTACAGGGGTTCTGGCACATGATTGGGGTATTTAGGTGAAGCTCCAGAAAGAGTGGTCCGAATTCGAGACACTGTAATGTAAGTTATGGTAGGTATACGGTAGATATATATAAGGCACAAGCTTTTAGCTCAAATTCTTCGCAAAATCATGCTTTTCTGAAGAATAAAAAATTATCGATTTAATTGTTTTTTTGCATTTTTCATCCTAGGAAGCTCGAACTTTGCATATATAGGTTTTGCAGCATCTGATTACAAAAAATGATAGTCTCAAGTTTTGATACCACCTTCTTACATCAGTTTCTTGATTTCTACGAGATCTACCGTACTGCTACCGTAGTCCCACTGTGGGAAAGTAGTGAACAAAGCGGACACTATAATTGTGATCAGCACGTGAAATAACCCCAAAACACAATTTTGCATGAAAATCCATGATGTTGGGTTCATATAGAATGACCCGTAATTTTCACCGTATACTTCCAAAACTGAAATAAATCATATTTTGGTAATCAGCAAGTTCGAGAACCCTTGTGGAGAAATTCTCGGAAACATGTTTTGAATTTCTTCCAAAAAGACTACCATTTCGGACAATACGACTCACGGGTGGGTCGTAATTTTAACGAAGCGAAAAACGTTCTGGTCCGAAATGGCAGTAATCGAAAAATCGGCCTTGTCATGAATGTGTTGATGAGCTTACAATACAGCATGCACCAATTTCTCAGACTTTGCAATTGTCTGTTGTACCGAATGAATAAGTGCAATCATGCATTGTTGCTGGATTCATTCCGACAGATGCAGCGAGATTTTTTATCTCCTCTCTTCTGTTCTAACAGGTATTTGTGAACAAAATGGTGGTGTATGAAGTGGTCTGACCCCATTGTCTTTTTGTAATTTGGAATAAAAAGATCTTCTTTGCTTAGTTATATAAAGGATATCTATGCATGATCAGATTTGAAACTGAAAACGCGTATGCACTTTCACTTTTCTTAGGAGAAGAAAATGCTGTGGAAGATATCATACATATCTCGTTGTTCTTGGTATCTATGTTTGTTGTCGGTTTATTTTCTTGAAGGCTCTGTTGCCTGAAATCTAAACAAACTGGATGATTGGGCTTTGCCATATAAGCTGAGATTTTCGCTGTGTTGTGTGGGGGTTCAATCAAGAGATTACAGGAAACAGTGGAACTTCAGCTTAAACAGTGCTGACCAAAACTACGTGTTGCGGCTCGGTGGGCTCAGCAGCCCTTGCCTCGCTCGACTGCCAGCCTGCCCCTCAACCTGCGCGTCCGTGCGCAATCCAGACCCGACAGCGAACAACAAAGATATCACACGCGCGACAAACGCAACATCACAGAAAACTACACGACTAGATTAGATAAGTTTATCTACACTATAAAAAAGGATCAACTACAACAAGAAAACATCAAATTACAAAACTACAAGAAAAACGCGGGACTAGCCCGCCTCACTCCGAGTCGCCGATAGTCACAAAGCATCTCTCAACGTAAGAAGTTCAGGGGTTGGCCCCAGGGTCGACCGCATAGCGCCTAGTCCTTCCGGAACGGTGCGACCTCTCCACTACTCCCGCGATAATACTTCCTTTGATCAAGACGAACTTATCGCGCGTATGCGCTTACATCCAGAAAAGATCTAATGCTCGACCGCTGTCTACAACAAAACTTCTTCTGCGGGAGCTCGCTAACCGACTGCCAAGATCCTCACAAGAAATCGATAAGAGGATTGAATCGAACCAAGAAAGGAATAAGGCATGTAATGCGTTGGCGCCGCCTTATGTACCCCTTTCTTGACAGCGAGCCAGCGGGGAGGGGTCCGAGCGCGAATACAAGAGGCGCGCCCGGCTACAGCGGCAAACGGCGCTCCCGGCCGCTGTATCGAGGAGTGGCTTGCATTTCGCGAGCCGCGACACTACGTCTACCTCTAGAGTTTCTACTCAGCAAGTGCGTCTTTGCTTCGAAAGCCTTTCACTCAATTAATAATCATATAAAGTTGCTTCGATAGGGCTGCGCCATACATAGATATTTCCAAAAAGAAAACAGTTATTTTTTTCCAGTCAAAAGCTGTTGCACGTATTCGCTTCTGTAATCAGTCTTTTGGTAGGAAATTCTGCACTTTCTCAATTGGCTGAAAGCGACAGAATCCTGTACACTTTTTAGATGCTCAGCGAAGTGAGTACTAGGGAAAATCTGAATTTTCGTCAGAGCGAACTCTACATAGATCTGACAGGCAGACCTGCGCGTTAATTCCTGCCTTGGAACTCAGTTCGCTTTACATTATTCAGTATTAAATGTAAGTTTTCCCTGTACAAAAAGAAATTGTGCACTTTAGTCATGGATATTTACAAAGCAGTTCTGTTATCTTCAAAACATAAGTTCGGCAGCCTGTTAACAATGTCTTGCAGTCTCAAGATGTTTTTCTTACCACGTCTTTTTGGAAATTTTCCACAGTATTTGTTTGCTAGACAGTGGTAGTGTATGTTGCTCCATAAACCTTTTGATAATCTTCGTTACAGCGAGAAATAAATTTGAGGCTCTTGCAGATCCGCTGAGGCGGTGGTAGATGTCCTCTTGCTGACTTCCCACTGTAAAATACCGTATCCTCCTCTTCGCAAAATGTAATTGACCACTACCGCTCCCGCTTATATGACTACAGTTGTAGCGGTGGAATCCGGCCAAAATTGCGGGATTTGCGAGGTTTGCGGGACTCGCGGGATTTTGTTATGACTTCTTCTAGAACAATTTTATTTGGAATCTGCAAAAAGATCTAGCTTAGTGTACATTATGCCCGTAGTCCGTGGTGTATGGTAGACATATGTTACCACTTTAGTATTTTCGAAATCTGTTTTTATGAGCAACAATACATGTTGATAATCTCAAAACACATGCCAATGCAATACAATGCATCATGGAAAACGGGTGAGGGACATTAGGTCGCCGAATTTGGAAGAGTCCCCGCGGATTCCCTGCAGGAACGCATGTCCCCGCATGTACAAGGGTTCGTATTTGTCGCAAATGACCGCGGGGACCGCCCTTTTTCGGCAACCTAATCTCCGCCACCCCGTAATGTATACTAAAAGATTCCTCTCATCAAGCTGAAACGAAATCTTTTTGCAGATTCCAAATAAAGTTGTAAAGAAGTTATAACAAAATCCCGCGAGTCCCGCAAATCCCGCAATTTTTGACAGATTCCACCGCTACAACGTATTGAGAAATAATCCCATAATTGATTAAACATTCATTTCCTGAAAATAATTCAACAAGTTAATGAATAACTGAAATCCTCAGCAATTTGTTGCAGATAATAGTCTATGCTTAGTCTCCGCCGTAGTTAATATCTACGGGAGTAAGTTTTAGCCCAGTCCATTCTAATCAGAAAGACTTTTGTCTGGAACATCCCAAGCAACAAGCGTATTTTTTGTTCATTCTATGACTAAGAGACAAGAGCACGCCGCGTTCATCTGATTAACGAGATTATGAGCTTGTTCTAATGCGTTCCGGTAAATTACTATTAGGAGCTGGTGAAAGAACATGTTCGAACATGCGTTGTTTAACGACCTCGAACATGTTCTTACCAAATTCCTAATAGTAAATCATCCAACACGTGTTGAGTGTGCTATAACAGCAAAAGCTCGGTTATTCCTTGCAAGAGAAGTTCAATTGGTCAAAGTTACATTCAAAAGGTGATGTGTACCCATGTATAGAGCTTTGAACGCTGATGTCAGACCTACCTTTTATATCTGCGACGCATTCATCGAGAAGAGCTGTGAGTTTTTCTTTAACCAAATTTTCGCGCATTTTGAGCTGTAAAAACATGGTAGTTTCCATACAAAAGTATGTAGGCTTAAGCAAAGCAACTAATAAGGGTTACGGCTCTAATCTGACTTTATCTAAACGTTTCCAAGTGCTGTCCAACTAGTTGTACCCCGCAGGTCGTCATTTTCCTTCTAGACCACGCTTCTATCATGAAACAAAAACCCATAACTTCTTGTGGAAAAAGCTTCGCAGATATACAGAGTGTCTCAAAAAATGTTTCGAACGTCTAAGCTAATAACTTCCTTATATAAAATGCTTTCGCGGATTTTTGGGTGCTGTACAAGAGGTCTAGCTTCAACCTACATTCACAGTATGAAGCGAATCATCGTTTTTCAGTTGCTGCAGGAACATGGTACGAATTTTAAACTAATTTTAAGCGTTTGGCAAAGGAGAATCGCTTCTAAAAAATTCCAAAAAACCGAAGGGCGTCAAAGCAAGGTTTTCACCAGCTTACTAGATCATTAGTGGCATTTGGAACCTGATTTGCACTTATTATTTGCAATTAATGAAAAATAAAGAAGCCTTCAATGATCAGCTGAACTTTGCTTGACAAAATCAACGTTGATTTAGCAAATTTTGGAAAACCAAAATTTCAGCGTTACAGTGCGCACATCGTAAGAAGCCGAGAAGTACGAGAGCGGATGACTGTAATTGGGCTCTGTAATTGGATTCATCATCCTGAGAGCCTTAGTTTGACACCCTTGGGTTTTTTAGGGATCTTTCAGAAGCGATTCTCGTCTGTCAAATGCTTAAAATAGGTTGAAAACTCACATTACCATTTCACTGCAGCAACTAAAAGAAATCGGTGTATCTTTATACTGTAAATCTAGATTGAAGCTAGCCCTACTCTACGCGACCCAAAGATCCGCGAAAGCTTTCCATATAAAAAGTTATTAATGATCAAACGTTCGATACATTTTTTGCGACACCCTGTAGAATGCATACTTGAAATCGGCATTTTGAGCTTTATTCGTGGCATACAACACCTTTTCGAACCGCCACTTCGATCAAGCAAATTTTTCTTGTTAGTGCTCAGTTTGCTAAGCATTTGAAAAACAGGTGGAATTTTGTTGCTTCTAATTAGCTAAGAAAGGGCAGATTTTTCTACTTATACTAATCTGGAAAAGAAGTAGTACAAAAACATTTTTAGGTAAGAACAGGAGGCATTTATTTAGGTCATAGCGAAGCTCACCAAAGCAAGTATCTTATATTTCAAAAATGTGTACGAGGTAAGTGAAATTATGGGTGGACCTACAGTTTTGACCAACCACCAAGCCTGCTTCTGTAAAAATTTCATTTTTTCTTGGCTAATCAAACAAAAGCGAGGTCCGCCTAAGTCAAGCGAAGTAGAGTGGTATTTACAAAGGTGTACTAATTTTAGATCAACTGAAACCGAGTGAGTTACGGCATTTTTGGCAAAAATTTTTGAACAGCACTGTATGGCAATTCCCTGTTTCCATTATGCATAGATGTTAGGGTAGTAGAGCCTTTAAAAGATACATACACAGCAAAGAACACACATACCAAAAGCATCGAGATATGGCGCGTCTCTCCACGGCTCCACTTTCCTCCTTTCTCTCCCCCCCCCCATTTTTTCAAATGACGCGAAGTTTTATTCGGATGTCCCATAATTTTTCTCAGATCTTACTTACAAGGGAATGGTCAGAAATCGAAGTGGCCATTCCAGACAAGCTGCATAGCGTTAGATGCAGCATGAAACGCTGACTCTAAATCTGGCCCGTAGTAAACTACCGTCAGGGCATCTCCCCTGAGGCGGACCGGAGTTGATATCTTGGCGCCTCAGTCCAGCATCTGGCGAGCTATTGATCTGATGCAGATCGCTTTCTGGACATTGTAATCAAATGCGTTCTCGAAAAAACACCTACTTGGTTCGATTTGGTTAAATGGGTAAGCCATTGGAATTACATGCGCGCGGCCGTGGTTCGACTCCGCCTAGCGACACAACTTTTGCTGCATCGCCGGGCAATCTTCGATAGCGGCCACTATCCAATCGATGATGACCGCTATCAAGGATTTCGCCTAGCAAACGCAAAGATAAAACAAAAAAACATATAGTTACGAAAATTTTGCGACAAAGCGAAATGGTTGCAACGTGAATTCATTGAAATGAACAAATGAGTTCTCGTTTTGAACAGCTTCGAAAAAACCAGTAAAGTTTACAAAAAAGAGAAGAATTTGTTTTTTTCTGTCTTCCTCGCCAAAATCAGCTGTTCATCGATCCTCTCCTTTTCGGGCGCAGTTGTGCAATTTTGCGCCGATTTTGTCCGCAGTGTTAGGCAAATTGCTGTGTATCGTAAGTTACTCAGGAGCAACTTACGAAAATTTTCTTTGCGTTTCCTCTTTAGCACACTATTTCTGGACATCATCGCTCATATCACCTCCCATGACCCGGCAGGGAGATCATCTCCCTGCCGAACTTCACCTGAGGCTCACCTCTCAGGTGACGTTGCATCCCTATAGCATAGGGAAATGGGCGGTCGTCATTTTACTGACAGAACCTCACATGAAGGTCTCAGGGGAGATAATCTCCCATGACCGAGCTTTACTACGGGCCTCTGTCTCCGTTATCTGCTTATCGCTTTTCTGGTCGAAGTTATAAGCCATTAAAGACCATTATTTTGCTTAGAAATTATGCGTGAAATTGAAAATTTAGCCGTACAGAGCCTCGTTCGCCTTAATGCTGAGCCAAAACATGCAGCCAGCTTACTTAAAATTTTTGAAGCCAGAAGCCGAGCTAAAAGTGCAACAATGTGCTCAATTTCGCTGTTTTTATGTATGATTTTTTCATAATGAAACCGCTTGTAGCTTCGTCCACAGAAGCGGGAAGCAGATAAGGAAGACAGATTCGAATTCAGCGTTTTATACTGCATCGAATGATATACAGCTTGTTTGGTTCGGCCACTTCGACTTCTGACCATTCCCTTGTTAGTCCTACAATACATAGTCTTCTGGTTGCTCAAACAGATCTTACTTAGTCCTACAATACATAGTCTTCTGGTTGCTCAAACAGATTATGCGTACCTTTTCATAGAGCAAAGCAAGGCAGCACCAAAACATTTGCACAAAGTTCGTTCTTACAGTTCGAAGTCAAAATCTCGGAATTCCAAATGTCCGCAAAGTCGAGGAATCGCTACTCCTTTTCAAAAAAAAATTTCGACAAGGTTCCTATTTCCTCAAACATGTATTCTCCACGTCCATCATTCATCTGTAAATTTGCTATTTTTCACATAACTAAAAATAGAGAGAAAACAAATTTCATGTTTTTGGCAAAGTTGCGTTGCGCGCTCCCAAGCCACATTATGCCTTTGGAAGTAAGATTTTGTGTTGTTACAGGCAACAGTTTCCGAGACATATCGAATTTAGGGCAGAAAATTCTGAAAAAATACTTCTTCGTATTTCTGGCCTATAGTGCACGTATGTTTATCGAGTTTTGGGAATTGAGAAAATAAGCAAATTCACAGATGAATACCAGATGTAGAAAGTATATGCACGAGCAGGTAACAAACTAGTAAAAGTTTTGGTAAAAGTAACTAGTAAATTATATTTCCGTCTAGAAATATAATTTTTTCTCAACTTTTAAGCCTTTTTGGAGCTTTTTAGATTTCGGCTTCGAACTTTGTGTGGAACGAAGTTCAAGCATACATTTGGCAGCTGCCTTGTGGGGCTTGCTTTATTCTGTTGAACGGTACCGCAGAAGCTATTTGGAAAACAAGAAGTGTCGCGGCTCCGCGATGCAGAGCAGCCCCTCGGAACAGGTGCACCGGACGCTGTATGCCGCGTTTGCCTGTCGTTCCTTTTGTAGGCTGCTGCAGGATCACCTCCGACTTGGAGCGCAGCCAAGTGGAGGGGTATATAAGGCTGCGAGCGAGAGCACCCCCTCTCCTTCCTCCATTTCCTTTCATTATCGATTGTCTTGTATCACACTTGGCTACGTTCTTGGCAGCTCACGCAGTTGAAGATTTCTTGTTGAGTGTTGAGCCTCGATTTTGTGAGGTGGACGCGTCAGCGCGAGGAAATATGGAGTTCTGTAGATAAACATTGTTGAGGTGGAGTTGGTGAGTACACCTTTTCATTTGATTGGGTCTCCGGCAGCCGAATCTGTAAAGGAAACGAGAACTTCATGGTTGGACTAAACCTCTCATACATCGGCAGCACAGGAGGACGACCTGTGTTGATAGTTTGGCCATCCTATTTAGGGACCTTGTAAATCTGTTTGTATTTGTATTTCATCTGTTTTATGTATATAAACTTTATCCAATCATACTCCTGTTATATATGGATTGAAGAGTTGAGTAACAGCGTCGAGTGGACGCGCCGGAGTGCACGTCATTGCGGATGCGTAAAGTTCTAGGGTGTAGGGTTGTGATGTAGAGCAGTCAAGCACACGGCTAAGGGTGCTGGACCCAACGAGCAGCAACGAGAAGAATAAAAGTTATCGCTGTAGAAAAGCAAAGATTGTAAAACTGTGAGAAATGATAATTGCTTTATACTTCATGTGCCCTGAACTTCTTAGTCTTTAAGCTGTTTGAAAATTGCTTCTTTCCATTGAGTAGTAAAGCCTACAAAGAAATGAAAAGATGTGAGTTTTGGCAAGACAGACAGAATAATTGTGCATTTTGTTAGAACTTACTGCTTACAGCTACATTACCATTGCCACATTACATTGTAGCTTTCCGAAACAACAGCAATGCGGCGGCATCGCCTTGCCTACGGCACAGTCGAATTGTTACTCGTGCATTATCTGTTCCACTTGAGATAAATGCTGCTGAAATTAGCTGATGCTATTTATACTGACGTAGTTCATAACGTTATTACGACTCCAGAAAGTGTCCATAGCAAAAAAAGATCATTTCTAAATTAGTCATTGGATAGTTTCAATTATTAGGCCATTCCTAAAGTAATTTCGTTTTTTTCAAATAAACGCCACATTTTGGGAAACAAATATTTTTAGGAGATTAAGCAATCGATGCAACATTTCATCTTGCAGCATATTCAATAAGCTCTCGAGAAATCATAATATCTGCAACCTATACTCTATGAGATGGTCAAGTTTTACGATTTGAAACTTTAAAGGAATCCTACAAAGGGCCGAAGTGACGCATTGATAGAGCAAACCTTACAGGACAAAATATATGTTCCTCCTCTTCATACCTGTCATGACCGTGTGGCATGCCACACCTGGAGGGTCGTAAGAGGCGTCAGGGACGGGGGGGGGGAGTAATGACATGATATTCCCTCAACAATGTCAGATAGGGCCACCATGCAAAGTACTAGCACACGATGTTTTGGCCTACAATTTACTTACAGTAAGCATAATAAAAGAATCCTAAAAGTATGAGAGCATCATTTTTTGTAATTAGCATTCAAATAATTCCTTTGAGTCAAGTTTTAGATTCTGAGGTTTCCAGGCTCATTCAAGTGAGATGGTCCAATCATGTTAATTTCGCTTGAAAGGTGAGCTAGTTAATTATTTCTGCATTTGATATAAAGAACTATCACTTCTTTGATTAATTTAGGAAACCTACCTCAAACCTCTAAATTAAGGAACCAAGAGAAGCCAAATTTGTTTGTTCCATTATTCGCTTTCAATATATCAGACTAGAGAAGGCCAATTAGGCTCAAATCACTTTAGTGTAAATTATGAGGCTTAAGCTATCGAATATGTACATTCTTGCCGTTTTCCCTCGCGATTCACTCGGTAGCGTAAACTTAGCATGTGACCGGAACCCACTTTTTACGCAGTATTTTCCATTTCCATTTGTAAGGAAAACGATTATATCTTTCCTTAGAATAAAAGATCTCGAACGAAATTCCTGCCGTTTAAAGAAGAATTTTAAGCATTAGCAATGATATAAAAAACGCAAGTATTTGAATGGTTCTAGGGTATGTTAATAAGATGTAGCACAACACCTGAGAAGGTGTGGCAGGCACAGCTTTTCTGGGATTGTGCTACACTCCATTAACTTATTTTTAAAGAAAATAAGGGAACAAATTATATACAGTTTGATACAGTTTGATAGTTTGATATATACAAATCTGCAATAGATCTTTGAAGGCAGTGTCTCACCAAAGTTGAGGTCGCGGGGATCTTTACATATTCTATTATAGGGACCTCTAGATAGGCCATTGCAACAAGTCCCACCCAATTTGACCCTCTCTACGCTGAGAAAAATTCGCTTAAAGTGGTACGCGGAGAGCCAGTTGGTACGCGCGGACGACTCCTTCGGTCTCCCCCTTACGCGTTTGAACATGTCCCTCCACTTGGCATCCACCTCCCCTCTGTTGCTGCCACTGTGGCTGAGGCTGGACATGGAAGGTACAACTCGTCCACGTTGCTTCCGCGGGGCCTCCGGAAAACGGGGTTTTTGGGAACTTCGTGCGATTTTAAGCCCATACAGTGCTAGACAGGGTCCGACAGGCTTGCAAAATGCAAAAATTTCGGCAACTAAATTTTGGTGAGACACTGCCTTTAATGTGTGAAGCTGCCTAGTCTGTCGCAAATATCTTCGTAATACCACCGCTTTCAGCGATTTGTAGGCCACTTTTGCTATGTATTTTACGAAAGCCCTATTAGATCAATATATAATCAACATAAGTGAGGGAATTGCTATATAAGCTGAGATTTGACTGTTTGTGAATCCCTGCGGCATCCAAGAGGGATTGCCGCTTTTTTTTTCGGTGTCATCTTTTCAAATGAGTTATAGAAGGCGGTGAAGATGTTGCTCACGATCTAACCTGACAGCGAGAGGATCATTGTGGTAGACATAAACGATGTCAGAATGACAACGACGAACCACTGCTCGCCAATCGAAGTCTTTTAAAAAAATATTTCGAATGCTCATTACTGCCATAAATCCTTAGCAAACTTTTCGACGTTTCCATTGAGTTTATAGAAAGATAAACTTTGACTTTGAAAGAGAGGAGTTTTCTGGTCGAAATGTTGGAAAATGCAGATACAAGCACCGCGGTAAAAAGCGTGCCCTCATAACTCCCTTCCCACCCTCATTTCACGCATACAAGCCCACTTTTTGGTTTTTCAAAGAGCGCACAGCTGCTCCACTGTGTTTCGGAAAGCGAATCTTATGCCGCACAATTCTCTCAGGTAACATGCGGCACGGTTAGAATTCTTTGGCCACGAAGTTCTTTGGATTGTTTATACTGCTTGATTTTGAAAAAGATTCCCCGCGCCTTGTACGCTGGAAATCAGTACACTTCATCTTCATTTTTTGCACATAATAACAGTCATACTATACAGTTTGAAAAATGAAAAAGATTTAAGGGAAATGAAAATATAGCCTACCGTACTGTTGCATAGTCCTGGAAGGTCTGCACCGCAATCAATGGAAAGAGAGAAGATCAGTGATTTAGTGATGACAACAAAAGCATTATTACTAAGAAAGTTATGAAATTTTGCAAAACCTGAGGTTCTGAGTGAGAAATTAGGTTTCACAAACACCGTGACAGTTTACGTTATGTTCTATGCATACTGTGAGCCACGAATTGCACATCCAGTTTGCCTTCAAAAAACAACGAAAAAAATTTGAGCATTTTTTGGAGCAGTTGAGTTTGAGGTTTGCAGCAAAAATGAAGTGGTGCACGATTTCAATCAGACGCATCGAAACGAACTGTCCAGCAAATTATAGTTAGAGTACCGAGATCAGCCAAAAAAGATTCGTGATGAAGACAAATTTGGCGCCCTCAAAAAACGAGAGAGTCAAGAGCGTCAGTGCAGCTTTGAAATCCTTCAGTGCCAAAGAGTTGAACAGCAAATCCGCCGAGACTTGACTAGTGCGATAGTTTGATTTGTTGTACATTGATGTCATACTCAATTGTTGACAGGTTGAAAAATCGTACCACGAGAGGGGATCGCAGCTTAAAAGAAAGCTTCATATCCTGAAGTTCCAGATCTCTAGATTTCACGCTGTCTACCAGTAAGCATTCCTATAAGAAGCTGTACATTGTGCATTTTCCAGCTTTGTATGATCCTCTGGTCATCCCTGGGGACGACCTTCTATTTTTTGAAGTTATTTTTTCTTCTTCAAAGTTAATGAAAACATTGCAAAGTTGTACTGCTTGTCTAACCCAACAGTGCTAAACATGTTGCTGATAAGAACAAATGATGTTTTGGAGTCGTGAGATTTTCAATGAACCACAAGTCGAAAGTTGGGGTTTATCGAAAAGCTCGATATTTCAGAAACCCATTTGTTCTCATCAGCAACATGGTTAGCACTATTAGATAATCAATACAGATAATCAGTATTCTGGAATATTTTCACTAACTTTGAAAAAAATGACTTTGAAGAATGGGCGGTTTTCCTCCGGGAATCCTCACGCAAGCTGTCATGAATAGATGCGAATACGTGTGTCATACTCGGAAGAAGGAAAGTTATGAAAATGATAAAAACTTAATCTTCAGTCTAATACATTGTAGCACCTCATAAAGATTTTCACGAGGTTTTAGAAAAATTTATTTGAACCGTGTTAATTGATCCATGTTAATCCTTAGATTTTTCATGTAAGTCGAGAGGTACTTGTCAACAGCAAATTGTGAGGGAAAAGTGATACGGCTAACAGTTCCGGTAACGTAAGTTGTTGCTTTTTTATGCTTGAATGGATGCATAGGCGAGGGCGAATGGTGCACCACATACAGCGGCTGTATTCTTCATTGTTATCTTGAGGTTAATTCTACCTCCAGGTAGAATTAACACTCAAAGGCAGCGTCCAAGCAAATCTAAACTATGGGGCTCTCACATTGATCGTAATTTTGTGGCCCTAACTAAGCCACTGCCCAAGCGGCAGCTCAGGTAATGCTCTAAAGGCTGAGATATTCGCCCCGAAACTGAACCCCGGAATCTTATTTCGCATGCGCAAGCCATCAATTTCGCGCGAAGACCCTTGGGTCGAGCCATGAATTCATGCTAAATACGATCAGGGGTCCAACTTCAAGGCGAATATCTCTTAGAGCACTACCCGAGCTGTCGCTTGGGCAGTGGCTAACTTAGGGTCCCAGAATTGCTACCCACATGAGAGCCCCGTATGTCCAGATTTGCTTGGACGCTGCCTTTAAAATCCGTGTTCCGTCAAAGCTTGAAGTAAATGTCCAAGGTTAGTTCTATTTTGAGAATGGTTTGCTGTGGAATGAATAATACCTTAAAGTAAATTCTATTCAAGGTAGCCTCACCAACTAATCCTATCCATCAAACATCACACCCTTATTTTATAAAAAAAACCACAGCAAAATTTCTAACCCTCAAACGGCAAGGATAGAAGGATGTCTAAACCCACCATAGCAATTACATCATTTGGTTGAGATTAATGAGAAAATGACCATAAAGCTCGCTCTGCCCTATTATGAAACATGATTCGCACTTGCCTGCGGGGTTCAAACCTTCAAAATTGTTTTGTTGCAAACGTGACACTGACAGTCTTAAGAAAAGGTTCATTACTGTAAAGGCTTCTACTAGAGAAAACTTCATGCACAGCCAAGATATCACAGTTTGCTTTGGACAAACATCACTGTATAGCATACTAACAAAGGTAAAGCTGACCTTGAAATATATCGACGCATACTAAATAGCCCAGAGTACCCTGAGTATGATTCACCTCGGGCTAAATTTTACCTTAAGTTCGTTGATGAGTAGGGCCATAGGCTCGCCTACTCATTGGATTTTTTTTCCGTGTTTGACTGCTTTCATGCTATACAATAGCATTTGTAAGGCATTTTTTTGCGTGCTACAAAAAACAAACCCCGTTTTCCTCAAAGTCTTTCACATTGACGCCAAAATTGAAAAGTCAAAATCATGTTGTCCACTGAGTCCGATTGCAAATTATGTCAAAATTTCAATAATTCTTATAAAACACACGACTAACGACAACTTTCTGCGCCGAAATCACTACCGCTTATGATCCGTAAAACCTACCGTTATTTGAAAAAAAAAAATTAAAGATGAGGGATTAAGCGTCTTCAGTCCCCTGAGATAACCGCCGGGGGCAAGCGGTCAGCAAAATTGTAAGGCGGGCAATACTTTCAGCGAGCAGTACTTCTGTGTTCTGTCAGCGGGCAGCGATACAAAATCTTCTGCAAGCCCTCGTCAAATAATTTCTTTCAGCAAGCGCGGGCACGGGCCGAACTTTCAGGCGCTCGGGCTCTTTTCACGCAGTTTCAGGCCTACGCCGAGCAAACATAACACTCTACATAAAAGAGGTATCATCGATGATTTGATTACCCGAGTTTGAGGTACTTCCTCTCAGCGGAAGGTACCGTACGGGCTGTGCGGTCCTCAATAATTTTGCATATTCTCGCCGAAGGTCCTCGAGGATGCGGCCACTGCGCCGCGATAATCTATGAAACAGCCGCAACTGTTCTGAGCATACGTCTGAGATTTCGCAAAATTCTTCCATCTGCAAGCAGACCGCAAGAAATCAGCAAACTATGTTTTTGGTGCCTCTTCCACGTAAATTGCATGGCAGCCTGTCCCGGCGATTCTCTGAGCCTCTGCAGGTCTGCGCCGACTGCATTCCATTCAGTCGAAGAGACTTTGAAAGCGTATCAGCCTTTCAGTGACTTGCAAGTGTCAGCCGGCTACAAATCAGTACTCTGGTCCTCCCAAACTACTTTTCTTGAAATGTAGAGGGTTTGTTGGCAGGGAGACTTTGGCTTGACCTGGGCGAGTAGTAATCTGTTCTACCTGGTGGCATCATAGATGCCGGCAAGTTGGCACACATCGCAGAAAGTTCCCAACTTCGCGGCAGCTGCGGAGTGATTGTGGGTTTTAATAATCTTATATAATGACCCCAGTAGCAATCAATTCGCACATTAAATTTTGATGACGCAGATAGCCGCAAAACTGCTACATCGCGTTCAACCTAAGTGTGTTAACTCCAAACGCCAACACGCTAATCATTCGACCATTTGGTCGATCATTGCCGTTTGCACCACCAATAGGAGGAACGCACTGGTAAGTGGCCGCCTGTAAGAGGATCGATACATTGCGTGAGAGATTTCGAGTAGTAGGATAGCATCGCGGAGGGCTCGCATACAAAACTTGGAAAAAAAGAAGCAAGCATGTTTTGGATTGCTTACGGGGTATGCGAGCATAGAAGCCAATGTGTGAGACAGATAAAAATGCGAAACAGAGGCTGAAAAACTTACAAGTGAGCTATAGTTGAAAAAAAAAAGCCGAGGGAGCGTTAAATAAAGAGCATAGTGAAGATTTAGGTAATTTAGTCAAACTTTAATTACTTTAAGAGTGAGATTTTTGACTAAAGATTGTTAATCTAGCAAGTGAAATGCTCACATTCAGAATAATCCAAATACAATATAACCATAGGAGGCTAGCAGCCTTCTGGGGTCATAGATAAAAAAATCCAGAAATATTATGTAGAATATGCGCAAAATGCAGTTCTCTGTAGTGTACTAAAACCCGTAGCTTTGACATGAAAGTTTGAAATGTAAGAATATCATGAAAAACTCTCATTGAGCGCAAGGGCAAACGGACTTGTACGTATGCACGCACGTCAGCGGCTTCAAAGCACTGTGTCAAAGTTTGAAAGGAGCAGATCAAGGGTGCTGCGGCTAAGCTGAACAATGCAGGTATCAAATATATGTCCCACTGTACTTTTTTTCAGGCACATGTCTAAGTAAAATTTTGCTTATACATTCATGAACAGAATCACATGTTTTGACGCTTACTGCGTGTGCGTTTGATCGAGGATATAAAGGGAGCAGCCGAAGTGGGAAGTAAACGTGGCATGAAGCTAGTTTGTCTCTTCCTTTTAGTGAGTTCTCGGTTAAAAATAGTTCGTCAAAATAAAAAACATTTTTAGGTGGTGTCTGCATTTTGCAGAGATTGCGATATGAATCCAATAAGCCGTGAGGTGCAAGAAGCTGGATGGTTGTTGCCTGGGGGATCTGTCAACTTGGTGAGTTAACTAGTATCTTTTGGCAAAACTTTGCTATGGAAAAACAAGCAGCGAACCGAAGTTGCAAAGCACAGCGATTCTTGACAATTTTGAACTAATCATAAAAACGGATACGAAGACTTTTTCGAGTTTTTATTATCATTTCAGAGATTTACTTGTCGGCACAGACAGAAGGCTCGAGAATATGCAAAGTATAATGTCAGAGGAAACCTGGATGCGTTGATCGAAGAATTTTTGCTGTAAGATTTTATGATTTATGATATGCAATTTACGTATTTTCAATGATTTACAGGGAGACGCCTCCGAGAATAATAGCTAGAAGATTGTGGTTCAAGGTAAGCAACTTCCAGCAACTTTCGCATTAGTGCCTTTGAATCCACCATTCTACGAAAGCTCGGCTATTTTTTCAATTAGTGATGCTTGACTGCAACGACTCATGAGCTGTTATGCGAAAAATTATTCAAATTTGCCATTGAAAATTCTTTTCAATTTTCGAAAAAACTATTTGAACTAGTGCTGAAGGAATTTCTTTTGCGTGTATCTGATCATTTTGCTCGAATACATTCTGAAATTTATGAAATATGCTGCAGCTGTATGTGGCGTAGTGGTATGAGGTGCTTCTATAATACCAGATCGGACCACGGTTTGATCCCACCCAAATAAGTCTTTAGAGGATGGTGAAATGGTCTAGAGTAGAGAGTTCAAATACACTGGCTTAATCGGCTGGTCTCCGCAAGTCACTGTAAAAGCCCTACACGCATGCCTTTTCGGCTATGAATTAAAATGTTCAGCGCATACCGCAAAGGGTATTGGAGACGCTGAATTCTTCATCGTCTGTCCTTTGTAAGCAAAATTGTACTTAACTTACAGATTACTCAGATCCTCGCCTCGTCGTGCGGGTTCCAACTTTCGAGCATTCGTTGCACTCGAGTAATCGTCCCATGAACGTCTTTGTACATGTCTGTGATTGCTGGTTGATCCTGAATTATATTCCGACTGATGGCGCAACTGGTTTACGCGGGCAACAAATACGTCACACCATCTCTTCGGTGGCCTACCAGGTGGACGACTGAAGGTCTTGGAATCAATTCCAATGTTCTTCTTGTCCATCTATCGTCTTCCCTTCTCATTATATGTCCGGCCCATCTATGTTTGTTCTTCGATACGTACTCTGCTGGATCTTGTAGACGTGAAACATGTCTAAGGTCAGAGCTCCGAACCCCAAGTCGATACTGTTTGAACTTTGTTATCTTTTGGAACCTTCCCCAAGCGCCTTGTATGCTACTTGTAGCGCCTTCGCAGTTGCTGAAGTGTCAGCCTAGGTTTCGACTGCGTGACACAGAGATGGACGAACTGTAGCATCGAAAAGGTGAGCATGTAGGTCCGGATCAGCAACATGTTCTGTTGACTCTCTTAATAGTCGAATGCTGCCCATGCCGTCCTCTCTCTTCTGATAAGTTCGTCCTTTTTGTCGTTGTTCATGTTGATAATCGCCTTAATTAAACTAGGAAGTGGTCTCTTCCACCGGCGACCCATCCAAATGTAACTGGCCTTTACTGCATAGGGTGTTTTTCATAAACTGCGTCTTCATGTTTTCATTCAACTCGCTCAGCATGTCTTCGGCCTCGCAACGGATTTCGAGAATATAGCGATATCGTCTGCGAAATGAGATTCGAAAGGTATCGCCATTCTCTTATCCCCTTCTCATTCCAGTTGAGTCACTGCATGTCCCGTTGCAGCGCGGCTGCGAACAGCTTTGGCGACAGGTGTCACCTTGAGGTATTCCTTTTCCAGTGTGGTTATGGAGAGGATGGTCAAATAGCTGTATCATCGTTATGCATCATGTTTTGAAGTCCGCTGCTGTTAGGTAGGATCCACTCGTTGGTCGATCAAAGCTGTTAAAACGGCGTTAAATCTCACACTTCGAAAGCACTGTGTTCGAAAAAGATGAGGACCAGGGTGGTTGATATTTGCTGAGGACCAGGGTGGTTGATATTTGCGAGAGACCCTCCACGATCCCCTTGAGACGTGATCGATGCAATTGAATCCTTTACGAAGTCCGGCCTGTTCAAACGGTTGTGCTTCATCTAACGTCGTCGAGATACTTGACATGATTATCTTTGTAAGCAGCCTGTAAAACACACTTGACAAGTTGATCGGTTGGTAATTTTTCGAGTCTTTCCTCCTGCCTTTTGTGTAGGAGAACGACGACGTTAGATGAAGCACAACCGTTTAAACGGCCGCACCATGCGGGATGCCTTCTACCGAATATCCTTTCCCTCGTCATGTGTTCTGTCATATGCGCCAGTAGAGTTGCAGTTTGTGACTGCCGGCTCTCAATAAGTTGGTGATGTTTCCATCCGGACCAAAATCTCTGCCTGGTTCAATGCACGCCATGCTTCGCTTCTAAAAAAGGATTTTTAGCGGCTGTTCTCCAGTGTGAACGGCAGAGTCCAATATGGACGAAAAACTTCGTGAAAAACTTAGATCTCTCTGGTGTACTTGGATCTGCGTGCAGGCTTCTTCTTTTCTGTAGAAGTTTTGTTGTTCGTTAAACGTTCACTACCTCTTTCCACGGTGAGAGCTGCCTGCTCAGCACAGCTGCGTAGTCCTTGTCCTTCGATCACCTTTCCTAAACCTTCTGTTGGATCTTCGCGTTCCTTCCAGCAGTATCCGGCTGCCGTTCTCGAAAACGCGTTCGTCATTCGTGGCCTCTCTTTTAAACTTCGCACAACGGGAAGATTTTCTCTCCATTTTCCAATTGATACGGATCTTCGCTTGGAGTAAACGGTGGACCGAGCCTGTGCAAAACGACGTACCACTTCGACATCAACCAGACTCCATCTCCTACTGACAAGTATATGGACCGTTTCCGTATATGCTGTGCCATTTGGTGACTCCCATGTCAAACGGCGATGTTCTTTCTTTAGAAAAAATTGCATGAAACAGTGCTACGAGCCGCTACTGTGAGTCCGACGTGTCTGTCTCCATTCTCGTTTCGACTTCCCAAACAAAATTATTTTCCAATTATATCACCTTCTTGGACTTGCTTCTGTCCTATCTTTGCGTTAAAGTCGCCAATGATAAAATTATTGAATTATGGAATGATTTCTTCTTGTAGATGGCGTATTCAAGCTTCTCGTAAAACTTGTTAAGCTCGCTTACATCAAATGCTTCTGTAAGTGAGTAGCAATTAATGACACTTATGTTTCTCTGGAGTGGAGGACAAGTCAAGGGACAACTAATCGCGGTAACAGAATTTTTTACGGCGAGGTGGCTAACGATGGGTGCACGATAAAACTCATGCCTCCAAAGTTTCTTGTCGGAGCCTTCTCTACTAATAAAACAAGAATTTCAGGATTCTTCATCTTGTGACCGAGGCTTCCGTTCTTGGTTTTCTATAATGCAATCGCATCGTAATTGATGCGAATTGCGGCGTCTAGGTGAACACAAAGCTCATAGGTTGAGAATAACGTCCTTGCATTGTAAGTGCAGAGTGAAAACAGCCTGCATGTCTCGTTGTATCCGCTCTGTTGCCGAACGGATCTATGAACGTCTCTCGCTCCTGCGCTTAAGATTTCTTCACACCTCACCGACCCTATTGCCGTTCGACGTTAGAAACGGCAGACGAACACGGGTGCGCAGGGTACTAGGCAATTATTCGAAGCTGACAAACCTATTAAATTTCCCGCCATAACTAAATAGCCAAGCTGGGGCGTTCTAAGGTTGTGTCAAAGCAGCGAATGATTGAATGACATTGACGGTTTTTGCACCCTCGCGACTTGACCGGCGCTGTCAGGTAGGTGGCAACGGATCCCGACATGTTGACTGGGGTGGTCTGCTTCAGCTGGGTTAACGCGTGAGTTCGAATCTTATTGCTACACCCAGGTGCCCCTCGTCACGTTGCAGACCATGAGGGGAAAACGAGACCTTATTTTTTTTTCGAATAACCAATTTGAGATATTCAAATTATTCCTACGATTATTCTTTTGAAATATTTATATTTCATCATGTCATGTCTTGCAGGCTTCACTAAAGTGTCTGTTTCAGTTCAAAGAACTAGAACGTGTACCAACCCTACAAATGCCTATGGTGGACAAGGTGTACTTCGCATGCTTCACGGGAGAAACATCAATAGCATGTTCCTCCTCATTTTGGCCTCTGGGAAAACCTTTCCCATTTTTCATGGAGAATGATGCAGACAATGAAGTTGAAGATTAAAGATTTTCTTTTGTAATTATTTGATTACTTT
The DNA here is from genome assembly GCA_958299035.1 of Cylicocyclus nassatus. Classification (NCBI taxonomy): domain Eukaryota; kingdom Metazoa; phylum Nematoda; class Chromadorea; order Rhabditida; family Strongylidae; genus Cylicocyclus; species Cylicocyclus nassatus. Next base: position 14,677,969 of record CATQJL010000223.1, read on the forward strand.
TTTTGAAGTTAAAAATTTTCTTCTGTAATCATTACTTTTCTTGAAGTCTTTGGAGAGGTCGTTTTACAACTTCTGCACCACTGCTGCTGTCGCCTTCTTCTTGTACTGTGCGGCCGTGCAAGTTCTTCCACCTGCTTTCGCATGACCATCTTTCTGTCATCTTAGTCTTTTAGAAAGATTCAAAAATGTGCGTTCAGCGTGGAAATAGAAACATCTGTAACCGATCTTAGGTATATCTCAGCACGATAACGAACAGACTCAATGAGCTTTATTCGTTTGATGTAAAACACTCGTTAACGACATGATCTTTTCATTCAAGTTTTTTCACAGAATTAACGTTGATTCTGCGCGAGACCTGCAGCTGAAGCAGCAGTAGAGATTATGCAGCAGACATTAATCCTGCGCGTCTTCTGCAGCTGAACGAAGCTGAACAAAATATTCGCTTACTCTGGCACCTACCAAAGGAGAAGTAGTTTCAGCGATGTCCATTTGCCACCCTCGTGCTGGGCCCTGAGCAGGAGGTCAGATTCCACTAATCGTTTCAGACTCTCACTTACGGTAAGTTACTCAGTGCTTATTCAATGCCTTACTGGGCAACCTACGTAAGCAAAAATCTGAAACCATTTGTAAAATCTGGCCTCATACTGAGTTCAAATAGGCACTTTGTATGAGAAGATGCGCCGCGCCGAGCTGAGTCGAATGTTGCCTTTGGATGAAGAAGTTGTTCACTTTAAAGCGAGGTATGTTCTTGCTGCGATAAAGTCATCACATGGAACGAGTTACTTTGCGTCGTTTTTCAAAAAATGCGAGCGGTATTGTATTAGGTTGTCTCATAATTTTTTACCTTTTTTAAACTGAACAATAGGATTTCTCGACAAATGAGGCATTTACAAAGGATACAAATACGTGATCGTACTTTTGTATGTATGACACATATAATCGAGTCCAACATCATAGCGAGTCCGACGATATATGGCCACTTTGAATGTTTCTGTTGAGTTCTGAACATTCCCTTATGATTTTTTTTGATGAGACAAAGAAGTGCTTTACCAATGAAAATTTTGGTACCACTGCTTAAAACTTGTTCTTTGAAGAGTAAATATTCGATTCGTTCAATCCTAACAAAAACATGCTTGCCGTTGAATTAGGTGATCAGTACAACGCTGAGATGTTATCACCAACAACAACAACACCACCGCCGGAGGTTTATTAAGTATCATATGCAAAGCAGGAAGAATAGGCTGCACAACAAATTGATTCTGTTCAAGGTTTATGAGGGTAATGGGAACACTTGAGGATGGATAGAGTATATAAATCAAAACTTTGGGATATAAAACTCTTGTAAGCTTTCCTCATGGGCAAGGATAATCATGCAAACGGTTTTGAGTCATCATTAAAGGCAGCGTTCAGGCAAGCCTGGACACATGGGGATTTCACGTGAATAGTAGTTTTGGGGCCCTAACTAAGCCACTGCCCACTCGGCAGCTCAGACAGTGCTCTAACAGCTGAGATATTCCCTTCGAAACTGGACCCCGTGATCGTATTTCGCATGGATTCATAGCGCAAAGCGTCTGTCCTGGCGCAAAACTGCCATGAATCCATGCAAATACGAGCGGAGGCCAGTTTCGAGGGGAATATCTCAGCCGTTAGAGCACCACCTGCGCTGCGCTTGAGCAGTGCCTTAGTTAGGCCCCCAAAAGTACTTTCTACGTAAAATTCCCATAGGTCCAGATCTGCCTGGACGCTGCCTTTGAAACAATCCTCTGGAGGTAGGCGGTACATTGCTTAACTGAATATAATGATTGTGGTGGATGATTTGCGTCAAAATTATCATGAGTTGTCCAGCATTTTTCACCAAATAGACATCAGTTTGCGCTTTGCTCGTTTTATAAAAAAAAAAGACTCGTTGAGAGCTTTGGCGAATGACCTTTTGAATATATCTTTCTGAAATATTAGGTCGTTCATAGTTCATAGCGTTTTCACTTTCGTTTTCATATCTCCGAGGAGCGGTTTATTTGCGGCAAGATGCGTATATCATTGAAAAGCGCTGATTGTGCTTATGTCTACAAATTCTGATTCACACGGATCTTGTAGCTTCCAAAGAGGGAAATCTTGAAAGGAAAAAAACGAGCGATTTCGGTATTTGCGCAATTTTCCTTATAAAAAGAATTGTTTTTACACAAAATATTCTTGTCGATATTGGAACATGGCGCTCGCACAACAAATGAGACAAAAAACGATTGTATTGCTACAAAAGATCAGTGATTGAGCAGGGTGTCCCTGAACAAGACTTTTTGGGGGACGGGCAGGACGTTCTGCACTGAAAATTGCTGTACAAGTACGAGATGGTCAACCATAACGTAAGAAATCCAATTACTTCGTCTAAACCAAATCCTACGGCAGAAGAAGCCTAACGACAAATCCAGTGAGTTTTTCTGCATGACGAAACATGGCCTTATACGGTAAACGCCGTCAAAACTATCCTGCACGATTTGACTGGAAGGTACTTTAGTATTCAAACTACTTTTCAAATCTCGCTCCATTAGATTATCATTTGCTCGGCTCCCTAGCTAGCCTCAGCTTCGACCCACATTTAGCTTGCTTCGAAAATCTGAGTCTCACTAAGGGCTCAAATAATTGCAAAAATTCATATCTTTGCTTAAAAAAATTCTACGACTCCTCCACTTGGAGATTCACAAAAATTGCACACTACATCAGACGCTCATAAGTACCGTTCCTGGATTTTCACCTCATTTGGAAATAGAAAACGAAATTTTTCATGCTTGTGCAAAAGGGAGCCATGCTGTTTTCACTCAAGCATTTGTATACTACGAACCCTTAATAGTACAACCGTAAATTTTCAGTTTTCTCCAGGCCCTAGTTTTCGAAAAGTACCAAATTTAGTTGTCCTTCGGGTATTCTATGCTAAAAAAATAATATTAGGTTGGTGCAAAAGTAGTGGCCGATTTGCGAATTCTCACTTTGACGTGCTATAACTTTTGAAAGAATTCACATTTCCGAATGCGGTAAAAACTATCAGAAGCAGCAAACCTTCTGCAATGCAGCGCACTTTATCTATACTCATATCACGAACGGGCAGAAAAATATGGATTGAAAAATAAAAAAGGTTCTTCTGCTAGAACCTTGTCTTTGACAATTCATATCTTCCTTCAAAGTTTGTTAGTATAAATGTTAAGTAGCCTATCTTGTAGCCGCAAGCCAGTAGTACAAAACGCAATAAAAAGAATTCGGACAGAAAAGTTTGCGGAAAAGAAAAAAATTGAAATGTGAAATTTCTCACTTTTCACTCAACATTTTTTCAGTGTGCCTCAAAGTCCCGAATATAGAATTTTTTGATTTTCTAGGTACTGAACAGCTGGATGTTTTTGCAAAAACTGCTAACAGGATGCCCTAGCCCTACGCCTACAGAATTGAGCAAAGCTCCGGCGATTGACTTCTTCAGAAGAAAATTATGGGTCATAAAATGACTGCAACAGCTACCCATGTTTAGGCGCCGATATCTCAGTCTGTATGGCCTCACAGAACACAGTCAAGTATGCATAATGTAGACAATTTCTATTACATACAATAGCTAAATTTTTATACGAAATCCCATTGATACGCGCTTGAATTCTGGCCGGAACAGTGAAAGCAATGAAATTCTGAATTGATGCGGTTATTTGAAGCTCAGTAACTTTATAACAGAGTAGGATGAGAGCACGTTTCAAGCACCATTAGATAGAGCATGGAAGCAGCTTCGCGAAGATATACTACATCTATAGTAAAGAAGAAGTATTGATGGAAAAAAAGTTGCCCTAAAAAAAGGTTTGGAAAATTGGCCATTACTTTTGCACCAACCTAATAAATCAGTACTAAATCAATATTTCTCGAAAACTAGGCTTGTAGAGGGCTGAAGATTTACCATTATACTCCTGGGCCAATAGTAATTATCCCCCAAAGTCGTCACAACTCAAAGAAAACGCGGTCATGACCGCTCAAAAGGCGTCACAATTTGGGCACGACGGACGTTGGCCGCCCGCCGCAAAAAGTTCCGCGATCTCCCGTCGTCGAACTCGCAATGACCGCGTCAGCGGCGCGCACAGCCACTGCGCTATAGACAATGTTCAAAACTGTGAGCAAGAAAAAGGTGCATGAGGTAGATGGAAAGGTCCTCAAGCTAATATGTTGAAACTAGTAAGCAGCCTTATTATAGCCGAGTCTCGCCTGTGAGTACATGCAGCTACCACTTGACAATTATAAACTCAAGGAGGGCGATATCTGGAACGGCAATATTATTGCGGATAGCGCACTGCCTGTGTCGCGAACTATAGAGCTGGACGTTTGCAGCACAAGTTACAAGTAGGGCAAATGTTTTGCAAAGCGATATGAAAAAACACATGCATGGCAATTTTTTTCTAGTGATTATAAGAACTTAGCTTTTGGAGGTAAAATGGCGTGCAAAGAAAATATTTGAGATGCATTGAAAAATATACAAAATTTCAAGACTTTTACTAATTCGATCCATACTAATTTATGCTACTTTATTAGCCACGGCACCAATTGTTTCAATAAAAGGAAAACAACTGGTTCACAGCTAGTGAAAAGCAAAAAAAACAGACAAAAGTTTTGATGAAAAGTGCATAAATTGCTGGAAGTTATAAAATTAAGGCATGCAGAAAATTATCAAGAAGAAAGTGGCTGCAAAACAAACATCGAAGCTAAAAACCGCTTAAGAACAGCAGATTTGGCTGAAAAGGTTTGGAAGATGTATGCTTATCAAAATCGACTTACCTTGTCCAGGTTGCGAGGCAAATATTGTAATAATAGCAGGGAAAAAATTAGCTGTGCGACTCGCGTCTGTGCGCTATCAGCTGTTCATATTGATTGTATTAGACGTGCATTTTGATCTTTTGCGGGCATCTACGGACAGCGGGCGGCACCACCACCCCAGACGTACCTACTCGACGCTAGCCGTTTGTCAGCAACACGACCTTCTCTGTGTCTCCAATGAAGACCCACTAATTCTGATTGTCTGCGTGACGGGCATGCTGGTGCTGCCTTGTCGTGCTGGAGGCGTTGCCGCGGCGTCACGCCGGGCACATGCCTCGGTAACGTCGTATCCCTTATCATGGGCGGCAGCAAAAAGGCATTTGTCGGGCATTTGCCGCGCTCCGAGCGAGTCGTCACGACTCGAAGGGAGTTTTCTACAGGCCCTGAGGACTTGTAGTATATAGAGCTTATCAAATGCAGTGTCGCTTGCATCAGCATCTCCACTTCCGCGCTGGGCTCTGCATCTCTTCCGTGCACATGCTCTCTGGTCACTTTCCCACCGTGAGCGTGAGAAAGGCGGAGCCTCATTCGATTAGATGTAATTAGAGAGCATGTTCGCGGAAGAAACGCAGAATCTAGCGCGGTGGAGATGATGATGCAAGCGACACTGCGTTTGATAAGCCCTGTACAAATGCTTGAGTGAAAACAGCATAGCTTCAATTTTGTACATGAAAGTTTTTGTTTCCTCGATTTCTAACTGAAAAAGATTTAGGAACGGTACATATAAGTGTCTGATGTTGTGTTCAATTTTTGTGAATCTCCAAAGTGGAGATTCATAGAACTGTTTTTTGAACAAAGATTTGAATTTTTTCGCCATTATTTGAACCTTTAGCACGATTCAGATTTGGGATGCAAACTTACAGTGGGTCGAAATGGGTGCGAACTTTTGCACACTACCTTTAGAGTTTCTTTGCTTTACCGAATGGTGTCCTGGACCCTTTTGAAATTGTGATCTGTGTGGCTTATCGTCGTAAGAAGTGAGAGTATCTCAAGACTTATGTTACAAGCTAGTACATGACCGAACATTATACTGTAAGGAGATATCAGCGTGAGACTATTTTAGAGCCCTGACGCGAGCACAAAATTACTACATAACAATTCTTAGTGCAATGCAATTCTTACAGTTTATACAGAAATTTTAAGAATTGCACGTACTTGCACCTATTTTGGTGATTTTGTTGAAAAGTTTTTACAACTACGAAATACACCTATTCAACGGTTACGATGAAAACATGATTCTTTCAAGTATTTTCAAATGCCTACACAAAAATAACTTCATACTATACAGGGTGTCCCAAAAGTATGTATGCACTGTTTAATCGTTTATATCTCTCTTTCCAAGAAGTCTTTCGCCCTGCTTTAGGTACCATTTTGTAGAGCTGGCTTAACTTAGGCCCGTATGCACGTACATCCCCGCGGGGAGGGGATGTGCGTTATACCAATGAAATGATCCCCGCTGGGGATTCCCTCCCCTCCCCGCGCGAACCCCCGTGTGCACAAAGACATCGGACAAGGGATCCCCTGTGGAGAGGGGAAGTGAACCCCTTTTTGCACAAGAGGGGATCAAGCGGGGAAATCACCTTGCTTCAAATTTTCTATGAAAAACTCTTTGTTATTTCATATTTTGACTGCAACTCATCTTCATCTCCTCACTTAGAATAATTTAGGGTTGCGGAATGCGCGTATGCAGTGACTGCGCTCGGGGCACCAAAAATGATTTTTTCTACTCCCATTATGTTCCTGCTTTCTTGGATGCTGCCCACTTTCGCTCATGCTGCCCCATTCCAGCGTAAAAATGTTGAACTATATAGAAGTTGATGTGTCTCTGCAAGGGAATGGGTAGAAGACGTTATGCTGCCGAAGAGGGGGGGGGGGGCTGCCGCGCGAACGCTCAAAGCAGTATTTTAACACATGACAGAAGCTGCAAATTGTGCCAGCTCTCCACAAACGCTGTAGCTATTAGCTGCATATCGTCCTTTATCCCAGGGGAATGATCCCCAGCGGCCATCCCTGTTATGCACAAGGGGAACGCTGGGGAGGGGATCACTCCCCCGAGGATCTCTACTCAGAAACACGCGATTCTGCTAATTTTCATTTTATTCAGAGCAGTTTTACGTTAGTAACAAGATAAAGAAAATTTGTCACATAATGTGATAATTACAACATGTTGTACCAACCTTTATGGATAAAACAATCATGTCAAGTAGAAAATGCGCAACTCCCGTGAATGATCTCAAACTTCTACAGATATTCGAAACTGGCAGATATATGCCCGGGTTTTTTTACAAGAAGCGAATATGGAAGAGAGAGTTAAAACTGCAAGCTACAGGTCGCTGAGAGAGGAACCCGGCTCCCGTAAAAATCTTTCGTCAATTTGAACGAAATGCTTTGTAATAATTGATTGAAATTAGAATACTCGCTTCTCTGGCTTGATCTACACCATCGAACCCCTACTCCGTTGTAGGGGATGTCGATTCCCTCCCCCGCGTTGTTGAGTTAAATTCGCGCATACGGGGTTCGAGTCGGGAAGGGAAAGGGATCCCCTCCCCCATTCGAACCCCGTATGCACGCGGGTTCGCTCGATCAATACCTTTAAAACCATTCAAACCATCCCCGCTTAGGTGCAGGGGAGGGGATCGCTCCCCTCCCCTCTGTCATGGCGGAGGTCGGCGGAGGGGATCGTTCCCCTTGGGATCCAGTTCCCCCCCCCCCCCCCCCCCAGCAAGGACATACGTGCATACGGGCCTTAGAGTTACAGTATAAAGAGAATCACCGACCGCTCTTCATTACTGTAGGATTTCGGTAGGAACTTGAAACATATGGTGTCAATGTGGAAATAGCTGCCATTCAAGATTTTTCAAGAAAATGTAAAAATTCGTGCAATAGGGTTTTTATGGACGCTAAGTTCAATGCTCAACTATTTACAAGATTGCGAAGCTTTCTAAACGATGTAACCGCACTTCTTAGGAACATTGAAAATGGCCGTCACCTTTTACCTGGCATAACTCCTCAATAAAGCATCATAATAAGTTGGGAACTTTACAGTTAAAATCAGCAACTCTAATTAGCCTAGTAAAAGTTTTCAGGCTGTTTTGCTTCTTTTCTGAGGCAAAATATGGCCTTCCATGGCTCAAAACCCTCTTTGAAGTTTCTACCGTAATCCTACAGTAACGAAGAGATATGGGTTATTCGTTCTATACCGAGAATCTAAGCTGAAGCCAGCTCTACAAAATGGTTCCTAAAGCAAGGCAAAAGACTTCTTGGGAAAGAAATATCAACGATCAAACAGTGCATACATACTTTTGGGACACCCTGTATAAATATGAATTTCACAACTACAATAGAACAACAAGTTTGTTTCACATTCTACATCAAAATATATTGAAATCAAAGTAATATCTGAATGCCTAGTACCAGTATTTGTTAAAACACAAATAATTCACCTCACTTTGTAATTCTAGATAATAGTCATACGTTTTTATTACCATATTAAGTATTAGGTTGGCGGATAATTTTGTTACACTTTTTTCGTAAAATTCTCGAAAGTTCCAGAATTTCTGAATTTTTAAAGTTGCTTTATATGTAGGCCACGGCAGGGCGTACACAACAGTATGACTATGCCGCAAATGCACAATTGGCCAACAACTTTACGATAACTTTATAGGCACACTCAAAATTGTCATTTTTTCTTTGATTTTTTTCTCTGCGTCTGATTGTGTCTTTTCTCTCCCATAATTTTTTAGAACATATTTTCGCATCGTCTCTTTTATGGTAGCACTTTGGTGCCGTTAGCACGCCAAAAGGAAGGGGTGGAAAACAACTCAAAAAATCAAAAAATTGTCGAAAATTCTTCTTTTTGTGTGCATCGTGTAGGATTTGGTACGGAAAGGTTGAAAATAATTTTTTTTTAAAATTTTTAAAGATTGTTTTTCATGTCAAGATGCCAATGTGCGCTGCATGACGCAACATGTAGCTCATGTGATCGTGTGCGGACATAATTGTGCCATCCCCCTATGTTCGCTAGAAACTATGGCTCATATCCTGCCCGAATACCACATCGTCCCGTCTCTTCCCAATCATCTAAAAGAATGATATCCCGCTGACAAAAATGTTCATAAAATGTACTCCCACCAATAAAGCGGGTGTTTTGCGCACAAACCGCGGATGACAGTACCGATACTAAACTGTTGCATAAATAGGAGCTGTAGAAGAAAATTAGTCAAAATTATTTTCTGTGTACAATCATAAAAAATCGGAAACTTGCAACAAAATTCGGAGCAGTCAGTATTACAGGTTCTTTCACCAGCTCTTTCTAACAGTGCAAAGCTTGCGCCGATTGAGCATCTCTATGAAAAGTTACAATTTCCCTGAAAAACGCCAAAATAAATCAAGTTCGCCCTTTTCTATTGCTTGCTCGAAGATCGTAACTTTTCATAAAGACGCTCAATCGGCGCAAACTTTGCACAGTTAAAAAGAGCTAGTGAAAGAACCTACAGTCGCGTAGATTTAGCGGTAAATATAGTGTCTTGCACAGAGGGTGAAATGCGGTGAAATTTGCGCGTGAACAAGTAGCCACGTCAGTACCGCGGGTATCTTGCGCGCGCAATTGGCCGGCGTCACAGTCGAAACTATTTCTTCACGCGCCAATTTTACCGCATTTCACCTTCTGTGCAAGCACACTATATTTACCGCTAAATCTACTCGACTGTACAATACCGACTGCTCCGATTTATGTTGCAAGTTTCCGATTTTTTAAGATTGTACACAGAAAATTCGAATTTTGAGTAATTTTCTTTCACCGCTCCTATCTATGCAACAGATGATCATTAGCAAGCATCCAAGCATCTAAGATGTCTTTATAAAAAGCATAATTTACTTTTTCATATAAAAATGAAAACAGTCTAATCGGTTGGAAAAATCAGGTTATGAATTTTTGAAAATAGTGCGCAAGAACCTTCGGGACGACCTAATATATACACATGTATATATGTACAATATCGATGGGGTTTTAAACATGTAAGTTAAGTTTAATCTACTATAACATCAATTTCACATTTTACATACATTTTTCTATTTAAAAAATTTTGATATAGAAATAACGCAGGCTCACGGGCTCTCCTTACTTATTGAGGAGTTCCGGGGAGAACCCGGAGTTCTTGTACTCCGTCTAAGGGCAGGAACGAAACGGAGTTGAAATACTTCACTTGCAAAATTGATTTCCATTATAAACAAATAGTACCATGTTTCGTATACAACTATCTCCACATCTATTTCTGTTTCTATTCAATAGTTATTTTAGTCATCTGGAATGTGAATGATGTCAAATGCAAACAAGATGAATGTTTCAAAAAATTAAATTTCACCAAATAAACTACCGCTACCTTGTAGAGTCATCAAAGCAGTAGCCGCCTTATCGTTTAGAAAATTTTATATCGGTTGTGCCAACAAGATAGTCGTGAAGGGTTTCCTATTGCTGCCGAAAGCTGCTCGTACATCAGCTGGCATTTTGATATCGCTCAAAATCGGGGTTTATACTTACCGCGAAGGCGCATACTTGTTCCGAGCATCCAATAACTCACCAACCAAGCATCCTTGCCGCCTTTGCTCTTCCTTACCGTCCCACTTTTCCTTCTTGCTCCGCTTCAGAGTTGCGTTCGATATTTCTGTGGATGTTTCGGAGGATAATTCTTCCATCCTCGTCAAATAGGTCTGAAACAGCACATCATCCTCATCTCGAATAAAAAAAGCTTTATCTGTCGTGGTACAGAACTATGCGAAAACGCTTGGTCTGAGCGTAATAAATTTTTAATTTCTGGATTTAAATGAACGAATCAACAAATTTGATCTACCTAGCTTTAGCCTAAAGGATTGGCCATGGGTTGCCGACAATCATTGCCAGGGTTAGCGGTGTTGCCGAGATTGCCAGTGCTGCCAGTCTTTGTATAACCTCATAGTATCTGTGTGCGTTACACGCTTTTTAACGGCAACTCCAGATAATTTGTACAACTTGGAGAGTTTTTAATTCATTTGAAAAAAGAGGAAAATTTCTCATCTTTCCAAAATTGATGATAACATCTCAGAGTTGTACTGATCACCTAATTCAACGACAAGCATGTTTTTGTTAGATGTATACGAATTATTCTATTCGTATTCATTTGCCGCGTTCAAAGAACAGTGGCCTAGCGCGGCCGATCAGCTGTGTTTCCCACAGCTTATGTTTATGCATTTGTTATCAGTTCGCTTATCAGTAGATTCCTAGGCTTTTGTTTATGTTTCATTGTATATATAAGCTGGGCATCATGTTAGCCATTTAGTTGTCTGAGTTTTATAGCACGCTTTTCTACTAACGCACAGAACAATCACAGGGTCACAGAATATCACAGGGTCACAGAATGATCACAGTAACAAAACATTGATAGAATGTTAGCTTTGGTTTAACCCTAAGTAGTCATATTATTAACATTATATTAGCATATTATTCATTATTCGTAGTCGCATATGTAGTATCAGTAGTATTATAATAAAGGTTTAATTACCCAAGTTTGAGGTACACGCTGTGCACAAAAGTCCCGCGTGGCACTCAATCAATACCCACACACAGCACAAAAGTGCAATCAACTGGTGCATCGGCCAAACAAAGGTACGATTTATTGCCGAAGAGTAACGCTTCCATCTAACTGCTTGCACGTTACTCACCGCACAGTGAATAAATCACAGTTGGCATAGCTATTGCACAGCGAGACATAGTACCTCACAGTAAAAAGCATATTTGTCAGTGAGTCACAGTACCTTACATAACTAACCCACTAACCATGAGCAGTACAGTAAGGTCACTTAAAGGACTTGTGACTAAAAGAAATGACGCAGCCACGATCTGGCTCCAAAACTCAACTGAAGCGCTCACGGACATAAATCCCAAAGAAAGCGCAAGGAGAATAAAATCCTGTGATAGATATATAGATCTCCTCGAAACGTCGTTAACAAAGCTGACCAAAGCCTTTGATGAGGCTCCGGAAACGACAGAAGAAGAGGAGGACCATTTGGACAAATACATCGAAAAAACGCAGGCAACGATAATGAAACTGCATGATCACAGGACACAGCTAGAGGAGACCCTAGAAGATATCGGGATAGAGGCAGATGACCGGTCAAGCCCATCTGCAGTCAGTAGACTCCCGGTGATCCCAATCCCTACGTTCACAGGAAGAAAATGGGAATGGGACAACTTCTGGGCCTTGTACAAAGCCAATGTCCATGATCAAAACTTGTCGCAGCTTCAGAAGTTCAATTATTTGCTGGCATCCCTAAGCGGGGAAGCGAAACAATCCGTCTCGCGATTTTTCGTCTCAGCAAATAATTACGAAAAAGCCATCCAGCATCTCATCAAGCGATACGGGAATAAGGATGGTATAATCCTAGAACTGAATAGAAGCCTGCATAATTGTGTAGCCAAGGGACCCAGCACGATGGAACAACGACAGTTGTGGGACAAACTGTCAACCATCGCAGCACAGCTGGAAGAGCATGAGCAACAGCTCAACAACCAAATAGCAATTCAAATCTTTGTCCAAAAATTCCATACGCGCATAAGAAAGGCAGCTATGGAAAAAAGACTACGACAGCAAGACGAGCACAGGCCCGAGTGGACCTTGGATCAATGGCTGGATGCCATCGATAACGTTATATCACAGGAAGAGCAATTGAACCACATGCTCTCATTTGAAGGGCAATTTCGAAATTATTCGCTGCATAGCGGCACAGCAGCGAGAGTTCCTCAGGAATCAAAAGGAACATGGAAGGCAGGACCCTCCTGCGAGCGCTGTGGAAATAGGGGGCATAGATGGACGAATTGCCCGCAAATACCCACAGCGATACAAAAGAGGAGATTTCTGTTAGAAACCAACAGATGCCTCAATTGTGGGTCCACGAATCATAGGATAGCGGCATGTCCTAGCGGCAATTGTAGGAAATGCCACAAAAAGCACCATACGACAATCTGCACAGAAAGTAAAGAAATAGAACCAGAGCATCGTGGCAAGATATCTTCTGGTGCCCAGAAATACACGGAAAGAAAATTATCGGAAAGAAAACCATACAAAAATGAAACAAAAGCCGCAAGCAAGCCTGGGTGTGGTTACTCCTCGAAGCAGCACGTGGTATCCAAAAGAATAATGGAACGTACACCAGTAGACCAACCCATGGTCAAAGACGAACCGATCCAGTCCGAAATCGAAACGTCCGAGGCCCCATTGGTACTGCAATTGAAAAAGAAGGACGAAGAAAAACAAAGCAAAGTGATACTACTCACCGGCGCGGTCAGGATATTAAACGCCAAAGGAAAGCCCAGAGAAGTTGTCGCTCTACTGGACACAGGATCGGAGCTCTCATTTATAGAGGACCAGTTGGCAGACGAGCTGAAGTTGCCAATAATGGGCACAACAATATTAGAACTGAACACATTCGGATCACCAGCTTCAAAAATGAAATCTTGCTCAATTACACGTCTCACACTCATGGACCGAGAGGGCAAAGAGCACAAAGTGCAGCTTTACAGAAATGATTACATCACAGGTGCAATACAGCGAGCAAGCTTGGATAAAAACGACTTGGAATTCATTCGAAAAGGGAATTTCCATCTATCATTGCCAATCAAAGAGGGAGAAGTAAAGCCACAGATCCTGCTCGGTTGTGATTACCTTTGGAATTTCATTGAACCAGGTAACAAGCTAAAATTACCGTCAGGACTGCAGCTAATACCTTCCAAGCTGGGATACATCATCAGTGGACAACAAAGACAACACAGCAAGCAAAAATCGGCAATAACATGCACCTTGCAAGGTTATGAAGCCGAGAAGGAGACATGGGAACGGTACTGGTCACTAGAATCTACCGGCACTGAAGAGTATACAGGCCCACAGCAAACAGAATTGCAAAAGGTAAATGAAAAAGTGCTACAGGATTTCAAAGAATCCATTGAAAAAAGAGAAGATGGATATTACGTCCGTTTACCTTGGAAAACAGACCATCCCGAACTTCCGGATAATAAGGCACTGGCCCTCAAGAGACTGAAAAAAGTATTAGAGATATACCAAAGGGACACGGACACATTGCGAGCATACGACAAAACCTTCAAGGATCAACTAGAAAAAGGAGTTATTGAAGAAGTAACCACAGACGAAATCAATGAAGACCATATAGTACACTACCTTCCGCACCAGGCCGTCATCACACCGTTGAAGGAGACAACAAAGATGAGAATTGTCTTCGATGCATCTGCTCACTACAAAGACAGTCCGTGTTTAAATGATGTTCTTCATCAGGGACCTCTCATCCTACCGGACTTAGTAGGCATCATACTTCGATTCCGATTGCACAGCATAGCAGTAATGTCGGACATCGAAAAAGCCTTCTTGCAAGTGAGATTACAAGAAAGAGATCGCGATGCTACTCGCTGCATATGGGTGAGAGACATTGCACAGCCACCAACGCCAGAGAACTTGGTAATCTACAGATTCACTCGAGTTACCTTTGGGCTGAATGCATCTCCATTCTTGCTAAGTGCTACAATAGACTACCATCTGGAAAGCACAGCAAGAAATGACGACATGGCACCAGAAATACGGAAGAACTTATATGTGGACAATCTCTTCTTTGGTGCGCAGTCGTCTGAAGAGGCAATTGCAAAATACACCCATACAAAGAATCTCTTTCGTGAGCTCAATATGAACCTGAGAGAATACCGATCCAATGACAGATGCTTCAATGAGACTATTGAAGAGGCTGACAGGATGAAGACCAGCTGTCCCAAGGTCCTAGGTATTCCATGGAATTCAGAAACGGACAAATTTGTCATCAAAGGATCCATGGTACCGTCAAAGGAGAAAGTAACCAAACGTACCGTCACGCAGCAACTAGCGTCAGTATATGACCCTTTGGGATTTCTAGTACCCCTCCTTCTACCTGCCAAGATCTTCTTACAGTCTCTCTGGAAGGAAGAACTGGAATGGGACTCACCTCTCAGCACACCACTACAAGACCAATGGCGTCAAATATCGAGCGAAATATCAACATTTTACAAGGAGATAAACAGACTAATCAGGCAAAAATCCACTGCACCACGCCTAGTGATATTCGCAGATGCGAGCCAATGCGCAATGGCAGCATGCGCATATATCACTATGGGCGAGGAATCCAATTTGATAATGGGTAAATCAAAACTCCCATCAATAAAGACAACAATGACAATACCGAAGCTAGAAATGAACGCAGTCACATTAGCAGTACGAATGTCGCGGTTCATTTGTGAAGCCCTGGAACCTCTCTGCCAGGTCAAAGAAGTCATCTACTACACAGATTCGGATATTGTACTAGGATGGATCAAGACACCACCAAATCGGCAGAGTGCGGGAATCCTAGTAACAAATCGATTGGCAGAGATAAGACGAATAAACAAGGATCTGGAGCAGAAGAATATAACTTGCCTTTTTGGACACGTCAACACACTCGAAAATCCAGCCGATTGTGGATCAAGAGGACTCACAGCGGAAGCACTGCAGAACCATCAGTGGTGGAGAGGACCACACTTCATATCCAAGCCAGATTACACTCAACTCAACTCCATAGCAGGCAGTGAAGACACAACAACGACGTCGATAGAGACGATTACGGCAGCAACGAAAATATCGAAAGAAGAAATCATAGACCTACAACGACACAGCTCGCTCGAAAAGGCTCAACGAATACTAGTATATGTTCTACGGTTCATAAAAAGATCCCTCAGTCAACTTCCGGAGAAAAGAAAGGAAGAAATTCAAAAAAGAATACCAGCATTGCAACACAGTTCAAGGAGGCAAACCATCACAGGAATGGAAATGCAAGAAAGCAGGATGTGTTTAATTCGAGATCATCAAAAACATTACGTCGACGAGCATCAAATGAAATCACAAAAGGAACTAAACATTCAAAAGGACGAACAAGGAGTACTACGATGTTATGGACGACTCAAGAAAGCAGACATACCTTCCAACGCAAAAACACCGATTTACATAGCCCCAAGAACAACTTTGGCACAACTCATTATCAGGGAAATCCACAGTCAGTACCACAGAGGAGTGGCCAACACGATCGCAGCAGTACGAGAAACATATTGGATACCCAAATTACGACAGCAGGCGAAAAAGATTATAAAGGAATGTGTACCGTGCCAAAAGTTCAATAATCTACCGTTTTCTTATCCCGATATGGAGGCACTACCAGCTACAAGAGTGCAGAAAGCAAGCCCGTTTGAACATATTGGACTAGACTATTTTGGACCCCTAACAATCAGCGATAACCACGAAGGATCCAATAAAACCTACGGCTGCATCTTCACTTGTCAAATAACGCGATTGGTTCACCTCGAGCTTGTGGGAAACATGACCACAGAGGCATTTCTGAATGCGCTACGAAGGTTCTTCGCACGAAGAGGGATCCCAAAGACGATTACATGCGATAATGCACCGACATTTCTACTAGGCGAGCAAATCCTAAGAGATACCACGGAAAATATGGTACACAGCACGGAGTTTGAAAGCGAAATAGCACGGCGAGAAATAAAATGGAGCCATATTACCCCTTATGCACCGTGGCAGGGTGGATTCTACGAGAGGCTAATACGCTCCATAAAATCCTCACTGTACAAAACGCTAGGAGTGCGCACCATTACTTTCGATGGCCTCAGGACAATGCTCACAGAAATCGAAGCGGTGTTAAATTCGCGCCCCCTTACGTACCAAGAGGAGAAATGGGAAGAGCAACCACTACTCCGACCCATCGATTTTCTACAACACGACATGATCCTAGACTATCCCCTACGATATATGGGTGAGGAAGGGCGCGATAAGATTTATCATTCCCCCGAAGAGGCACAGCAACTAGCAACCCAGCGACAAGCGGAAGCAGCATTAAAAACATCAATAGAGCTAACGGAGAAATTCTGGCAAATTTGGAGGGAACAATATCTCACGGGACTTCGAGAACAACACAAAAAGCGGATGGATGAAAAACGAGGAACAAAGAAAACACCAGAAAAAGGCGACATCGTTTTGCTATGGGATGCAATACAACCACGAAACGTATGGAAAATTGCACGAATAGTTCAAATAGATGACTCACCTTTGAAAACAGTAAGAGAAGTCACAGTCGAAACTCCCAATAAGCGGATATTGCGACGTCCAATTAATCGAGTAGTGCCGTTGGAGATCGATAAGGATGAATCACCCACAGTTCAACCGCAAAAAGATGCAACAGTTCCGTATAACTTGCGACCGAGAAAGAAGATCAATTACAAAGAACAGGAATTGGAAAAACCAACACAAGGAAATAATAAAACATCCACCTCAAGAACAGTAGCCTTGTTCACAATGATGTGCCTGTCTCTTTGCATGGGATCAGCGACCGGACTAAATAACGACAGTCATCACCAACTTCAGTGTAAACAAGGAGGAGTAGTCTTGACTCAACTCACCCGGCATCCGTATGAGATATGCGCAGAAGATTATTGCGTGGAATTCCGTAAACCAAAGCAACAGGAGATAGTAAAATTCCCAGCACAGATTACACTCCACGATTTCCTGGTAAAATGGAAAACATTCGACGGTACAGAAGTGAACATAATAGAAACAACCTGCAGAGCAGCTCCGTTTTGTGGAGAAATCGACTGCACATTTTGTGTTGTGATGATTGCCAATCCGGAGTGCTGGCCTCGCACAGCTATCGCAGTCACAGGCCTCATAGTATACCTGGGAATAGCCATGTGTTACTGTCTCTTCCACGTACCGGTCTTAATGGGCACACCACTACTCTATGGCCTAAAAATCACAGGATATCTGGGAAAATGGCTAATAAAACTAATATACATGGTTATGATCGCACCGTTTTCAACAACCCACCGTAGACGCAGGAGACGACTTTCCTTGTCGGAGGGCGCCATACTCCTTGCTATAGTCATGTGCACAGCACTGATGCAGGCCTGCCAGGATGTGGATATCTTCACTCATCAAAGCAAGTCCTGTTACAGATCGAAACGCAACGAATATTGCCACATCGACACCACAGAAATCCTGAAAATAAACCCTTTCAAACAGGAAGCGTGTATACGATTACGAAGCAAGGAGACGAACGTTTTAGAGGTAAAGCTGCTATGGAAAGCTCTCGAATTAATATGTGAAAAACAAACAACGATCTTCACAAGAAGCACCAAGTACGCGCTGCTGGATAGCAAAAGATGCCCGCACGCTGGATCGTGCACCGGAGAAAAGTGCGGAAAATTCAACCGAACCTCCAAAGTACCGGAGCTACACAGAGCCAACCAGTTCCCAGGGATCACAGGCTGTGTAGAGAGCTGTGGAGGCCCAGGATGCGACTGCTTTTACCCTAGCTCAGGATGCTTGTTTTACAGGATCTACCTAATACCCAACGACGAGAATATTTATGAAGTCTTCAAATGCGCCCGATGGAAGCAAAGAGTAACCCTGCAATTGACGGTCAACGAAGCGGATAAATCACAGCGAGTACATAACTTCTATGTACTCCCTAACCAACCGATGAATATACCGCCGTTCATCATCACGCTCCCATCCATCAGCACTCCACCCACCCCCATGCTCCATTCAAGCTTCCTCACAGACGGGTCACGGTATGCAATTGCACCACCTTATCTCCAACCACCGCTCGCGTGCGCCTCACAGCAGGATGCCGCGAACCTCACTTGCGACGTGAGGGAGGAATGCGACTGCAAACCAGCGGAGGTGAGGATGAAATGCGACTGTAAGGAAGTGAACCTCACAGCACATATAAGGGAACCACAATATACGCTACCCATAATACGACCCAATCTCGAATTTCGAGCGAAAAACGGAACAGTCGTATCAAAGATACCGCAACTTCCAACAGCGGAATTCATACTACGAATTAAAGGAATGTTCAGCACAACATCAATAAAAACGGACGCAATATGCACTAGCGAAGACGCGCATTGCACGGGATGTTATAAATGCGCAAAGGGAGCTAGAGCCTTGATCACCTGCAGATCTACCACACCTACACTGGCGGAGATCCAATGCGGTGACAGTGCGTTCACAGTACCATGTAATGATACAGGAGTGCCAACAACCATAAGCTTTATTAGCAACAAGGCACTATTCTATCGACAATGCACAATCAAATGCGGTACAACACGAAATAATTTCAAAATCACAGGACTACTACACTATACAGGTAGTCTACAAGGAGCCGCACGGCGCGTCCTGGAAGGCGAAAGCGAAGTCTATTCGAAAATTAATTTGCCGGATTTGGGACATCTCGCACAGACCTTCCTCACATGGTGGATGACGCTAGCATTTACGGCGGCGTTAGTTGTACTCGCTCTTCTACTGACCTACTTCGCGGTGACCAACGCTTTCCTATGCACAATTGTAACCACCATCGTTCGCATGTTCATTGCCTGCTTCAGATTGGTGTTCTGTCTGCTTCGGGTCTCGTGGATGGTGCCTTTCCGATGTCTTCGTGCATGCCTCGCGAAGAGAAGAAAATCTGAAGAAAAGATTCTGTAAATACGCTTACCTTTGAAAAGGAAGGTCCATGATAGGCAAGTCCGGCCGTCACAGATTCAAATATAGCGATCGGTCACAGATTGCCACCGTATACTCCAACAAATTTTTTTTTTGTAAGCCTCAGCTGCCTCCTTTGGCTTCGAGAGAAACTTCTTTTTTTAACGTCATCGGTCTTGTCTAACTCCGAGTACTTCCTTTTTTTTTAACGCCATCGCTTTTGTCCAACTCGGAGTACTTCCCCTTTTTTTTAACGCCATCCCTATCGCTCTTGTCCAACTCCGATATTTTTTTTTCAACGGCTGTTCCTCGGATGATGCGAAGGATGTTGATGTATCTTTACTGCAGGTCAGGGTCGGGTACTCTCCCTTTTGGCTTCAGTGCCGCCCGGAATAAAGTGGAGAGTTTGCACTTTGCTTTCTCACAGCATATGGCCCAAAGCAAGGCCAAGCAAACCCCTTTATCCTCTACCGGGAGGGCCACCCGGCACACTAAAAATTTTTTTTCGCATTGAACGGACAAACACTGTGTCCACTGCGATGGGTTCTTACGGGCGGAATCAATCTTCCTTCGACGTCCAATCATCGTCTGCCGGCACTCCCTCCCTGCCCGCCCTCTTCGGAAGATATCGCGTCTAGTCACAGAAGAGAAGCTCCTGCCCAGTCTACCACCAATTTGCCGGTCTTGTTATTACCGGAGAGGAGCTATTCGTCTTAAGGACCGTCACAGCACAGCCCTCTCTGTGGTAGACCGCCCACTTCATACCCCTCCCAAAAAAAAATAGTAATAATAAAAAACAAAAAAAAGGGGGGGATAAGGCAGGGAAAACGCCGAAAGGGTCAGGGCCACCTAAAACTAATTGCGAACAACAAAAAAAAAACAAAAAAAAACACAGCGAATAATCAGCAGAAATACCAGAAATACACAGAATAGAATAGAATAAAAAGAAAAAATTCGCTCAAGCAAAGCTAGCTTGACGGCGATATCAAAACATAAACATCGCCCGATTACTCCAGCGCGCAAGTGACATCGCGCCTACGGAGATGAAATATAGTGATAAACAAACACTAACGTACTCACAGACCACAATAACGTAAAAGCAAACCGCGTCACAGGGGTCTACACCCACCTCGACGGCGAGGCCGGAGGACACAGCACAGCTGTGATAGATTTGGCCGTAACGCTTTGATGATTTGCTGAATTAACATCTTGCAGAGATTCAAGATTCGGCAAGCTTGTAACTCTCTCGATTATGGAAAACGCAGCATCAGGGTGGCACAGTTCATCGTGAACACAGCTCTTGTCAATTCCCTTATTAACAGCTTTTTTAACAGGAAAACATGGAACAGTGGCCTCCTGAGAAACACGCAGAGCTCCAACGAAGAGTGAAGGAGGAATTTGAGAGAAAGACCTTCATAATTGAAGCGTCACCATCGAGATACACAGAAGCACAGATCCGTCAAAAAATAAAGTTCAACGGCGACAAGTGCAACGAATTCGATGATCGACTGGATCAGGCAAAGTTAGACCTTATTGCTTTGAAACAAAGGAGATGGGAAACGTCCTATACAACATCGGAATCGTTGCGATACATACTGGAATTCAAGGAACTGCGAGCGCGACATACCGAGGAGAAGGGAGAGTTGATTTCATGGTCAGACCAACTACTCCTAGCCCATGAATGGTATGAAATTTTGGTAGCAGCGGACGAAGCTGAAGAAATCGACAGAGTCATGTTCTTAAACGAATTGGAAGAAACAATCGTTCAGGTGCCTACACGACCTGGAGAACTTGGTTATCCCGAACCGAAGCAGGTCCTACGAAGGTACAAAAAGGACACCATAGGACCAATCCTGCACAGAATTCGCAGATACGATACCCTCCTAGACGACGAAGCCAAGGAAATCTATGAGGTCGAACAAGAAATTAGGAGGGGCAACGAAAGCGAGTGTCGTCTACTCAAAGAAATGTACGGCGCCCTCACAGGACTGGAAACGGAGCTGCAGCACCAACGAGAAGCCCGGGAGTGGCCTCAAGAAAAGACTTCAAACTGGGACATACTGCAACTCAGGGCGTCGATAGACGACCTTCGAAAGGAAGTAATGCGTCAAAGGCATGACTCTGACAGAAACAACAGGCAAGGAAAGGATAACTCTTCTAAGGAAGTCGACGAGTCCATTGCACAGCTTAGACTCGAGATGCGCCAACAGCAAGAAAAGATCCGAGGATGGTTCGAAACACTATACGAGGACGAGAAACAGATAGTGGCACAGGAGAGAAACAAAGCCACTCAGATGATAAATGAAGAAATTCGGGCACATCGCGGATATCTTCACCAGGAGACGTCGCGACTGGAATTACAATTTGTCGGCTTGGCTTCACAGATCAAAGAGGAGGCTGAACGTAGGAGCAAGGAAGCCACGAAGATGTTGAAACGAATCGAGGAGAAATTAACGAAAGCGAAGGTAAGGCATACCACAGAGGAATCACAGAGGGATAGCAGTAGTGACGCAAGGAATCAGCCCATCAACACAGCTCGTAAACGTTCCACACGCGCTTCCAAGAACAAAGCTCACGAGGATGACACGGATGAACAAGAAGAGACATCGGAACAGAGAGAGGCTCCAAAAAGAAAACGACCAACCCCGGAAACGACAACGCGTGCGGATACACAGAAACTCGACGAGCTCATTAAAGAGTATACACAGGAACGGGAAAAACTTCAGCATCAGATACAGTCATTGTCGTGCCCCGAAAGACGACTAGGCGACAAGAGCAACGGCAGTGGGCTTCCGATGTGTGTGTTCTGCAAGCAGTATGGAAGTCACTACTCAGACGCCTGTCCTCGAGTGACGGCTATCAAGGACCGAGTGGCTCTACTGGATAACGAACACAGGTGTCACCGCTGCCTCGATCGACATACCCACGGATGCATCAGACGGAGTTGCTGCTTCTACTGCAAAAACAGCGAACAAGGAGCGACAAACGACCACCACGCAGCTATCTGCACCCTACCAGATGAGGTGCAGCGCTTACGTCTGCGCGACGAAGAAATCCAGGCACGGATTGAAGACTGCAAAAGAGAACTGGAGAAAATCGAAGGGGGAAGAACGATGGATCACAGCGAATCAAGTCACAGCAAGGAAGATCCTGGTCCTTTTTCTCGACGCTGAGGCCGGAGTATACGAATTATTCTATTCGTATTCATTTGCCGCGTTCAAAGAACAGTGGCCTAGCGCGGCCGATCAGCTGTGTTTCCCACAGCTTATGTTTATGCATTTGTTATCAGTTCGCTTATCAGTAGATTCCTAGGCTTTTGTTTATGTTTCATTGTATATATAAGCTGGGCATCATGTTAGCCATTTAGTTGTCTGAGTTTTATAGCACGCTTTTCTACTAACGCACAGAACAATCACAGGGTCACAGAATATCACAGGGTCACAGAATGATCACAGTAACAAAACATTGATAGAATGTTAGCTTTGGTTTAACCCTAAGTAGTCATATTATTAACATTATATTAGCATATTATTCATTATTCGTAGTCGCATATGTAGTATCAGTAGTATTATAATAAAGGTTTAATTACCCAAGTTTGAGGTACACGCTGTGCACAAAAGTCCCGCGTGGCACTCAATCAATACCCACACACAGCACAAAAGTGCATTCAAGATGAGTCAAATATATTTTTTTGAAAACCAAGTTTTAATAGCATAACTTTCATTGGTTCAGCGCTCCTTTGTCTCATCGAAAGGTAGTCAGAGAAATTCAAATGAAAAACGTATTTGTTAACATAGAAACGGGCTTTGAGTTTCATGTGTACAGGCTGCGCCAAAATTACCTGTGCGTGTTTGCTTAAAGGCAGCGGACAGGCAAAATGGACCCCTGTCAGATTTTGGCAGTTTCGGGTAGTGGACCCCCCAAGTACACCGTAGCCTCAACCCCAACTTCCAATTGATGCGCTAAGTCCTGAAAAAAGCGCTTCAAAACTCCACCAGCCCCGCCCACTTGCATTGAGTGGGCGTTATTGGTGGAAGTTTGAAGCGCTTTTTTCAGGACTTAGCGCATCAATTGGAAGTTGGGGTTGGGGCTACGGTGTACTTGGGGGGTCCACTACCCGAGACTACCAAAATCTGACAGGGGTCCATTTTGCCTGTCCACTGCCTTTAAGTGCTAGAAGGATACAAGGCGGGTTTGTTGACGTTTCAAGCATGCACATGTTTTCACAAAACGTTAGCATCGTGCTGCTATAGTCAAATAGAATTTGGCTGCTTATTTCGAAAAAATCTCAAATCCTCTTAAAAATGGAAGTGTATTGTGTACGTAAGCACAATTCGAGAATTTACACGATATTCTTTTGAGAACATTTACTCCTGTTTGATATTGGGCCTTAAATTTGAGCAAGTCTTCTCAATATAGCTAGATTTGGAAACCGGAAAGTTGATTCAAAGATGGATTTTCTATATTTCAAAAACACGCTTGGAGACAGCATATCGAAAACCAGTGGTATTTTCGCCTTGCTGAGTGCGCTTGAAAGTCAGCAAATCTTATACATGAAGCTGAATGTCTGTTTGTATGTATGTCTGTGTGTATGTATATGGCATACATATACTTCGGGGCGGGAAGCGCGTCATAGGCTACTTTTCGTTATCGATCGATATCGATTTTATCGATTTTTGTCGATTTTTTACACATTTGAAGCTACGGGGCTGGGAGTGGGTACAAGAGGGTAAGTGGGCATGCTGATTACGGATACAATATTAGTTTTTGGATTTATTGATTATCTTCATCGATTTATTTTATCGATCTTTTGCTTTTCCGAGCTATGGGATGGGAGTTGGCACAAGAGGGTAAGTGGGCATGATGAGCACTGACACAGCGGGAATAGGGAATTGGCATGTAGAAGTGGGTACAGGGAAAGGTTTTACAGAGGTAGAACTGCGACCTTTATCGTATTGACACAGCCGAGAGGAGCCGGGTAAGCCAGCTAATGTCTTTTAAATTAATTTTAAAGCCATTTTAACAAACCACTCATAGGAGATGTTCTTCTACGGCTCTCATAAATAAAAAAATGCTTCTATCGGAATGTTTTGCGCGTCTAGATTCTTACAATCGACTTTGAACGTTGGTGTTGTTGAATGTTTGAAGGTTGTTGTTCGTACGCAAGTATTTTTCTAAAAACATTTTCGTATTTTGCGAAAGAATAAGCTCAGTGAACGCAACGAAAACTGTGTGACATGCAAAGCGTGCTCTACAAGCTCAGTTCAGAATGTTCTGGAAGACTTCACGTTTATTTAGTTGCAGAGCAAAACATGAACTAGAAATCCCATGTTTGCTTCTTCTCAAAACTATCAAAAAACTATTCTGTTTCTTTCAATCCTCTCATTCATAAATAGTCTTTTTGAATTCTGCAAATGCCTCCAGTAAAGTTTGATTAGAACATTCTATGGCACTTATTTGAGCTTACATTTTTCGGTGGTTTTCCCGTGGCAATGCTGCAATTTTAACGCATAATTTTGGGCACACTGTAGATTACTGACAAGCAAACCATGTTCAGTCAAAATGGCCGTTAGGGGCATAAGGTATTGAAGAGCATAAAACGCTGATTCCAAATCTCCCTTCCTTATCTGCGGAACAATCGTGCACGGCGAGTTATTGGTGTTTGTTTATTAGAGCAAAAAACCAAATGTGCTGGTAGGATAAAATGAGTTGCTGAAATATGATATGCTTTTTACAATGCAGAGTATTTATTGAGTGAAGCAATCTAACAATTAACACTGCTCCATCAAAGCGTTAGAAAAAAGTACGGCTGTTTTTGTCCTAAAGGCCGGGCATACTTTATGCGTTATTGTCGTCGCAATTTGGTGAGAGTGAGGCCTCGAACAGAGTTCACGCGATTCGGCCGTCGCGATTCAATCGCTAAAGACAAGTGTTACGAGTACATTGCATGACGATCTTCTTGTAATTTGGTTGTAATAGTTTTCCAACACGACTAATCGTGGCTAACTATCACAACCGAAATACAAGAAGATCGGCATGCAACGAACTCGTCACACTTGTCTTTAGCGATTGAATGGCGACGATCAAATCGCGTGACTGCCCGAGGGCCTGAGGATGCAAACGCTGCGACTATATCGCTGGTTACTTGTTCACGGGCATCTCCTGCAGCGATTCGTGCATTCTCATACTCGAGCACA
This sequence comes from Cylicocyclus nassatus, assembly GCA_958299035.1. Taxonomy (NCBI): domain Eukaryota; kingdom Metazoa; phylum Nematoda; class Chromadorea; order Rhabditida; family Strongylidae; genus Cylicocyclus; species Cylicocyclus nassatus. The sequence goes on from CATQJL010000223.1 coordinate 14,703,584, forward strand.
CGACATACGTCCTCAAACTGCTTACGAGTATTTCTATAACTCGGCCTGATTTTTTCGTTTGTATATTCATTTTGTACTACTGTGTTAATTTCAACCGCAAGACGGGCGTATGTCAATAGGCGCGATTTTTATTGCCAACTGGACAGCAAATAGCACATATTTAGTGTTTTATAAGGTTCTGGTTGTATTTTAGAGTTTAGAGGAGATATATTAGATGGCTGCACGAGTTTTCCAGTCTTACTATTTCAAAAGCGATTCAAAATGAAAATTTCGAAGATCAAAAACTCATAAAAATGCAATTAATAACAAACTTGCATTTATTTTGGTCGAATTTTCAGCAAAAGCCTTCAAACTCAGCAAGTAGTAACTTTATTGTCTGGTGCTTTTCAAAGACTTGGGTAGCCCTAAACTTGAGTTTTGAGTTGGTGACACCCAGAGAAATCGCGCCTCTTGACCATCTCAGACCGAATAGAATTTTGGCGCTTTTCTAGTGACCGTTTTATACGTTCATAGTCGACTTGGCTCAAACTTAGCTCAAAGGTTTATTTGAAAGACTGATGCCAAATTTCATATGCGCCATGTGCGCTAACGCCATTTTGGGGTACTAGTGGAATATGTAGACGTCAAAATCATGATCTTGCTGAAACTTGGCCTAGGAGAATTATTCGACATGCTAATTACAAAAAATCGTACTCTTCTTGCGTGTTGCGACCTTACCGCAAAGTTACGGTGGGTATATGACAGGGGTGTCAAAGTTATAGCCTGCCTGAAACTCGTGCAGTTCAGTTATCTGACGTCCTGATCGCTAATATCGGGTTCATTTTGCATGATAAAGTCTTTACATATATTTTTGTGATCCAAGTTGGCCTGAAACGTGAAAAATGTCTAATCGATAAGTTGTAAAATTGTGCAAGCGACATGTTTATATTTGTTGTGTATAATTGAATTAATTTTTGATTTTCAAAATTTTTCAGACTTTCGGGGTTATGGGCTCACAAAAATTTTGAAAAGCATAGCAAAAAATTTTTCTGAGTGCGTCAGAAAAGATTTCATCAGAAGAAAAATTTTTGCCCCCTTCCCCCGAGCGGAAATCCTGGGCACGCCACTGGTATATATTCGTGCTCAGCAGCTAAACACCCTCTTCTTCTTCCCTAGTTGAAGTTTAGAGCAAATCCGTGGGTTTAGCCTTATACCGTATACCAGCCGTAATTAATGAAAGGCCCTAAGACTCAGAAAGAGTTTGATGTTAGTAATCAGCACGTCACCCTTTACTTGCACATTCAGTTTTTTGCTTCAATAAATGCTCATTATTCCTCGTCCATTGCATTCCGCAAGTTAGAAAGGCAGATTTTGAATCATCGCTGAATGCCTTCTGATATGGTATACATCACACTCGAAAAGGCCACTTTGAATGAGCACGCTTTTTTTGTAAGCACTAAGGCCTCGGGCAAAGTTCATGGGATTTGATCGTCGCGAATCAATCGCTATAAGGCCCCGGTCAGACTTTACGCGACTCAATCGTCGCGATCTAATCGCCAAGATTTCCATTCATTTTCATTTCACATTCAAAAATGTCGGGCTGGAAAAGTATCACAACCGAATGCAAGTTGATCGGCATGGAATGATGTTGAAACAGTTGTCTCGTCGCGACTCAGTTGCGACGACCAAATCGCGTGAAGTCTGCCCGGGGCCTAAGAAAAATGTTACGACTTCATTGCTTGTCGATCTTCTTGCATTTCGGTTGTGATAGTTAGTCACGATTAAACGTGTTGGAAAACTATCACAACCGAAATGCAAGAAGATTGGCATGCAATGATTTTGTTTCGCTTGTCTTTAGCGATTGAATCGCGACGATCAAATCGCGTGACTTTGTCCGAAGCCAACACAACAAAAATTACGAACCTTGCTAGAAAGGTAGCAAAGCTGAGAGCTGATCCTTGCTCAGTTGACAGTTTGCCGTGGTTGATATGCAATACTCCAACATTTGAATTGTGTGGATGAAAATAATAAATGCAATGGATATAATAATACTTAGCCCTGCTGCTCTACTAAAAATAAGACCTCGAATATGTGAATTTGTACCGTCCGCTGCAGTGACGGGAATGGTACAGATAACCGATCAGTGCTGCTGGATGAGAAAAATGAGCACAGTTTGGGCTAACAATATTTGCTTGCCTGTGTTTTACAACGAGGATTTGAAAAGGCGTTATGTGAAGCTTTAACCTCTCAGCACTTTCAGTACTAAAGTTTTTGAAAACTTGAATAATGCTGCCAGTTTCCTTCAGTATTATATATATTACTAGCTGGCTTACCCGGCTCCGCCGTATCCGGACCAAACTTGGCACACATACACTTCGGGCCCCGGCGGGTGTCACAGTCCACTTTTCGTTATCGATCGATGTCGATTTTACCGATTTTTATCGATTTTTTTGCAGAGTTCACCTACAGGGCTAGGAGTTGGCACAGGGGGGAAGTGAGCATGGGGATTCCGAATACAATATTAGTTTTCAGAATTATCGATTACTTTTATTGATTTTATCGATTTTTGTAAATTTTGACATGCGAGGCTGGGATTTTGCACAGGGGGTAATCGAGCATGCTGATTACGAACACAATATTAGTTTTCAGGATCGTCCATTACTTTTATCGATTTTATCGATTTTTTTGTAAAGTTTGACCTGCGGGGCTGGGAGTTTGCACAGGGGGTAATCGAGCATGCAGATTACGAATACAATATTAGTTTTCAAGATCGTCCATTACTTTTATCGATTTTATCGATTTTTTGAAAATTTGAGCTAGGGGGCTGAAATTTGGCAAAGGGGTGTAATCGAGCATGCTGATCACCCCCCTTGGGGATGATCAGCATGCTCGATTACCCCCCTGTGCCAACTCCCAGCCCCGTAGGTGAACTCAGCAAAAAAATCGATAAAAATCGATAAAATCGATATCGATCAATGACGAAAAGTAGCCTATGACACGCGCCGGGGCCCGTAGTGTATGTGTGCCAAGTTTGGTCCGGATCGGTTCAGAAATGGAATTTTCTATTCGGAACATACGTACACACAGACATACAGACAGACAGACAGACATACAGACAGACAAACAGACATTCAGCTTTATATATAAGATATTGTATTCATTATTTTCTTTTCCGTATCCCTCTTCTTTGAGCAACCACATTGAATTTTTGATGCTAGTCAGTTTTGACTTCATTAATTCAATAAGACAGCGCTGGCCACGATTACTATCTACCTTTATCCTCGCATTTTCTACGTTTTCGTAGAATAGAAATAGCAGTCCTGCATTTGTTGAAGGTAACCTTTTATTTCGACATGATGGAGATAGCAGACTTGCTTGCCTTCTAATGAGGCACCTTCTGAGTTTTTGTTTATTTAGATTTTACAAAAAGTGCTAATGAAGGAAGCTTGTTTAGTCGAAATGGCCTTTTTGAGTAGAATGTATATTAATAGGTCATTCCGAAAGTAATATCGCTTTTTTCAAGGGGACGCCACACCTGAAGGAAAAAAGTTTTCTGAGAGTTCTTGGTAGCATTCGATGCAGCATTTCATCCTCTTTTCAAAAGCGTTGGAATCGTCGCAGCACAGTCATTGAGCTCTCGGAAAATAATCAAAACCTGCGACCCATGTTTTTTGAGATAATCAAGTCTACAATTTTTCAAAACTTTCATATCGATCCTCAGAAGGATTTCAAGTAACGATTAGATAAAGCAAACCCTAAGGATACAAAACAAATTTTTTCCTTCACATACTTCCTCAAAATTTTTTAACAACATTTCAACCGATGCTACCAATTTCCATACTTGGTAAACTCAAATCTCGTAGAACATCAATGAGAGAGCAGCTTGGGTGCTGTTTGATGCAGCTTTTTCTCCTCTTTCTAATAGATGTTTTTTGTTCCCGACTTGTTCAGTCTTCGGGGCTGAAATCGTCATAACTCATGTTTTTGAACGCGCCCAAGGCTGTACCCGAAAAACAAGAAGTTCAGTATTTCAAATCCGCAAACTTTCAATTTTTTTTACAAAATCAATATTAAGTCATATATCATCATGGAAGCTTCAAATTCCGAGTAATTACTGATGTCTAATGTAATTGTGGCTGAAGTAGGCCTGCCAAAATCGATTATTTTTATAAAAAAATCTTTAAAAAAAGTACGGCGAGAATGAAAAAGAGAAAAAAGCTGTTCTGTATCCTATAAGGTTTGCTCTATCTAATTGTTGCTTGAGCTCCTTCTGAAGACTGATATGAAAGTTATTAAAAATTGTGAAACTTGACCATCTCAAAAAACATGGGTCGCAGATTTTGGTTATTTTCCGAAAGCACGTTGAGTGCGCTGCAAAGGTTTCATTACTATTAGAAAGAGGATGAAATTCTGCATCGAATGCTACCAAGACCCCTTAGAGATCTTTGTTCCATCACATGTGGCGTCCGTTTGAAAAAAGCGAAATTACTTCCGGAATGACCTAATATATTGAAGGGCATAAAACGCTGATTTTTGACGTGCCTTCCTTATCTGCAGAACGTTTATGGACTAGGAGTTATGAGCGTTTTTAGAAGAGAAAAATTGAATGTGCGTTGAATGAGTTGCTAAAATCTTACCAGCCCTCAAATAATGCAACCAACCGACGCATTTTTTTTATTTTAGAGTATTTTTGAAGCGTTCTGACGATTATCACTGCTCCATTGAAGAGCTAGAAAAAGTATCATTGCTATTCTTGTCCTATTGCACATTCATTTTTTTGCTTTAATAAGCGCTCATACCTCGTCCATAAATGTTCTGGAGGTAAGGGAGGAAGAGATATGGATTTAGGAATTTATGCCCTTTAAGGTAGTCTACACCCCTTTTAAACAGGCCACTCGACTAAACATGCTTCCTTTATAAGAGACTAGCTTGCTTACCCGGCTCCGCCCGGCCCTGTCAAAACACTGTGTCAAGGAACACTATCCCTATTCCTGTACGAACCTTTCCCTGTGCTCACGCCTACATGCCAAATCACTATTCCCGCTGTTTTAGTAAACAGCATGCTCGATTACCCCCCCCCCCCCTATGCAAACTCCCAGCCCCGTAGCTCAAACTTTGCAAAAAATCGATAAAATTGATAAAAGTAGTGGACGATCTCAAAAACTAATATCGCAGTCGTAATCAGCATGCTCGATTACCCCCCCCCTGTGCCAACTCCCAGCCCCGTAGGTGAACTCTGCAAAAAAATCGACAAAATCGATATCGATCGATGAAGAAAAGTAGCCTATGACACCCGCCGGGGCCCGAAGTGTATGTGTGCCAAGTTTGATCCGGATCGGTTCAGAAATGGGATTTTCTATTCGGAGCATACGTTCAGACAAACAGACAAACAGACGTTTAGCTTTATATATAAGATTTAGCTGAGTATTGCAGTAGTTCTTCTACTTTGCGCAATAATACAGGATTGCTACTTCCAACAAAATGTGTTCTCATTTTGCATTACTCCAGTAATTCATCGGTTGTTGTACCATTCTTACTGCATTCAACGGGGAGAGGAAAACCACATGACTGAGAGGGTAATTGCAGCAGCGGCATGTACCATCCTCATCCATTCGCGCTAGTGCGGCCGGTGATAAGTGATAACTCTAAATCGCAAGTTGATGTGTGAAATGTGAGATACACTCACCCATATGATTGTCGGGCCTTCTCGTTGATTGTTCTTAATCTGGCATTCTAATACAAATTACATTTCCAATAACCACGTTCCTGTTCCCGTTTCCAATATCTCCTTGTTAGATTTGCAGTATGGAGCGAATCACCCATCGTTTTTCGTTACTGTAGGATTACGTAGGAACTTCAGCAAGACTTTTGAGCCAACGAGGGCCCTATTTCGCCTCAGAAAGATAAGCAAGCAAACTGTGTTCAACACTATGCTAATTGTAGTCGCTGGAGCCAATGATCATCGCATTTTACAGCAATGCTTCATAACTTAACTGTTGGGGCTATGCGGGCGGCCGGTGATAGGTGGTAACTCTACATCTCTAGTTGATGTGTGCGATTATATGTTCGTCAGGAGCAGATTGTAGGGAAATGTGAGGTACACTCATCCATGAGATTGTCGGGCCTTCTCACTGATTATTTTTGGTGTGACATTCTAATACAAACTACATTTCTAATAACCACGTTCCTGTTCCCGTTTCCAATATCTCCTTGTTAGATTTGCAGTATGGAGCGAATCACCCATCGTTTTTCGTTACTGTAGGATTACGTAGGAACTTCAGCAAGACTTTTGAGCCAACGAGGGCCCTATTTCGCCTCAGAAAGATAAGCAAGCAAACTGTGTTCAACACTATGCTAATTGTAGTCGCTGGAGCCAATGATCATCGCATTTTACAGCAATGCTTCATAACTTAACTGTTGGGGCTATGCGGGCGGCCGGTGATAGGTGGTAACTCTACATCTCTAGTTGATGTGTGCGATTATATGTTCGTCAGGAGCAGATTGTAGGGAAATGTGAGGTACACTCATCCATGAGATTGTCGGGCCTTCTCACTGATTATTTTTGGTGTGACATTCTAATACAAACTACATTTCCAATAACCACGTTCCTGTTCCCGTTTCCAATATCTCCTTGTTAGATTTGCAGTATGGAGCGAATCACCCATCGTTTTTCGTTACTGTAGGATTACGTAGGAACTTCAGCAAGACTTTTGAGCCAACGAGGGCCCTATTTCGCCTCAGAAAGATAAGCAAGCAAACTGTGTTCAACACTATGCTAATTGTAGTCGCTGGAGCCAATGATCATCGCATTTTACAGCAATGCTTCATAACTTAACTGTTGGGGCTATGCGGGCGGCCGGTGATAGGTGGTAACTCTACATCTCTAGTTGATGTGTGCGATTATATGTTCGTCAGGAGCAGATTGTAGGGAAATGTGAGGTACACTCATCCATGAGATTGTCGGGCCTTCTCACTGATTATTTTTGGTGTGACATTCTAATACAAACTACATTTCCAATAACCACCTTCCTGTTTCCGTTTCCAATATCTCCTTGTTAGATTTGCAGTATGGAGCGTATCACCCATCGTTTTTCGTTACTGTAGGATTACGTAGGAACTTCAACAAGACTGAGCCAACGAGGGCCCTATTTCGTCTCAGAAAGAGAACCGAGCAAACTGTAACTTCAATACTAATAAAAGTCGCTGTAGCCAAATATGAACTTTGCATTTTACAGCAATGCTTCATAACTTATGCCAGTTAAATCACTAGCTGTCTTTACAGTGCTTCCTGAGACTGTAGTTACACTACCTAAAAAGCTTTACCGTAATTCTACAATCATATGAGGTTGATGGTGGCTCATACTGTAAATCTAAGTTAATCGCTCTACAGAAGGTACCTGAGGGCAGGCAAAAGATTTGTTGTCAAGAGAGATATTAACGAACAAACAGCAGCAGTATACATACTTTTGAGACACTTTGTGTATTAGCGGAACTCCAACCAGACACTCGCTGAAGTATTACTACAAAGGAATGAACTTCAAAGCAGAAAACCTCTTCAGAAAGTCTTCTACCGCGCTTTCTCAGCCCATCAACTGCCTGTCTGAGTATAAAAATCCGAAATTGGGCTTTAGATAGAAAGGTCGCAAACTTGATGACCATGCCAAAGGACTGGTTCTTGACAATTCTGATTATGTTGAAGCTTGAAATTAATTTGTTAGCTTCGAACCACCGAGTTGATGAGTGGGTCAATGTGGTCCCTACCGCTTTTCTCGCTCATAAATCCATCTCTTACAGTGGAACTTGGGCGATTGCTTAGTTAAGGGCCTGCTTCTCGTAGCATCAAATATCATTACCCTCGATTCTAGTGGAAAAAATGACGCTAACGCTGACGCTAATCAAACGAGGACAGCCCGCGCAGTTAAATGGGAGACCGTAAGCTTTGAAAGTGGCATAGGAGAACTCGTTTTTGGTAGTTTATTTGCAAAACTCGCGCACGGTTCTGCTGCCAGCAAGTAGAGCTCCGCACAAATTCGTAAATGAGGCTTTACAGCAAAGTCTCACAGACTCCTTATCTTGCCATTTTTCAGAACAAAGATGTACCTTATTATTAGCCTTACCCATTTGGAAATGGATTGATTAGTAGGATCACTTGACAACTGATTATATTTGTTACTTTAGTCAATTGCTTTTGTATAAAACACTACGAACTGTTTGGTAAGCCAACTAAGCATTATAGGTCGTTGGACATAGCAATTTAGTATACTATGTAAAGCTGAGAATATTTCGAACATGTGCTGTCTTGGAAACTAGCCTCACGAAGCTGCATATTCCATCATTCTACTTTAGCAAAAGTGAAGAGCTATGAAAAAGCGGAGTCCCTTGCTGGATGTAAGCTGCGCTTTCTTTGCTGTAATTACCGAGTCGCCGTTTGATACAATCGCACTTCTAGTGATGCACATGAGAAAGCAGCTTTTGGGTAGGACTGCACCGCAATTCGAATGGTACATTTGTTTGGTCTGACTTTGTAGAGGTGCGATAACTACTCGGTATTTTACTCGTATCTGCTCCAAAAATGGTTATGTTGCAAATTAGACATTCAACATGTGACACTGGGCATCCGAAAGCCCAAGAAGATTGTGTGGATATAAGCAGAAATAGTGGAAGGTTGTACTCTTCGCAGATTGTGACAATGATGAAAACTACGTTTGTGAAAGAAGACCTTACGATACAGAACATTTGTTCAGGAGAAGATGATTAGCAATGAGATAACGTGCCATCTTTCCAACAAAATCCGCCGTTGTGAGGCATTTTTTTACATACGTTATTGTGCTCTAAAAATTAGCAGAGTAATGGGTAACAGAATTTCTCTGCACTTTGTCCGCGTTCAATCTTCGACCTCGTAATCTGTTGCAATCACTATATATCAACATAGCAATCATGGTGTACGTGCTAGGAGGTGTTGAACTGAGCCTTCCTTCACCTTTAATATTTTCAGTCGCTTCTACAGTGCTGGCCAAAACTATAATTCCACCCTGAAAACTGCCGTAACTCATCTGTTTCTCAACAAATTAATGTGAAATTTGGTACAATTGGTTTAACATGCTACCATCAGTAACCAAAACAAATCCCGTTTTTGTTTGATTGTTCAGGAAAAAATCAAAAATTCCGGAAAAAGCAGGCTTGAAGGTTGGCCAAAACTATAATTCCACCTAAGGTTTCTGTCCACTAAAGTGATTCTCGGCTTCCAATGTAATTTGTGCCTACACATAGTCAAAAGTCAAGACAGTCGCTTCAGTCCAGCTGTGTCATATGTTTATAAGAAACGTTTATCTGCTCTTTTTCGCTTAAAAATACTTTCATGCGTATTTCGTTCCCAAGAATGTGTTTTTATGAGTGATTTCGCAGTTTTTTGACAGGTTTGGAAACGATACTGCTTCTTCTATCTTATAAATGCTTAGCGAAGTGAGAACTAGAAAAAAATTTGAGTTTTCGTATTTTAAAGGGCACCCGACATAAACTCAACAGCAAGCCTGCGCTCACATTTTTGCTTTTAAACTCTTTCTGCAATGTTCTCATGATGGAGTAAAGCAATAACAATGTTGTACGTATGAGAGTCCGGATGCAGTGGTTGCAGATTTCCGCAGGTCTTAGCATGCAGGCTAGTTGAGGAATTCATCCTGCAAAAACTGATTTGCAAAAAGCTTTGAACTTATTTTTGGTTCTGACCGTGATACTCATGTGAGTCACAAGGCATTATACAATACAGGGTGTTTTCACTATCTAGCACTAAAGAGTGACAAAAAATCAGGAAAGGTACCACTTGGTAAGTACGTTGGGATTGCCTAAATATTATCATTGAACCGCGAAAATTTATGCTTTGAAAACGAAGCAAAATGTACTTGGCCAACAATCGCAAGTATAGTGTACGAACTTCTTTTTATGTAGACGATGCTTTACATCATTTTGAGCTTACAAAAATAACCAAGGAGGCAAAAATTTGAGCGCAGGCTTGCTGTAAGGTCTATGTCGGATGCGCTATAAATATGAAAACTCCGGGTTTTTTTCCTGTTCTCACTTCGCAAAGCTTTTATAAAATAGGTGCAGCCCTATCGCTTCCAAACCAGTCAAAAAACTGCGTAATTACCCATTAAAACACATTCTTGGGAACGAAATACGCATGAAAGTATTTTTAAGCGAAAAAAAGCAGATAAACCTTTCTTATAAAAATATGACACAGCTGAACTAAAGCGACTGTTTTGACTTTTGATTATGTATAATATATGCACAAAATACTTTGAAAGCCGAGAATCACTTTAGTGGACAGAAACCTTAGGTGGAATTATAGTTTTGACCTACCTTCAAGCCTGCTTTTTTCGAAATTTTTGATTTTTTCCTAATCAAACAAAAACGGGATCCGTTCTGGTCACTGATGGTAGCCTGTTAAGCACACAACTGTTCGAAATTTCAGATCAATTCGTTGAGAAGCATATGAGTTACGGCAGTTTTCAAGGTGGAATTATAGTTTTGGCCAGCACTGTATTGTTACTTTACGTGGTGGGTTGTAAGCTTTTCAAGACTTACCATATTCAATCACAAGAAGCTAGCAGCCTTTTGGGGTCATAAATAAAAAAAATCAGAAATGTTATGGAGAATATGCGTCAAATGCAGTTCTCTCTAGTGTGCTAGAACCTGTAGCTTTGACATGAAAGCTTGATGTGTAACAATATCATGGAAAACTCTCATTGAGAGCAAGGGCAAACGGACTTGTATGTATGCACGTACTTCAGCGGCTTCAAAGCACTGTGTTAAAATTTGAAAAGAGCAAAGATTATGAAATAGATCAAGAGTGATGCGGCTAAGCTGAACTTTCCATGCAAATAACAAATGAATGTCCCATAGTACCTTTTTTTAGAAGCACATGCGTCAAGTGAAATTTTGGTATACGCATAAACAGGGAACTTGGTTACATGGTCCGATGCTTACTGCGTGTGCGTTTGATCAAGGATATAAAGGGTTCAGCCAGTCGAAATGGAAAGTAAACGTGGCATGAAGCTAATTTGTCTCTTTCTTCTAGTGAGTTCTTAGTTAAAAAATAGTTCATCAAAATAAGAAACATTTTTAGGTGTTGTCTGCCTTTTGCAGAGATTGCGATATGAATTCAATAAGCAGTGAGGTGCAAAAAGCTGGATTGATGTTGCCCGAGTTTGTCAACTTGGTGAGTTAACCAGTATTTTTTGGCAAAATTGTTTGCTAAGAAAACACAAGAAGCGAGCCAAAGTTGCGAAGCACAGCAATTCTTGACAATTAAGAACTAACCATAAAGTCGGATACGAAGACTATTTAATGTTTTTATTACCATTTCAGAAATTTACTTGCCGACACAGACAAAAGGCTCGAGAATATGCAAAGTATAATGTCAGAGGAAACCTGGATGCGTTGATCGAAGAATTTTTGCTGTAAGATTTCATGAATTATTATTTGTAATTTATGTATTTCCAATGATTTACAGAGAGACGCCTCCGAGAATAATAGCTAGAAGATTGTGGTTCAAGGTAAGCAACTTCCAGTGTATTTTTCGCATTAGTGCCTTTCAATCCGCCATTCTACAAAAGCTCGGCTGGTTTTCAATTAGTGATGCTTGACTGCAATGGCTCATGAGCTATCATAAGAAAAATTATTCAAATTTGCCATTGAAAATCCACTTAATCAATGATAGTCGAATTTTGCAACTCTCGAAGAAACTATTTGAGCCTAGTGCTAAAGGAATTTTTCTTGTATATCAGAAATCAATTTGCTCGAATATATTCTGAAATTTATGAAATACGCTGAAACTGTATGTGGCGTAATGGTATGAGGTATGCTTCTATAGTACCAGATCGGACCACGGCTTGATCCCACTAAACTAAGTCTCTAGAAAATGGTGAGTTGGTTTAGAGTAAAGAGTTCAAATGCACCGACCTAATCGGCTGGTCTCCGCAAGTCACTGTAAAAGCCCTGCACGCACGCCTTTTCGGCCATGAAATAAAATGTTCAGCGCTTACCGTAAAGGGTTTTGGAGACGCCGAATTCCGAACTGTAGCATCGAAAAGTTGAGCGTGTAGGCCTGGTCAGCACATGTTCTGTAGACTTTCTTAATAGTCGAATGCTGCCCATGCCGTTTTCTGTCTTCTGATAAGTTTGTCCTTTCTGTCGTTGTTCATGTTGATAATGCGCCTTAATTAAACTAGGAAGTGGTCTCTTCCACCGGCGACCCATCCAAATGTAACTGTCCTTTACTGCATAAGGTGTTTTTCATGAGCTGCGTCTTCGTCCGATTGATTTGAAGCCCTATTACGTTTTCATTCAACTCGCTCAGCATCTCTCCGGCTTCGCAACGGATTTCGAGAATTTAACGATATCGCCTGCGAAATGAGATTCGAAAGGTATCGCCATTCACTTATCCCCTTCTCATACCAGCCGCGCTGCAGCGCGGCTGCGCTTTGGCGACAGGGTGTCACCTTGAGGTACTCCTTTCCCAGTGTAGTTTTGGAGAGGATGGTCAGATAGCTGAATCATTGTTATGCATAATGTTTTGAAGTCCGCTGCTGTTCTTAAACAGGTAGGATCCACTCGTTGATCCAAAGCTGTTAAAGCGGCGTTGAATCCTGTCAAAAGCGCTGTGGTCGAAGATGTGAAAAAGATGAGGACCAAGGTGGTTGATATTTGCGAGAGATTCTCCACGACTCTTGAGACGGCTTGAACGTGATTGACAGTTGAATCCTTTACGGAATCCGGCTTGTTCAAATGGTTGTGCTTCATCTAACGTCGTGACATGATGATCTTTGTGAGCAGCCTGTAAAGCGCACTTGACAAGTTGATCGGTCGGTAAATTTTCGGGTCTTTCCTCCTGCCTTTTGTGTAGGAGAACGACGACGTTAGATGAAGCACAACTGTTTAAACAGGCCGGATTGTGCGGGTTATCTTTTACCGAAAATCCTTTCCTTCGTCATTACAGTTTGTGACAGCCGGCTCTCAATAAGCTGGTGATGATTCCATCCGGACTAGGAGCTCTGCCTGATTCAATGCACGCTATGCTTCGCGTATTTCTAAAGGAAGGATTTTTAGCGGCTGCTCTCCAGTGTGAACGGTAGAGTCCAATACGGACGTCATAGAGCGAAAAACTTCGTTGCAGGTTCCGTTATTGCTTCCATTTCGCGCCTGGAATTTACTAATCTTCCGTCTTTACTCAGTGTGGCTTGTATTGGTAATTCGTGTTCTTAGATCTCTCCGTGGCGTACTTGGATCTGCGTGCAAGCTTCTCCTTTTCTGTGAAAGTCTCTTGGTGATGTTCGTCAAACGTCTATTATCTCTTTTTTTTTGCGAGAGTGCCTGCTCAGCACAGCTGTAGTACTTCCATCACCTTCCCCAAACCTTCTGTTGGATCTTCGCGTTCCCTCCAGCAGTCGGCTGGCGTTCTCGAAAACGCGTTCGTCATACGTGGCCTCTTTTTTAAGCCTCGCACAATGGGAAGATTTTCTCTCCATTCTCTAAATGATACGGATCTTCGCTTGGAATAAACGGTGGTCCGAGCCTGTGCAAAACGACGGACCACTGCAACATCGACCAAACTTCATCCCCTATTAACAGGTATATAGATGGTTTCCCTATGTGCTACCATTTGGCTACTCCCATTTCCAACGGCGATGTTCTTTCTTTTGGAAAAAAAATTCCATGAAACAGTGCTACGAGCCGCTATTATGAGTCCGACGCGTCTGTCTCCGTTCTCGTTTCGTCTTCCCCAACAAAATTATTTCCCAATTATATCACCTTCTTAGACTTGCGTCTGTCCTATCCTTGCGTTAAAGTCGCCAACGATTAATTTATTGAATTTCTTTTTGTATATGGCGTATTCAAGCTTCTCGAAAACCTGATGAGCTCGCTTTCATCAACTGCTTCTGTAGATGAGTAGCAGTTGATGACACTTATCTTTCTCTGAAATGGAGGGTAAGTCAAAGGACAGCTAGTCGCGGTAACAGAATGTGATAAGTCGACGAGCTTGCTACCGGATAGGTGTACGACAAAACCGATGCCTCTGACGTTTCATGTCGTAGCGTTTTCTTCTAGTATGACAGGGACTCCATTATTCCTCTTGAGTGTAACCGAGGTTTCTGTTCTTGGTTTTCTGTAATGCAATCGCATAGTAATATGCGGTTTGCGGCGTCTAGGAGGACATAAAGCTCATGGGCTAAAAATATCGTCCTTGCATTGAGTGGAAAACAACCTGCATGTTTTGTTGTGTACGTTTTATTGCCGAAAGCATCTATGGACATCGTGTTCCTGCACCTAAGATTTCTTTCTCCCTCCCCTCACCGCTCGTACTGCCATCGTACGTCCCAAACGCAGACGAACACGGTGCGCAGGGTACTGAGGCGATTATTTGAAGTTGACATACAAAATTTCCCGCCATGCCTAGATAGCCAGGCTGGGGCGTTCTAATTGTGTCGAAGCAGTCGCCGCTCCTTCGATGTTGACGGTTTTTGCACCCTCGCGATTTGACTGGCGCTGTCAGGTAGGTGGCAAAGGATCCTGACATGGTGACTTTGGGTGGTCTGCTCTAGCTGGGTTAACGCGTGAGGCTTGCTCACCCAGGCGCCCCTCGTACACTGAGGCTGCAGAAGAGGGGAAGACGAGATCCTATTTTTAACAACTCGCAGTTTGAGATATTCAAGTAGTTCCTGCGATAATTCATTTGAAATATTCATATTCCATTATGTCATGTCTTGCAGGCTTCACTAAAGTGACTATTTCAGTTCAAAGAACGAGAAAGTGTAACATCCGTACATATGGATGAAGTGGACAAGGTGTACTTCGCATGCTTCACGGGAGAAACATCAATTGCATGTTCCTCCTCATACTCCCCTTTAAAAAAACTTTTCCCATTTTTCATGGAGAATGATGCAGATAATGAGGTTGAAGATTTCTAAAATTTTCTTCAGTAATAATAATTACTTTTTTGATAAGTCTTTGAAGGCGTCATTTTTTTAAACTCTGCACTACTGCTGTTGTCGCCATCTTCTTGTAGTGTGCGACCGTACAAGTTCATCCACGCTTCTTTCGCATGACCATCTTTCTGTCATCTTAGTCTTTTAAAAAGATTCAAAATGTGCGTTCAGCGTGGAAATAGAAACATCTGTAACCGATCTTAGGTATATCTCAGCAGGATAACAAGTTGAACGGACTCAAAGAGCTCTATTCGTAATTGATGTAAAACATCCGTTAACGGCATGATCTTTTCATTCAAGTTCACGAGAAGAATTTTGTACACTATCCACTATCCACCACAAGTCTACGAGGGTATTTTTACTTTTGTACGCACAAGATCCAATATGAGCCACACACGGTGCTAAAGATTTGAAACAAGTTACGTTCACTATTCAACAACCATATCACTCTTAGTTATTATGAAAGAATTTAGCAACAGATTCTAAAGGTACGGTCGCATGGCTGATAAGTTTGTCGACAACACAGTATATGTTTCACTTTTATGTTGATCGCTTGTAACAATTTCTTGTCGCATGACTAAATTGTGCACAAATGATGGTAGAATGAGAAGTTCCAAGTAAGCACGCACAGCACAGTTCACACGTAAATAAATCGTGCAGAAGTGAAAACAGCATGGCTTCGTTTTAGCATAAACATGAGAAATTTCGTTTTTTCGATTTCGAAACGAGGAAAAAAATCCAAGGACGGTACCTATGAGTGTCTGATGTAGTGTGCAATTTTTGTGAATCTCCAAGTTGGCGATTCACAGAATTGTTTTTTGAACAAAGATTTGAATTTTTTCGCCATCATTTGAGCCTTTAGTACGCACATCATCTTGTAGAGCTTGCTTTGCTCTATCGAATTATCTCTGGACCCCTATTGAAATTGTGATCTGTGTGACTTATCGCCGTAAGAAGTGAGAGTGTCTCAACACTTATGTCACAACCTAATACATGACAACATGAAATTATAAAGAAATATCGGCGTGAGACAGTGGCGTACCGAGGGCGGGGGCGGGTGCCCCCCGAAATTTTTGAAGGTTACTTAAATGTGTTATAAAATGTGCAGGGGACTTGTATTTACTTGTAAATAAAATTTGAAAAATTTTCAAAAATTCAAATTAGCCTCGTGAAAAAATTTTCTTCGGGGGCGTGGCTACCGCCACGCCCCCTTTTCAGAAATTTTGGGGTCAGGAGCCCGGAAAAATTTTGGGAAACATCCCAGAAAATTTTTGGGAGTGCGTGGCTAACGCACCTTCATCGAAAAAATTTTTTGTCCCCCCTCCCCCGAGCCGAAATCCTGGGTACGCCACTGGCGTGAGATTATTTTAGAGCCTGACGCGAGCACATTACTACATTCAAGTCATCCGAAATGTGATTGTTGTCAAATGCAAACAAGGTAAATGATTCAAAAAGTTGAAGTTTGCCGAACAGGGTACCGCACCCTGTAGAGTTATCAGAGCAGTAGCCGCCTTATCGTTTAGAAAATTTTATATTGGTTGTGCCAACAAAAAAATCGTGAAGCATTTCCAATTCTGTGGCCGAAAGCTAGTCGTATATTTGCATTTTGATATCGCCCAAAATCGGGCTTTATAGTTACCGTAAAGGCACATACTTCTTCCGAGCATCCAGAAACTCACCAACCAAACATCCTTGCCACCTATGCTCCTCCTTGCCGTTCCACTTTTCCTTCTTGCTCCGCTTCAGACTTGCGTGCGATATTTCTGTGGATGTTTCGGAGGATAATTCATCCTTCCTGGTGAAATCGCTCTGAAACAGCACAACATCCTCATCGCGAATCAAAACAGCTTCATCTGTCGTGGTAACACAACTATGCGAAAATGCTTGGTCTGAGCGTAATAAATTTTTATTTTCTGGATATGAACAAATCAATAAATTTGGTCTACCCACCTTTTAGTCGCCAAAGTAGCTCAAAGAATTGGCCATAGGTTGCCGACAGCTGTTGCCAGGGTTACTGGGCTGCCAGTGCTGTCAGTCCTTGTGGAATCTCATAGTATCTGTGTGCCGTTACACGCTCTCTAAACGGCAACTCCAAAACTCGGCAACCTCGGCAACGCCGGCAACCCAGACAACCCGGCATCAGTTGCGCCTACCTATGGCCAAACCCTATGGTAAGCAATGTAGTGCTAAGTTTCGGCGCTTGAAGTAGTCAGAAAAATCCAGATGAAAAACGCAATACAAACGGACTTTGAGTTTCATATGTACAGGCTGCGCCAAAATTACCTGCGCGTGTTCGCTTGGGTGCCAGAAGGATACAAGGCGGGCTTTTTGACGGTTTAAGCATGCATATGTTTTCACCAAACATAAGCATCGTGCTGCTATAGTCAATCAAAACTTGGCTGCTTATTTCGAAGAAATCTCAAATCCTCTTGACAATGGAAGTGTGCTGTGTACGTAAGCAGAACTTCGAGAAACTTACACGATATCTTTTAGGAACCTTTACTCTTGTTTTGATAGTGGGCTTTAAAGTAGAGCAAAGCCTTCTCAACACTGCTAAGCTTGGAAACCTGAAAATTGATTCAAAGATGGATTTTCAATTTTTCAAAAACATGCTTGGAGACAGCATATCGAAAACTAGTGATATTTTTGCCTTGCTGAGTGCGCTTGAAAGTCAGCAAATCTTATATATGAAGCTGAATGTCTGTTTATATGTATGTCTGTGTGTACATATATGGCACACATATACTTCGGGGCGGGAAGCGCGTCATAGACTACCATTCGTTTTCGATCGTTATCGATTTTATTGATTTTTTGTCGATTTTTTTACATAGTTCAAGCTACGGGGCTGGGAGTTGGAGTAATCAAGCATGCTGATTACGATTACAACATTGGTTTCTGAATTTATTGATTATCTTTATCGATTTTATCGAATCTTTGCAAATCTCGAGCTACTGGATGGGAGTTGGCACAAGAGGGTAAGTGTGCATGCTGATTACGATCAAAATATTAGTTTTTGAATTATCGATTATCTTTATCGATTTTGGCTTTTTGCAGATCTCGAGCTACGAGATGGGAGTTGACACAGGGGGATAAGTGAGCATGCTGAGTACTGACACAGCGGGAATAGGGAATTGGCATGCAGAAATGGGTACAGGGAAAGGTTTTACAGGGATAGGGATGTGACCTTTATCGTAATCTTTTGGCACAGCCTCTGTACATAAGGTTATTGTTCGTACGCAGGTATTTTTCTAAAAACATTTTTGTATTTCGCGAAAGACTAAGTTAGGTAAACGCAACGAAAACTGTGTGACAGCGCAAAGGTGCTCTACAAGCTCAGTTCGGAATGTTCAGGAAGACTTCATGTTTATTTAGTGGCAGAGCAAAACATGAACCAGAAATTCCATGTTTGCTTCTTCTCAAAACTGATAACCCGTTTCTTTCAATCCTCTCATTCATAAAAAGAAGTTTTTTTTGATTCTGCAAAATGTTTACAGTAATTTACAACATTCTATGGCACTTAATTGAGCCTACATTTTTCAGTGGTTCTTCCGTGGCAGTGCTGCAATTTTAACGCAGATAATTTTGGGCACCCTGTAGATTACTGGAAACATGTTCAGTCAAAGTGGCGTTAGGGAGCATAAGGTATTGAAGAGCATAAAACTCTGATTCCGAATCTTCCTTCCTTATCTGCGAAACATTGTGTACGGGGAGTTCTGCGCGTTTATTTATTAGAGCAGAAAATCAAATGTGCTGGTAGGATAAAATAAGTTGCTAAAATCTTACTAGTTGTAAGAAAACGTATGATATGTTTTTTTCAATACAGAGTATTTATTAAATGAAGCGCTCAAACAATTAACACTGCTCCATCAAAGTGTTAAAATAAAGTACGGCTGTTCTTGTCCTAAAGGCGAGGCATACTTCTTGCGTTATTGTCGTCGATTTGATGAGGGTGACGATGTAATCGCTGCGACTAAATCGCTAGTTACTTGTTCACGGGCATCTTCTGCAGCGATTTGTGCATTCTCATACTCGAGCACATGACATACGTCCTCATACTGCTTACGAGTATTTCTATTACTCGACCTGATTTTTTTAATTGTATTTTCATTTTGTATTCCTAAATTGATTTCAATTGCAAAACGAATGATATTTTGACGCCTTTTTAATGAGCGGTTTTCTACGTTAGTCGATTTGGCTCAAACTTAGTTCAAAAGGGTTATTTGGACCACTGATGCCAAATTTCATATGCGCCATGTGCGCCAACGCCATTTCGTTGGCACTAGTGGGATATGTAGACGTTAAAATCACGATTTTGCTGAAACTTAACTTAGGAGAATTATTGGACATGCTAATTACAAAAGATCGTACTCTTTTTGCTGTTGTGACCTTACCGCAAAGTTAGGATGGGTATATGACAGGGGTGTCAAAGTTATAACTTGCCTGAAACTTCTTGCAGTTCAATTATCTGACGTCCTGATCGCTGATATCGAGTTCATATCGCATTATAAAGTCTTCACATAAATTTTTGTGATCTAAGTTGGCCTGAAACGTGAAAAATGTCTATATAAGTTATAAAATTGTGCAAGCGAGTTGTTTATATTTGTGTACAATTGAATTAATTTTTGATTTTCAAAATTTTTCAGAAGACAATTTTCGGGGATATGGGCCCGTTTTTTTCACCTTCGGGGTTATGGGCCCGCGAAATTTCGAGAAGCATACCAAAAATTTTTCTGGGTGCTCAAAAGAGAATTCATCAAAAAAATTCTTGCTCCCTTCCCCCAAGCGGAAAACCTGGGCACGCCACTGGTATATATTCGTGCCCAGCAAGCTATGGAGCAATCACAAATACAAGCAATATTACAAATTACTTATAAAAATATTCTCGAACTGAAAAGCACCAACCGTAGCAATTTCGAATGTGATTTTCCGGATTTAAAAATAAGTATAGTTGAAGGCAGAATTATCACAACTCAATATAACAAAACGGACAGCTTCAACTTTAAAGTTAACAAATTTACTCATTCAGGATCACATATCAGTCTGAATGTCAAAATTGCAATTATTTACAGTGAGATTTTGAGATTTTATAGGACTTGTACTAAATTTGAAAACTTTGTTGAAAGACTAGAATTACTTATAGATCAACTTTTAACACTACAGTACACTCCCAACATCATTTCTAATGCCATGATCAAATGTTTGAATAAAAATAAATACATATCATACAAGTATTTGCAACTACAATCCTTCAAAACCACTAAAACCTTTGTTACTAAAATGCTCACAAAAATGCAACTCAGCTGATTTTTTTGACTTTTTTGATCTATTTGCTCTACCCCTCATGTATAAATACCCCCCTTAAACCAATCTGTCCCAGTGCACCACTCTTCCCTACTGACGAGCCTCGGGAGTGGTTAACACTATAGTAACCTGTATAGGGGTAGAGGCGAAACAGGCGTAAAGAACCCATCATATCAATATTTACTATTTAAAACTACTAAGATTACTAGCGTCCGAGAGGGAAACCCGGGACACTAGCTAATCTTAGTTGGTAATCTGTTTCCCTATTATTGAAAAAAATTTAAAGTAAACCGTTATAATTCAAGTAACCACTTAGCCAACAGGCAACTCTAGGCCAACTGGTCAGCTATCAACAGATAGCAAAGTTTTCTTACATGAATCACATCAAGTCTCAAAAAAATTACGTCTTACCCGTTAAACCTTTTAGGAATTTCATTTCATTACCTTTTTTCAACTCACAAAGTTTTCATTTGAACTACTCATCAGCTTTCATTTCATCTATAGGATAACTGAACCATAACAAGTATTGGTTTCATCAATGTCAGCGTGCAGATCTTTTCGCTGACCGAACAGTAGCATACTGGCAAGATATATCAATTCATCAATCGACAAATCCAACACTCATATTCTGATATTCTATCATTAACAGTCACTCAAAATGGTTTATGTCAGCAGATAAAACAGGTTAATCAAGAGTAAAATTCTGAGCATCTACTATAAGATCTCAAGTCAGATCACTGCGAGTCCACATGCTATGATAGAGAAGAATCAGTAGTCATGAGTTCAGTTGCACCTTAAATCAGTCTTATTAATAAGGAAACAAATGAACGTAAACTATCAAGTTACTAACCGATTAGAAACTCTTGCTAGTGCTTGGGCGGTCAGAATTGTTCGACAAGGCAACCTGAAAGCAACAGCATCATCTACTTGCTACTTCAAATATTTATTAAATATATATATATAAATTAATTAATTAATTAAAATAAATGAATAAATTTATAGATAAAAAAAACATACTTTCTTATATTTCTTTGGAATAGTACTATCCTCTTGAGAACGTCTCTTCTTTTTTACCTGCAATACAAAACTATATTGATTTTGATATATAATTACCAACATGCCACATCAGAATAATTCTCCTTATTCGAGATTTCTTTGTTTGAAGCATCAACTTCCATATCAGCGCTTCCATCCCCAACAGATTCCTTTTGTTCTTCAATGGTCAAACCAGGTAAAAGTAATTCACCGATTACAAGCTTTCCCTCCTGAAATATACATCATTGCATAATTATAACATTAAACACTTATTCCCCACTGAAAGAGACCACTTACTTCTTCTTCTTTCTTCAATTTCATATCCAGTAATTCAGAAAGTGGAGTCCCGTTCCAACCAGGTACTTTCCAATTGAGGCGACGGGCAAGGATGACAGGGTCGTACTGAAATTAAATTTCTAAGTTACAATAGAAGCCTTTCAATAAAAAAGTCACTTACCATCCCCAGGCCCACTATTTCAACTTTATTCCTACGAATACGCACTTCAGGTCCTCTCTTTCGTGCGGCTTGATAACACTGACGAATTTGCAAACGTAGAAGTAAACTGAAAGATTCATTATAGAATATTGATGTTTACAAAAGATAGCCCGACAAAAGAACGATTACTAATGAAAATCGTGGAATACCTAGGCAAACTGTTAACTACAAACCAACGGGAAGAAAAGTTTGAAGAAAAACCAAAGAATTTCCAGACAATGGGAGTCAATGAACGAATTTCAGCTTATGATGAAAAAATGGGGAGAAAAATGAACAATTTCCAATCCAGTTTAGTCAAAGGAAAGATTTTCGTTCAAAAAGGTGAAATACTAAACGTTTTTGCCAAAAAGATAAGTCAATACGAATAGAGGTACACGATTCACAGCCAAAAATAATCAATGAAGAATAATACGAATTTCAACTTCAGGCAATCCATCAAAGAAAAATTTGACGATTTGCAGCAATATAGTTTCAATTGAATGATAACATTTGAATTGATGATGCAATCAGGACGTTTTGGTGTAATGATGGATGTAATTACAGACTTAGTTTTCATGACGGTCAAATTTCATTATGATTTGTGACTGAATGTGTACTTGCGACCTTACACAGAGTACGACGGAAAAGGTTTACTCCAACTAAGGTACTTCTTGACCCTTCTAACACTTCAAGGGAATACCAAAACACAGATATTCGGATATGGCACGAGTTCGAGTCAAAATTAGTGAATTCGAGGTGATCTTCATACAAAACGGTGAAAGACTGAACAATTTTCGGCCAAACTGGGTCAGTGAGAAAGATTGAACGATTATCTGGCAAATCGGGTCAACAAGAATAGCAATGAACAATTCGAAGCTATGAGTAGTAAAACAGAAGAAAATGGCATGATTTTCTACTACTATGGTTTACTAGGAAACAAATTTGTGCAAACAGCAGCAAAGTCCGTCCATATGAAACACATATGAACTGAAGAAGCAATCAGACGTTGGTGTAATGATAGATGCAATTACGAACTTGGACTTTGGGACGGCTGATTTCATCGTCATGAATTCTGACTACATGTGTATCTACGACCTTGCACAGAATAAGACGGATATGGTTTATTCTAACCATAATAACCGATTCCAACACAAAAAGAATACCAAAACACGAAAACTGAACTGTTTCGAATCGAAATAAGTCAGGTTGACAGTCTCCAACCGAGAAGGTGAAAGATTGAAAGATTGAACGATTTTCTAGCAAAAATGGGTCAACTGCAGTAGAATAAACGATTCACAGCCAAAAGTAGTCTACCAGAAGAAAATAGCACGATTTTCGACGGCTACGAATCAATAATTGGCAAGGGTGAACTAGATGCAACTGGATACTTACCACAGTCTATTCTAATCTGTTTGACGTATCGTTTGCTCCTGCAGTAGGAGTATGTTGGTCCCGTGCTTCTTGTTATATTCTTTCAGGACCTCTTTTCCAATACCTGTGTACCAACGCCAAAATGCATATGTAGCCTTGACCTAAAAATAAAATCATTCTTATTCGGAGGGAAAAAAAAATCTAAACATTACTTACGCTTATTGCGAAAGTATTTGAACCAATTCCACACGGACGTGGCCACCCCATGGGATGCCTATCATCCTGCGCATCGTACCTAGAAATATTAGGTCGTTCCGAAAGTTCTTTCCATTTTTCCAACTAATCATAAAAACACGTGGAACGAAGAAAGGAAAACGCTTCAGGCACTGTCCGACGCAACTTTTCTTCCTCTTTTCAACTATCATATTCTTGTGCCGCTCGCTCTTGTGGTCAGTGAGATAATGGCCAAAATTTCAGACCCATGGTTTTTACCATGTCCAAATTTGGCAATTTTTCATTATCTTCTTTTTTGACTTTTGGAAAAGCTTTGATAGCAATCGGATAGAGTAAACAAAGTGCAATATCATGCAATTTTTCGGCATCTATAGCCAGCCTCAAAACATTTTTAGGATTATTTTTCTGATGCCATCAAATTCCACTTTTGGGGATGTCAGAAGCCATAGAACATAAAACGGCGCACAACTAAGGTGTCATTCGATGCAGCTTTTTCTCGTCTTTCTGATGAATGCTTTTTCTTCTTAGTTTGTGCGGTCTTTGACGATAAAATTTCCACAAATCTTGATTTTGAAACCGCGTAAGGGTATACACGTGAAATGCGAAATCTTATATTTTGAAGCGGTAAACGCTCAGTTACTTTGTAAAAATAGTGGACAATCATAAACGACTTTTGAAAGTTTCGAAAACCGAAGATTTGTTGATGTTCAGAGCGTTTGTGTGTTTTGTGACTTTGAAAAAGTGAAGACTTCTGGAAAAGTTATCTCAAAAAATAATGGGAAGCCAGCTGAAATTGCCAAAAAATTGCATTGCATTGCACTTTGTTTACTCTATCCGACTGCTATCAAAGCTTTTCCAAAAGTCAAAAAAGAAGATAGTGAAAAATTGCCAAAGTTGGACATGGTAAAAACCATAGGTCCGAAATTTCGGCCATTACCTCACTGACCACAAGAGCGAGCGGCACAGGAACATGATAGTTGAAAAGAGGAAGAAAAGTTGCATCGGACATTGCCTGAAGCATTTCTCTTTCTTCGTTCCACGTGTTTTTATTATATGATGAAAAAACGGAAAGAACTTTCGGAACGACCTAATATTTATGTAACTTTGATACAAACCAATATTTCTCTAACTTACCCTAATATCCTTTGTATATCTTCGATCAGGACGTCAAAGTTCTTTTTCATGCGTATAGGCAAATTTATAATTTTAATGTATTCTTGCAAGACACGTACGTTGACACTCTCCGCAAATCGTTCCTTTCTTTCTTCCATGTGATTATTTAATATATACAATCTAGTTAGGTGCTAACGACATTGAAATTATAAGAATTAAACATTTAGTTAGTTAGAGCAATAATCAAAAAATTGTTAGACTAAAACTTAAAAGACACGGGGACGTTAATGAGCAATGGAAAACATTGAATATCCTACCCAAAAAAATAATTTTGACTCGTATCATATCATTTCGTAGCAACCCGCTATCAATGCACTTCGTAGCTACCCGTTAGCCTTATAGCGAGTTTTTGTACACACGAAGATATACTATATAAAAAAGGATTTTACAGTACCTAACTAGATGTAACCATCAAGGGAAGGCAAACATAAATAAGCCCTTGCTGATAACTTCCCCTTTTTTGTAAAAAATTAAGAACAAAACATAGGGGGACAGGTTGTTACCTTACGGGCTGGTTAGTTTAAACCTTTTTTCCATTCAGTTATTTTCTTTTACCTTTTTACAGTAATACTACCGATGGGGTCAATACAAGTAGCTACTGGCAGGGGAGGGTAAGTACTGCGCCTCCGGTGTATTACTTTCTTTAGGGAGCGCCAACCCCTGGAAGCAGTCCTTCCGAAACCTAGTGTAACCTTCCCTCTGGTATGGGATTAAGCCATTCTTTACCTTAGATTTTAAGCTTAAAAACAAAAATGCGCATACATGTCTCACTTCATCTTCTTACTTTCAGGTCACATCTTTCCTTAGGAGTAAGGTAAATGGCGAATACAACCTATTGCATTTTGGTACCGAAAACAAGGGCTATGCATGTAATTCATCTTGTAGTATATGCCATAACTTTCTTATCCATGACAACTACATCAAATAAAAAACAACTGGATTGGTAATCAAGACTTATAAATCCGAAGAAGCTAATTGCAAATCAAAAAATGTAGTATACTGTATAATGTGTTCAACTTGTGGCTTGCAATATGTAGGTATAACTACAAGAGAATTTGGTATTAGGTTCAAAGAACATTTACGTGGAATCAAAAGAAAAGAAGAAAATAAACTTTTATATAAACATTTTAAAACATGTAACAGTGACAGTAATATAAAGGCCATTATATTAGATAACTCTCTAGAAAATAAAGACACTGATATTCTGAGAGGTAAAGAATTATTTTGGACAAAATTACTTATGACAGCCATGCCATTTGGATTTAATGATAATATCAAAGGCTATGGTAACTTAACTATGATAAGTAACCCACTTAACCACAAAAGCAATCATCCTTTTTTCAATCTGAACATAACCAAAGTCAGAAATAACCGTGGTAATAAAAGAAAAAAGAAAAACAAACTAAAGAAGGGAGCTCAATCTATAGCAGAAGAATTACAACAATTGATTGCTAGTAATCCTTCATATTATGACCTTTACAAAGTACTGAAAAATAAAAATAAATATTACATTAGTTCTCTTATTAACCTCGTTACACTTAATACTACAGCTCTAAACATTCCTACTCATTACAAGCAAGCACTCTGCTGCATATTGTGTCATTATCACTTTAGCGGAACCAATTCTACTAACCAAAAACCCATTTTCATTAATATTAGATTCCCATATTATAGTACAGTTCTAGATGAGATTAGCATCAATAAGCTTATTAACAATAAAGATATAACACATTTGATCAAACAACATAGCCAAAAACCTTATCAACGTATTAGAATCATTTATCAATATAATAAACACCTATCCACAAATATATTTAATTATAACAAATTTCTCAATAGTCTCCAAAACCTCGATATTAATAACATGCCTTGTGACTGCAATTCATACAAACAATTTGTAAATCCCAATTTCAACCATGTAGTAACAGGAGATATTAATATTTTTGAAAGAGAACCTATTTATGAGATACTAAGCAAAGGAACAAAATTCCGTCATTCCCCTAACCTTAGTCCAAAACAGATTTACGATTTATGGATTGATTTACTTAAGACAATCACTAACAAACATAAAACTAGACATTCCTTATCTGATATAATATCCAGCAAAATATTAGAAATACTAACCCAGTCCTTTGTCAGAATTAAACATAAATTGTTATACCCTAGAAATAAAAACTTAACCCCTCCTCTTTTTAATATCAGACAATTACAAAAATTCTTTATTTTTTGCCCATTAGATAAAGCTAGTTCTAATTATGGTATTATTTGTAAAAAGCTATATCTTTCCATTTTAACTAAAGAAATGAATCTTCAAAGAGACGTACAAGACACACTAGTATACGATTATTTGGGTAAAATTAATGTTCAAGATATCATTAGTAGACATAACAGCCTAGCCATTAATCTTCACCTAAAACCAAATACTGACGGAATTATTCCTAACATCTATTGCATCCCTAAACTTCATAAACATCCAATAAAATTTAGATTTATAACTGGTGCAAGAAACAGCAGTATCAAGCCTTTATCAGAAGAACTTATGCGCATTTTATGTTTTATGAAAACACATTTTAAAAATTATATAAATATAGTATACAATAACAAAAATTGCTTACCAACGTACTGGTCCATCAATGACATAAATATCTCATACATTCTTAGTAACATAGTAGACACTAATTTGCAACTCTATTCCGCAGACTTCACAAACATGTTTACTAATATTCCACATGATGTTATCTTAAAAAACATAAACGCTATACTCAAAATATGTTTTAAGAATAGTAATAGTAGGTACATTGTTAGCAAAAACAAAAGTTTACATTACTCTAATACACCTCTGAATGGAACTAATTTTAGAAATTATAAAATAGAAGATATAATGTATCTCACTCAATTCCTCCTAGAAAACAGCTACTGTAAAGTCGGACACCACATTTTCAAACAAAAAATGGGTGTCCCACAAGGAAGCAGTGTTAGCCCAATTTTAGCAGATTTGACTTTGTCATATATGGAATATTCTTGTGCTTCTACTCATAAAAAATCTCATAAACTTTTCATACCTTTTAGGTACATGGATGATTTATTGATCATACACAACATGGAGCAATCACAAATACAAGCAATATTACAAATTACTTATAAAAATATTCTCGAACTGAAAAGCACCAACCGTAGCAATTTCGAATGTGATTTTCTGGATTTAAAAATAAGTATAGTTGAAGGCAGAATTATCACAACTCAATATAACAAAACGGACAGCTTCAACTTCAAAGTTAACAAATTTACTCATTCAGGATCACATATCAGTCTGAATGTCAAAATTGCAATTATTTACAGTGAGATTTTGAGATTTTATAGGACTTGTACTAAATTTGAAAACTTTGTTGAAAGACTAGAATTACTTATAGATCAACTTTTAACACTACAGTACACTCCCAACATCATTTCTAATGCCATGATCAAATGTTTGAATAAAAATAAATACATATCATACAAGTATTCAACTACAATCCTTCAAAACCACTAAAACCTTTGTTACTAAAATGCTCACAAAAATGCAACTCAGCTGATTTTTTTGACTTTTTTGATCTATTTGCTCTACCCCTCATGTATAAATACCCCCTTGAACCAATCTGTCCCAGTGCACCACTCTTCCCTACTGACGAGCCTCGGGAGTGGTTAACACTATAGTAACCTGTATAGGGGTAGAGGCGAAACAGGCGTAAAGAACCCATCATATCAATATTTACTATTATAACTTGCCTGAAACTTCTTGCAGTTCAATTATCTGACGTCCTGATCGCTGATATCGAGTTCATATCGCATTATAAAGTCTTCACATAAATTTTTGTGATCTAAGTTGGCCTGAAACGTGGCCTGAAATGTCTATATAAGTTATGAATTGTGCAAGCGAGTTGTTTATATTTGTATACAATTGAATTAATTTTTGATTTTCAAAATTTTTCAGAAGACAATTTTCGGGGATATGGGCCCGTTTTTTTCACCTTCGGGGTTATGGGCCCGCGAAATTTCGAGAAGCATACCAAAAATTTTTCTGGGTGCTCAAAAGAGAATTCATCAAAAAAAAATTCTTGCTCCCTTCCCCCAAGCGGAAAACCTGGGCACGCCACTGGTATATATTCGTGCCCAGCAAGCTAAACACCCTACTCTTCTCCCCCCAGAAAATTTAGAGCAAAACTTTGGGTTTAGCCCCATGCCGTATACCAGCTGCAACTCCACGAAAAGGCTCTGAAACTCAGAAAGAGTTTGATGTTAGTGATCAGCACGTCAGAAACCCCTCAGGCTAAAGTTTAGTTGAATCTTTGGACCCCTCACCGTAAACCCACCGTAATCTCAGAAAATTGCGCTACCTCTCAAATCAATGTGATACTCGGCTCAGCGGATCGAATAACCTTCCTGGACCGAGTTTGAGCAAAATACACAACTTTGAAAGTATGGGGCCCGAATACTGAAATAGCGCCAGAAATAGCAGATTTAAAAGCATCGAATTGCGGAGGAGCATTCATGACGCTAAACAAGAAAGCGGTCTTAAAATCTAAGAAACGGTCATAGAAGCTCCGAAATGAAGTCCAATTTCAGCGATATGATCGCATCGCTCGTTTAAACTTAGCGACGCGATATCGCTTTGATTTAGCCAAATCGCGACGATTTCAGCATGTAAGCGGAAAAAGTTTAGCAATCACCCGCGCCGGAGAACTGTCACAACTGAATGAAGAATGGTCGGCAATGTGATTTTGTAACTGCTGTCTTGTTGGGAGATTTGCGGGGCGATGAGTCCGCATGATGTACGCCCAGCCCTTTACTTACACATTCACTTTTTTGCTTCAATACATGCTCATTACTCCTAGTCCATTGCATTCCGGAAGTTAGGAAGGCACATTTAGAATTATCGCTGTATGCCCTCAATATGGCATACACCACACTCGAAAAGGCCAATTTGAATAAACAGCATTTTGTAAGCATTAACACAACAAAGTTTAGGAACTTTGCTAAAAAGCCAGCATAGCTGAGGGCTGATCCTTGATTAGTCGACAGTTTGAGGTGGTGTATAATATTCCAGCATTCGATTAGGCTCATCTTACGACACGAATGAAACGCTAAAAAGAAGAAAAAGAAAGTTCTTGAAAACTTGAACAATCCTGCCAGTTTTCTTGCAGTATTGTATATTATGTTGTATTTCATCAATTTCTTTTCCGTATTCCTCTTCTTTGAGCAACCATTGACTTTTTTCATGCTAGTCAGTTTTTGACTTCATTAATTCAATAAGACAGCGCTGGCCACAATTGCTTTACCTTTATCCTCGCATTTTCTTGTTTTCGTAGAATAGAAATAGCAATCCTGCATTTGTTGAAGGTAACCTTTTATTTCGACATGATGGAGATAGCAGACTTGTTGCTTGCATTCTAATAAGGCACTTTCTAAGTTTTTGTTTATTTGCAATTTACAAAAAGTGCTAATGAAGGAAGCTTGTTTAGTCGAAACGGCCTTTCTGAATGTAATGTATATTATATTGAAGGGCATAAAACGCTGATTTCAAAAGTGCCTTCCTTATCTGCAGAACGTTTATAGACGAGGAGTTATGAGCCTTTCTAAAGCGGAAAATTGAATGTGCGTTAAATTGCTTTGAGTTGCTAAAATCTTACTACCCTCAAGTAATTCAACCAAGCGTGGCATAATTTTTATCTTAGCTAATTTTGAACAAAGTATTCTGACGATTATCAATGCTCCATTAAAGAGCTAGAAAAAGTATCATGGCTATTTTCGTCCTATTTGCACATTCAATATTTTGCTTCAATAATCGCTCATACCTCTCGTCCATGAATGTTCTGCAGATAAGGAAGCAAATATGGAATCAGGATCTTATGCCCTTTAATGTAGCCTACACCCCATCTAAACAGGCTACTCGTTAATATGCTTCTCTTATAAGAGATTTAGCTGAGCATTGCAGTAGTTTTTCTACTTTGTGCAATAATACAGGGTTGATATTTCCAACAAAATGTGTCATTTTTTATTAATCCAGTAATTCATCGGTTGTTGTACCATTCTTATTGTTCTTCCATTCTTATGCATCCAACGGGCAGAGGAAAACCACATGGCTGAGAAGGTATTGCAGCAGCGGCATGTACCATCCTCATCCACTCGAAGATTCGCGCTAGGGCGGCCGGTGATAGGTGATAACTCTAAATCGCCAGTTGATGTGTGCGATTATATGCTCGTCAGGGACAGGTGGTAGGAAAATGTGAGGTATACTCACCCATAAGATTGTCGGCCTCCTCGCTAATTGTTCTTGATCTGACATTCTAATACAAATTACATTTCCGATAACCACGTTTCCGTTTCCAATATCTCCTTGTTAAATTTGCAGTATGAAGCGAATCACCCATTGTTTTTCGTTACTGCAGGATTACGTAGGAACTTCAGCAAGACTTTTGAGCCAACGAGGGCCTTATTTCGCCTCAGAAAGAGAAACAAGCAAACTGTAAACCCCAACACTATGCTAATTGAAGTCGCTAAAGCCAAATATGAACATTCATTTTACAGCGATGCTTCCTAACTTATGCCAGCTAAATCGCAATAGCCGTGTTTACAATGCTTTGTGAGGCTGCAATTTCACTACCTAAAAAGCTCTACCGTAATTCTACAATCATATGAGCGATCGGTGGTTAGCTCCATACTGTTAATCTAAGTTAGTCCTCGCTCTACAGAATGGTACCTGACGGCAGGCAAAAGATTTGTTGTCAAGAGAGATATTAACAATCAAACAGCGCATACATACTTTTGAGACGCTTTGTATATTAGCGGAACTCCAATTAGACACTCGCTAGATATTACTACAAAGGAATGAACTTCCAAGGAAGAAAACCTCTTCAGAGAGTCTTCTGCCGTGCCGGCTCAGCCCATCAACTGCCTGTCTGAGTATAAAACTCCGAAATCGGGCTTTATATAGAAAGGTTGCAAACTTGATGATCATGCCAAAGGACTGGTTTTTGACAATTCTGATTACGTTGAAGCTTAAAATTGATTTGTTAACTTCGGACCATTGAGTTGATGAGTGGGTCAATGTAGTTTTTACGTTCTGAAGCGCTTTCCTCGCTCATAAATCCATCTTTTGCAGTGAAACTTGGGCAAATGCTTAGTCAAGGGCCTGCTTCTCGTAGCATCAAAATCTCACTACCCTCGATTCTAGTCTACAGTGCCTTCAAGAAGAAATGTCGCTAAAACGCCAAAGCTAATCAAACGACGGACAGCCCGCGCAGTTAAGTGGGAGACCGTAAGTTTTGAAAGCGGCATAGGCAAACTTGATTTTTAGTAGCTCATTTGCAAAACTCGCGCAAGGTTCTGCTGCCAATAGGTAGCGCTCCGCACAAGTTCTTAGTTGAGACTTTACAGCAAAGTTTCACGGATTCCTTATCTTGCCACTTTTCAGAGCAAAGATGTGCCTTATCATGTGCCTTACCCACCTGAAATGGGTTGATTAGTAGGATCACTTGACAATTGATTAAAATTGTTACTTTAGTCAGTTGCCTTTTATGAAACACTACGAACTGTTTGGTAAGCCTACTAAGTTTTATAGGTCGCTGGGCATTCCTGCCATGCAGTTTAGTTGACTATGTAAAGCTGAGAATACGTCGAACATGTGCTGTTTTGGAAACTAGCCTTACGAAGCTGCAAATTCCATTTTTCTACTTTAGCAAAAGTGTAGAGCCTATGAGAAAGCGGAATTCCTCGATATAAGCTGCTAAAACTTTCTTTGCTATAATTACCGAGTTGCCGCGTGTTACAATCGCACTTCTAGTGATGCATCATGGGAAAGCAATTTTTGGATAAGACTACACTGCAATTCGAATGGTATATTTGTTTCGCCTGACGTTAAAGAGGACGATAACTACTCTATATTTTTCTTGTGTGTGCTTCAAAAAAAGGGTAGGTTGAAAATTAGGCATTCAACATGTGACACTGGATATCCGAAAGCCCAAGAAGATTGTGTGGATATAAGCGGAAATAGTGGAAAGTTGTACTCTTCGCATTACATCCAGCGATATGATTTGTTTGATTGCAGATTTGCTAATATAATACGATTGTGATGAAAACTACGTTTGTGAGATTAGCAACAAGATAACGTCATCTTTCCAACAAAATCCGCCGTTGTGAGGCATTTTTTTACATGTGTTATTGTGCTCTAAAAATGAGCAGAGTAATGTGCAATAGAATTTTTCTGCACCTTGTCTGCTTTCAATCTTCGGCCTCGTAATCTGTTGCAATCCTTGCAGTATATCTAATGATAAGGGAGTGCAAAATAAAAAAAGGCAGCGGGTGCTGTGCTGGAGCTCGCGGAGACAGCAGACAGCAGTGATGCACTTTCGTCTGGCGGGGGTCCCCCCTCCGCGCCGCCGGGTGGCGGCTGCGGAGACAGCAGACAGCAGAGATAAACATTCGTCTGGCCGGGGTCCCCCCTCTGCGCCGCCGGAGCGGGGGTCCCCCCTCCGCGCCGCCCTTTCTTTGAACAGATAAACATCCGTCTGGCGGGTTGTTTATCGCCGCCGTGATCTTTGAATTCCGAGGCCTGTTCTTAGACGATGTTGATCAAATGGCATATGGATGGCATAACCCAAAAGCGAATCACTACGCAAGCTAATTTTCGTATAGTTCGAAGCGCTTTGACACTTACAAAAGCAACTCAACTTTCATTGTTGGTGCAGGTTAGTTTACAATTTGATTTAGATCATTATTATCATTACCAGTACGTCACCTCTGCTTCGCAGACGCTCGCACTGGTCCTACTATCTGTACGCCTCACTCATTCTTCGGCAATAG
This sequence comes from Cylicocyclus nassatus, assembly GCA_958299035.1. NCBI lineage: Eukaryota > Metazoa > Nematoda > Chromadorea > Rhabditida > Strongylidae > Cylicocyclus > Cylicocyclus nassatus. The sequence continues at coordinate 14,736,971 of CATQJL010000223.1, forward strand.
AGACATTGAAACTCACCGCGCTTTGCGAACTATCACGAATGGTTTGTAAACAACTATTCATTCCAAAAGCTATTCCAAATGAGATCGGTAATTTCGCTTGAACGAAACTTTTCCCAATAGAATAAATGCAAATTTGAATAGGTTTTTGGATTTTTCATGACTCGGTATTCGCCAGAAGATGCAATAATGACCGTGGGCTACATCTCTGTGCAAAAATCTTCTCAAATGATCGGGTAATCTTGGCAAATTGAACATTTACGCAACCAACCCTTTTTGGCGTCGTTTTCGCAAAGTACCAAAGTTTAGTTCAAATTTTTAGGCTGAGGTCCATGGCTTGCACATTGACTTGTCAAATATATCCTTGCCTTTGCAAGAAGTTGTGCTACAGGCTCAATTTTACTGGCCAAAAGCTAAGTGAATCCGATTGAAGTGCATTTTTTAAGAGATCCAAGCAACGAATTCGCTCGCGCTTTAGTATGGTGGGCTCTCATGCTGGTAGCATACGCTGTGCAAAATTTGGGCGCAGGAAATTGGCTGGAACTTGTCCTACGAATTTCGTGACAGACAGACTTACGCACAGACACACACACACAAAAACACGTAAACATCCTTAGCCCGTTATTATAAGTTATGATATTTGTTCAACTAGCGGTCTGTAAGCGGCACGCAGGGCAACTCGATCGGGCAGGGAAACAGATTTCTATACGCTTGGGGCAGTTCTTATAATTTTTGAACGGTCTTCAAGCGGCACTTAGGGCATAAATTTTTATTTTAAATAGTTACTATCGGTCTGTAAGCGGCACGTAGGGCAATAGGGCAACTCGATCGTGCAGGGAAACAGATTTTATACGCTTGGGGCACTTCTTATAATTTTCAAACGTTTTCAAGCGGCACTTAGGGCATGAACTGTCTTCTAGATATAGATATTATTGGTTTGTAAGCGGCACGTAGGGCAACTCGATCGTGCAGGGAAACAGATTCTATACGCTTGGGACAGTTCTTATAATTTTTGAACGGTCTTCAAGCGGCACTTAGGGCACAAACTTTCATTTCAAATAGTTAGCAACTCGATCGTGCAGGGAAACAGATTTCTATACGCTTGGGGCAGTTCTTATAACTTTTAAACGGTCTTCAAGCGGCACTTAGGGCACAAACTTTCATTTCAAATAGTTAGCAACTCGATCGTGCAGGGAAACAGATTTTCATAAGCTTGGGGCATTCTTGTAATTTTTGAACGGTCTTCAAGCGGCACTTAGGGCACAAACTTTCATTTCAAATAGTTAGCAACTCGATCGTGCAGGGAAACAGATTTCTATACGCTTGGGGCAGTTCTTATAACTTTTAAACGGTCTTCAAGCGGCACTTAGGGCACAAACTTTCATTTCAAATAGTTAGCAACTCGATCGTGCAGGGAAACAGATTTCTATACGCTTGGGGCAGTTCTTATAACTTTCAAACGGTCTTCAAGCGGCACTTAGGGCATAAATTTTCATTTTAAATAGTTACTATCGGTCTGTAAGCGGTACGTAGGCCAACTCGATCGTGCAGGGAAACAGATTTTCATACGCTTGGGGCAGTTCTTATCTTATATATAAAGCTGAATGTCTGTTTGTCTGTCTGTCTGTCTGTCTGTCTGTCTGTATGTCTGTGTGTACGTATGTTCCGAATAGAAAATTCCATTTCTGAACCGATCGGGACCAAACTTGGCACACATACACTTCGAGCCCCGGCGGGTGTCATAGGCTACTTTTCGTTATCGATCGATATCGATTTTATCGATTTTTTGCAAAATTTGAGCTACGGGGCTGGGAGTTGGCACAGGGGGGTAATCGAGCATACTGATCACCCCCACGGGGGTGATCAGTATGCTCGATTACACCCCTCTGCCAAATTCCAGCCCCCTAGCTGCTCAAAGTTTGCAAAAATCCATAAAATCGACATCGATCGATAACGAAAAGTGGACTGTGACACCCTCCGGGGCCCGAAGTGTATGTGTGCCAAGTTTGGTCCGGATCGGTTAAGAAATGGAATTTTCTATTCGGAACATACGGCGGAGCCGGGTAAGCCAGCTAGTAATTTTTAAACGTTTTCAAGCGGCACTTAGGGCATGAACTGTCTTTTAGATATAGATAATATTGGTTTGTAAGCAGCACGTAGGGCAACTCGATCGGGCAGGGAAACAGATTTTTATACGCTTGGGGCAGTTCTTATAATTTTTGAACGGTCTTCAAGCGGCACTTAGGGCATAAACTTTCATTTCAAATAGTTAGCAACTCGATCGTGCAGGGAAACAGATTTTTATACGCTTGGGGCAGTTCTTATAATTTTTGAACGGTCTTCAAGCGGCACTTAGGGCATAAACTTTCATTTTAAATAGTTACTAGCGGTCTGTAAGCGGCACGTAGGGCAACTCGATCGGGCAGGGAAACAGATTTTTATACGCTTGGGGCAGTTCTTATAATTTTTGAACGGTCTTCAAGCGGCACTTAGGGCATAAACTTTCACTTTAAATAGTTAGCGACTCGATCGTGCAGGGAAACAGATTTTCATACGCTTGGGGCAGTTCTTATAATTTTTGAACGGTCTTCAAGCGGCACTTAGGGCATAAACTTTCATTTTAAATAGTTACTATCGGTCTGTAAGCGGTACGTAGGCCAACTCGATCGTGCAGGGAAACAGATTTTCATACGCTTGGGGCAGTTCTTATCTTATATATAAAGCTGAATGTCTGTTTGTCTGTCTGTCTGTCTGTCTGTCTGTCTGTATGTCTGTGTGTACGTATGTTCCGAATAGAAAATTCCATTTCTGAACCGATCGGGACCAAACTTGGCACACATACACTTCGAGCCCCGGCGGGTGTCATAGGCTACTTTTCGTTATCGATCGATATCGATTTTATCGATTTTTTGCAAAATTTGAGCTACGGGGCTGGGAGTTGGCACAGGGGGGTAATCGAGCATACTGATCACCCCCACGGGGGTGATCAGTATGCTCGATTACACCCCTCTGCCAAATTCCAGCCCCCTAGCTGCTCAAAGTTTGCAAAAATCCATAAAATCGACATCGATCGATAACGAAAAGTGGACTGTGACACCCTCCGGGGCCCGAAGTGTATGTGTGCCAAGTTTGGTCCGGATCGGTTAAGAAATGGAATTTTCTATTCGGAACATACGGCGGAGCCGGGTAAGCCAGCTAGTAATTTTTAAACGTTTTCAAGCGGCACTTAGGGCATGAACTGTCTTTTAGATATAGATAATATTGGTTTGTAAGCAGCACGTAGGGCAACTCGATCGGGCAGGGAAACAGATTTTTATACGCTTGGGGCAGTTCTTATAATTTTTGAACGGTCTTCAAGCGGCACTTAGGGCATAAACTTTCATTTCAAATAGTTAGCAACTCGATCGTGCAGGGAAACAGATTTTTATACGCTTGGGGCAGTTCTTATAATTTTTGAACGGTCTTCAAGCGGCACTTAGGGCATAAACTTTCATTTTAAATAGTTACTAGCGGTCTGTAAGCGGCACGTAGGGCAACTCGATCGGGCAGGGAAACAGATTTTTATACGCTTGGGGCAGTTCTTATAATTTTTGAACGGTCTTCAAGCGGCACTTAGGGCATAAACTTTCACTTTAAATAGTTAGCGACTCGATCGTGCAGGGAAACAGATTTTCATACGCTTGGGGCAGTTCTTATAATTTTTAAACGTTTTCAAGCGGCACTTAGGGCATGAACTGTCTTTTAGATATAGATAATATTGGTTTGTAAGCAGCACGTAGGGCAACTCGATCGGGCAGGGAAACAGATTTTTATACGCTTGGGGCAGTTCTTATAATTTTTGAACGGTCTTCAAGCGGCACTTAGGGCATAAATTTTCATTTTAAATAGTTACTATCGGTCTGTAAGCGGTACGTAGGCCAACTCGATCGTGCAGGGAAACAGATTTTCATAAGCTTGGGGCATTCTTGTAATTTTTAAACGGTCTTCAAGCAGCACTTAGGGCATGAACTGTTTTTTCGATATCTTTCTTATATATAAACTGGAAACATCCATCGAGACGACGAAAATCATACATTGTTCTCCCACCCTGACGTTCCCTTCAGCGTTGCGGAGGGAGAGTTGTTGACAGTGTGAGCACGCGAGAAATCACGCTCTCTCGCAGAGGTTAAAGGCAGTGTCTCACCAAAGTTAAGGTCGCGCGGATCTTCACATAGTCTATCATAGGGACCCCCAAATAGGCCATTGCAACAAATCCCACTCGATTTGACCCCCTCCACGGTGAGAAAAATTCGCTCAAAGTGGTACGCGGAGAGCGAATTAGTACGCGCGAACGACTCCTTCGGTCTCCCCCCTTACGCGTTTGAACATGTCCCTCCACTTGGCCATCCACCCTCCCCTCTGTTGCTGCCACTGTGGCTGAGGCTGAAGTTGGAAGGTACAACTCGTCCACGTTGCTTCCGCGGGGCCTCCAGAAAACGGGGTTTTTGGGAACGTCGTGCGATTTTGAGCCCATACAGTGCTAGACACTGTCCGACAGGCTTGCAAAATGCAAAAATCTCGGCAGCTAAATTTTGGTGAGACACTGCCTTTAAGGACGATGAGAATTCTAGAGAATCTTTTTTATATATAAACTGGAAACATCCGGCGAGACGACGAAAACCATACATTGTTCTTCCACCCTGACGCCCACCTTCAGCGTTGCGGAGGGAGAGTTGTTGACAGTGTGAGCACGCGAGAAATCACGCTCTCTCGCAGAGGTTGAGGGCGATGAGAATTCTAGAGAAACGGTGTACTCCCATCCGCAGGCAAGCTAGAGAGGAGAGAGTTGTCTCGACATTTGTCAATTGATCGCACCCTATAGGCATGCGATGACGGCAGGTGTTTTGTCTTTGCTTGCGATGACGAATTTTGATGAAATACCGTATATTCGGTTTGATCACGGCCCTCACAGCTGTAGCATACCTACTGCTTACATACACAGTTCCACTTCTTTTCACGTCCTTAGCTACATTCCTCCTTCATTCTAAAGACTCATAACAGTTTGGTAGGAAATCTGAGCATTGTAATTCTTCATAGAATAGTCGTCAGAGCTCAACATTTTGTGAAATGTTGACGAAAATCCCAATCCGAAGAGCAATTGAACAGCAAAAAATGGGTTTTTGGCACGTTCTTTCTCTGCGGCTGACCAGTTTTTAAAGCGAAAATTTTTGTTTTTTCTCATAATTTCCACCAAAAACGGTAAAAACCTCGATTTCTACAAAATTTCAGCCACAGAAAATGCATTTGCTCCCGGAGTGAAGACCCAACATGGAAGCTGTGGTCTCGCTGGTTGAGCTCCGGCAAGCCCTTTTGTGGCTGACCTGTTTTTAGAGCGAAAATTTTTGTTTTTCTCACAAGTTCCACAAAAACCTCGATTTCGACAGAACTTCAGCCGCAGAAATTCTGTCGAAATCGAAAACACCAGCCTTCCTTTGCTCCCGGAGGAAAGACCCACCATGCATCTGCATTGGTCAGCATTTTAGGAAAGCGATTATGTTGATTTTAAGTGAGCAACGAAAGAAGCAAGTGTATCAAATAAGTGAAATCTGGTGGTGGCATTTGGAGGGAAAGATCAGGTATTTTTTGTGTCTACCTGCAAAGTTTGATTTTTGATTTATTTAGCTTCTCCAGAGAGGAGATGTGAACACCGTTTATAGTTAGATGCAGTCCCAACTAAGCAAATACTAATGTATCTGCCCCGACCCACTTACAGCGGCCCGTAGGGCCGCTAGTCACTATATATCAACATAGCGATGATGGTGTACTTGCTAGGAAATGTTGAATTGAGCCTTCCTCCACCTTTGATATTTTCAGTCGCTTCTATTGTTACTTCACGATGTGGATTTTAAGCTTTTCAAGACTAACCACATCTCAAATTGTCACTCGTCTCTCGTGTGTAAGCATTTGAAAGACATCGGCTTGTATACTCAGCAATGAGTGATTTTATTAGGTTGTTGCACAAGTCCTGCACTTTCCAACTTCATACCGCGTTGGGTCACACTTTTTTTTCTAATCATGCTTCAAAACAACATTCGAAGCGAAGCTGCAACATCATAAAATGGTTTGTAATCCGCATCAGTCTCGATCCACAGCAATTTTGAAGTCAAACTCTAGGATTCTGAATGCTCAAAGCTGTAAAAATTTTTTACATTTCTGTAGTTCACAAAATCTACGGATCTTTCACTCGCCAAATTCACATAAAGCTTACATGCACCGTTGCTATATCTATGTTCCGACTAAAAACAAGGAAAACGAAAATTCTCATGCTTACAAGCGGTAATCTTCCCATATGTTTGATTATGTGCTAACAAATCTTTGAGGGTACATCTGTAAGTTTTCAAACTGCTATAAGCCCTTGTTTACACACATTGATTTGCATGGAATGCTCAAATGAAGGGAGTTGAATTTGTTTCAGTAAAGGCTTGTAATATGCAATTATTCACGTGGAAGCAGCGTAGCATTTGCTTTGTAGGATGCAAAGAAATTTTCGTCTTTTAATAGCCGAAGAAAAAACACATCAACGGTACCTACGGGTGCCTGATGTGGATTGTATATAGAACTAGTAAAAATCTATACGATTGATATAAAATATAATTTTCTAAATTTTTTGAGTCTTTAAAATTTCTCGGAGCATGGGCACACATCATAATTGTTTGATTTGATTGCGCTGAATGCGTTGATTTCCAACCTAATAAATTGTAACATCTCATAAAAGCTCTCGAATTTACAAGCCCTAGGGGAATTGTTTGAACTGTTTCAATTTTTGAATGCATGCGAGTCGAGCGTCTCAACGTTAGCAGGTACAAGCATAACTAAGGAATTTCGTTGCTATTTTATGGAGTAGCCGAATACGCGACGGCAAGCGTTGCACTATACATATTTGCTTACTCAATGTACTCTTTAAAATGTTCCGCGTTTAAGTGCTTTCATGCGATACAATAGCATTTGTGACGCATTCTCTGATTCAAAAGTGATGCAAAAAAACTCTTTTGAGTCAGATTCCTTTACCTAGATGCTTAAAGTCAAAAGTTAAGGTAGATATGTTGACCATTATGGACAAATTTCTGTTATATAAACAAAATTTTAGCCTAAATCACAAAACGCACAGATTAGGGGGGGGGGGAACCTGTAATTTGATTGAGCCAAATTGCTTACACAGTTCTTCTGTGCTTAATTCACTACTGCTCAAGATAAGTGTAAGCTTTAAAGTGTTAGCTTTACGTCAGTTTTAAGAGAAATAAGATATGTTTGAATTGATCTCATAAAACGCAAAGAGCAAGGCCAACACCGCTGATAGAAGAAAATTGAATGCAGGAGATTTATAAGCGAGGCTTATTGCATATTACCTGTGAGGAATTTTAATCGTTTGAGTTTTCAAATTTTATAAAATTACATCTTCAAATGAAACGGTAACGTAATTGGCTGCTTACGTAGCACCACTGCGAGGTACGGCATTGAAACGAAGCCTCTGCAGACAACAAATGCATTGTGCAGATTGTTTAAGGGAAACGATTGATGAAAATCATGCCAAATAATGAGAATTGAACAGAGGCTGTATGAAGTTGTATTAGCTGATGTAGCTTAGTACAGTGACCGTGAAAAATATTTAGTTCAAAATGAAGCAAGAGCGACTTTCGCAGATAAAAACACCTATGCTGCAAATCTTCTCGAGATTTAGATATTGAGTTGCCTTGCAAAGATCCACTTCTCGAAATTTAGATTTTCTCTAGGCTATTGGTTAATATTACATGGCTGGGTAAAAAGCTAAAAGTTAAAAGCTAGCCAATCTGAAACCAACGAGTTGTAATTGAATGTTGCCGGCTCCAATGTAAGTTCAAATGTCATTTACCAAATCCGCCAAATGTACGAGCTTATACTAATTCTATCAGCTTTGCCAACAAAGGATGAAACGTCACAAAGATATTACAAGAGTTTCGCTCACACAAGTTCAAGTTCAATTGAACTTGTTTGTATGTAGCTCAATTGTTGTACTCATCAATGGTTTTAGAGGCATGGTTGAACCTGTTTTTTGGGCTTTGTTCAAGTCAAAGGAATAAAATGTGCGGTAGATCAAGGATCTCATGGCAAAATGTGAACTTTTCATCTTGCGGTACTTTCGCTCTAAATGTCCCTATTTTCAAAACAGCGCATCAAGCAGAACTTTGCTTGCAGACACAAATAAAACTTTCAGTCACATGTTTCGATTTTGTTCGGAGGTTATAATATCTCGGCGGGATAAAGGATATAAATCGAGTGGAAGTGATGGAAAGCAAACATATTATGAAGCTAATTTGCCTTTTTGTTGTTGTAAGTTTTCAAAACGAGCTTCTCTTATAATAGTGAAAATTTGAATAACTCACATTTTTTTAGCTGGTGCCTGTCTTCTCTTTTAGAGAATGTACTATGAATCCAATCAGCGAATATGTACGAGACGCTGGCAGAAGTATGGGCTTTTTGTTGGTTAGTCATAGCATACTTATCAAAATTGGTCTGCTGAGCCAGAGCAATTTCTCATAATTCTCATAAGCAGAGCAACAATCTCGCATTGCTGAAATATTCTTTAGTCAGCTGCTCTCTGCCTCTATGCGGCAGTATCGGCTGGTAAAATTTTTGAGCAGAAACTGCAAACTTCAATAAGCTGACAGAAGCAAACTGTATTTCTCAAAAAAAAGCCTTATTGATACGCTCTCACCCGTACATTATGTCTGCCAAATTTGCTTTGTATTCCATGTCACCTTTTATTCACTTTAGAAAGCATAAAATTTTTTGAGCAAAATCTAAAAAAAATCATTTGTAGGATAAAGGCAATAAATGTGTCCCGAACAAAAGGCACATTAACGCACGTCTCACATCATAAATTATGTGTGTCGAATTTGGCCTAAATTCCATTACTCTTCTGTCTTTTTTTGGCGAAAATGCAAGAACTGACTAAGCCAAATTTCATATTTCATCACTATCAATGTTTCGAGCTTCACTCTGCTACTTCTTCAGAGATTCACCTGCCTGCACAGAAAAAAGGCTCGAGAATTTGCGCTTTACAACATTCGTGGAGACACGGGAGCATTGATCGAAGAATTCTTACTGTAAGAATTTTTTTGATTTGATGTTAGTTTATATTCAACGCATTTATAGCGAGACACCTGACAATATGATAGCGAGGAGATTGTGGAACAAGGTACGAGTTTTCTCATAATTTACGCTTTTCTATTTGTTCCAATATTTTTGAAGCAGTGATCCTCTTCTGAATCAAGACTCTCGATTGCAGAGAGCGTGAGCTACTCTGCATACTTTGAAAAACTTCATAAAATTTCCCGAATATACTTGAACAGACTTATTCGTTTCTTAGAAAGGATTTGATTCAACTGACTTGGCTTCGGAAAGGTGGGGCTTCGTGATCTAATTAAGGCTAGATAATGATCAGAGAGCATGCGCGCGAAAGGGACGCAGTTGCATCGCGGACGCGAGCGGCCTTAATTAGATACAAAACCCCGCTTTCCTGAAGCCAAGCCAATGGAGTCAAAGGTTACCTTACGATACGCTCATCAAAGTGAAGTATTAGGTTGTCAAGAAAATAATGTCGTTTTTTATTTGCTTGCTTTATCAAAGCAACCAGACTCAACCCAACAAAGGGTAAGGGGTACTTTTCGATAGAGCAAAGCAAGCTCTACAAGACGGCGTTCATGATCTTGCAACAAACTCGATCCACGGAATGTTCGAACTCAAAGTCTGAAGATATCCAAATGCCCAAAAAATCGAAAAAAATTAGATCTTCGTCCAAATAATTTCTACGGACCTCCTACTCGCACACGTCAATACTTTCGATATATGATATCCATATGTGCAGTTGCTGTATTTTTTCCTTGACTACAAACTGAGAAAACAAAAATTTTCGTGTTTTTCTAAAAGCAATGCTGAGCCATTCTTGCATATGTGATTCTATACTACAAGCCTAGGTAAGTATAACTGTAGATTTTTAGGCCATTCCGAGCAGTAGTTTTCGAGATATATCGAAATCAGCTTTCTTCTTTTCAGTTTCAGTGCTGAAGGCAACATTTCTCGAAAACTACTGCTCGGAATGGTCTGAAAATCTACAGTTATACTTAGCTAGGCTTGTAGTATAGAATCACATATGCAAGAACGGCTCAGCATTGCTTTTAGAAGAACACGAAAATTTTTGTTTTCTCACTTTGTAGTTGAGGAAAAAATACAGCAACTGCACATATGGATATCATATATCGAAAGTATTGACGTGTGCGAGTGGGAGGTCCGTAGAAATTATTTGGACGAAGATCTAATTTTTTTCGATTTTTTGGGCATTTGGATATCTTCAGACTTTGAGTTCGAACATTCCGTGGATCGAGCTTGGCGCAAGATCATGAACGCCATCTTGTAGAGCTTGCTTTGCTCTATCGAACAATACCCATTACCCTTTGTTGGGTTGAGTCTGGTTGCTTTGTTAAAGCAAGCACATAAAAATTACAAAGCAAGCACATTATTTTCTTGACAACCTAATAGAATTTAGCAAAGTTTTCAAATTCTGATAGGTGCTTTTTTCAATATTCGAGCAATTGTTCGATAGATATTTTTGAAAGTCAAAATGCTGTGCCTTTTCAGTTCAGACTCGTTGAACCAGAGAAGGTATACTTCGCATGCTTCACGGGAAACACATCTATCGCCTGTGCCTCTTCAACCGTGCTTTTAACACGTGCGCACAATTATAACCCGTACCTAGCCATGTTGGGCCTGTACGACAAAATCGATGAAGATGATGAACGATGAAACTTTCCGAACGGTGCTTTCACTGTTTTGATTGTCTAATTGTGAGGAAGTATTAGGTTAATGCAAAAATGATGGCTGTTTTTCAATCCTTTTTTAAACCATTCTTTTCCATTAAAATTCTTTTTTGAAAAAGAAACAGCATACCGCTGAAAAGCTTTTTCCATATTGTTGAAGCGGGCTTCCAGTCCCATCTGCTCAAAAAGTTACAGAGCTTCAACAAAACCGCGCCCGAAATTAGAATCTCACTGCATTTACTTTTTTTGGTCATTTCAAGCGCGAATGAACGGTTTCGAAAAGTTAGCTGTTGTATGTGTGAGAAATTGTCTACATTATGCACACCTGACTATTTTATTTGAAATCATTCAAACTGAGATATCGGCAATTCAACATGGGTAAACGTTGGGGTCATTATACGGAATATCTTTTGGAGAAGGAAATTGCCAAAGCTTTGCTCATTTCTGTAGGCGTGAGTGCAGGGCATCCTGTTGACAGTTTTTGGAAAAACTTCATCTATTCAGTACACAGAAAAGCAGCAAATTCTATAATTCGGGACTTTGAGGGCTACTGGAAAAATGTTGAAAAGTGACAATTGCGGGTTTTGATTTTGTTTCTTTTCGCAAATCTTCTTTCCGAGCCCTCTTCATCTTTTTTTTTTCTTCTGGATTGCTGCTACAAGATAGGCAACTTATCATTTTTACTAACAAACTGTGAAGAGATACGACTTGTCAAAAACAAGGTTTTAAAAAATCCATATCTTGATTTGTTTTTCAATCCACATCTTAATGCCCATTTCTGATTTGAATATAGGTGTCATAAATTATAGTGCGTTTAAGTAAAAATTCGCAAAACGGCCGTTATTTTTGCATCAACCCAACTGTTTTAGAATCTGCACGATTTAGTTGTCCTACTCTTATTGCTTGTTGTGTCAGCGTCTCCCTTCGCTTACGAGCTGTTGTTCCATGCCTATCACTTTTTCTGATCGAAACTTTTGTGAATATGCCTATAGCAGTCAGAGCGAAGTAGATCACAGTGTTTTTTTCATCAAGTCGGGTAAGAGTGGAGTCAATGAGCTCTTATCGTAACTCAATAAACATTTACGAACAAAATCTTTTCTACGCAAGTTGCACGACAAACCTGAAGGACAATGTGTGGTCGCATGACTGTTGAGCTTGTATATATTAGTTTGGTCTGGAAGTTCTGTCGCACCACGTTCAAAAATTCGTAACTTGTTCCTTTCACGACATTTTACGTGACTAATATTATATTGAAAAGAGCAAATCATGCGCTTTCTAGAAACCCATTAACTTTTATCTAACAAGCTTTGAATGCCGAGATAAAAATGCGAGAATGAAATTACCTTAATCTCGGATATTTGAGGCAAGCTCATTAAAAAATTCAAGACCTTGCCATAAAATCCAAGCTAAACAGTATCCTAGGCTTTTTGATCCCCTCTTTCCAGCTAAGCAAAGCCTACGCTGATCGAGTTGTTCCTTCGAAAGTATGATTTTTTGTAGAAAATGTCAAAAAAATATTTTCTTAAGAAACTGATTTTTTGGCATTCTTTTTCGAAAATCATAACTTTTCTAAGAATAGCACAATCAATGCGAATTTTGCTCACTAGAAAGAGGGAATTGAAAAGCCTAGGCTACTAGGTGTTTTAGATTTTCTAGCACAGTTTTAGATTTTTCCAAACTTGTAGTGATTTGCTTCTCCCTTTTATCTCTGCATTTAGAGCTTAATAGATAGCAGCCAAGGTACTACTGGAAAGGGCATGAATTGCTCACTTTTTCTTAATTAGTTGTAACAATTTCTTGCTACGCTTGAATACATGCAAGCATAGCCGTTAGAATAAAAGTTTCACATATGCGGCACGAGAAGAAAAACAATACATGAGAGGTATCCGGCTTTGATTTCATATCACCCAACATGTTTGGTCAATTAATATTGCTATAAGCTAATTTTTTGCATACTCGTGAAAGCTGTGCGGATATGTTTGCCAACAAATCACTTTCACCCAAGATATTCTCAGTGTGGACCAGATAATCTGCAAAAAACGGTACAGTTTGGACTACATTGATGAAACTTTCTAAGTTACCATAGTAGTCGACAAAGACGTAAACGGCGGATGAAGATGATATAGCTCCAATGGTATACTCTGGATAGGTCTCTCGGAAAAATGCCGGTAGTGCCCATTGAAATTTCTAGAAAATTCGATCTATATTTTATGCCAATGCTGATCATGATTACCAGGTATGATCCTTCAAATCCTATCATTCCCGACCTTCTCCTCCAAGCATTAAGAAGACCAGCCCTCTGCTTGCATTGTAAAATTTCCAGTTGTACTGATAGCGCTCTCAATAAAGATTACTTTTTATGGCGTAGGAGGCAAAAAAGCTAAGCAAACAACTACCAACCTGAGACCAGGTTGCAGATGAGGAGCTGTCGAAGTGATCTACTTCTTGCTTTATAGTAGAAAAAATCAAGTACTAATCCTCAGTTTGTTGTGCAGCGATCGGGTGCTCTAGCATTACTTTGGACAAGCAAGATTATCACATATTTTTTGTAGCTAATTTTTTATCAATAGCCTAATTTTCTCACATTCGTTTACTTAATTGACTTTTTGAGAGACACTTTTTGGAAGTCCGTTTGAATAAGCTATTTCAACTTGAAATACAATCAGAGAGCCGCTATAGTAATATAATTCGCACTTTTTTATGCTTGTTTCTCATGTTTGTATATGTATAAACTTTGTACATATCAGGAAGAATGACAAAAACTAAGCTTGCGGAAAAATTACGATTATTTTTTGAAATAAGAAATTATACTCAAGAGCACGTCATAACTGTTTCCTATCAACATCAAGTCTTGCCAAATTTGGAGGAGCCTCATGAAGCGCACCAGTTTTTGTAGTTTTCTTACCTCCGTTTTTTAGTCAGTTACTCAAAAGGAAGACTAAATCCTGCTTGTTAATTGGTTATGTAAAAGAAAACTATGCAAATTTATAAACATTTTAAAATCACTGAGAACAGTGTAATGCTGTATGCCTTCGTTTTACGATCATATGTCTACATAGTAGCCACAAAGCAAAAGTTCATGAGGTTTACAGTTTTGAGTAATATAGAGCAGAGCACTGAGCAAGCAGAACTCACCGCAAAAAAATCAACGAGTTAAAAATTTGGAGTGGTAGTAATATGGTCGAAACCAACGAATGATGTGATAGTTCAATCATGATTACATCGTGATAAACATGATTATCTTCTTACGGCCGTTGGGGGGCACGCGGAAGGCGACAAGGCGAAAAATGAGGCTGTGTATCACCCGTCTCAATGACTTTCACGGATTTGTACTTGTGGCATAGAGTAATGTATCTGCCCAAACCCCCCACCCCCGTAGTCCCCCGGGGTGTCACTTTGACACCGGAGAGTTTTTAATAGGCACAAAATTGGGGATTGTCGCCTTCCGCGCCACACCCACGGCCGTTCAGTTCAAGCGGTCATACAAAATTATGAAACATGCAAGTTACTTTTGGAAAACCATACTTGTTTCATGCTTGTTTCATTCTAAACCAAACTATGAATTAATCAGCAGGTTAACACCATTGTCTTCCTTATCAGATAGAGTAATAAAAACGCATTTCATTTCATGAGACGCAGACGTGAAACCACCATATTATAGTTTGAAAGAAAAAGTACCTCCGACCACTTTTTTGTTTAAAACAATGATGTGCTGGCTTTGCAAGTTAAGAAGAGTGAAAGAGATCATCTTGCAACTTACTATGAGAAAGCTTATTTGTTTACAGCTTAGATAAGGTTATAGGGAGGTACAAGGCTGGAGACCGAACTGCAAATTTGGTAAAGTGCAATGATTGCCGACAAGCATGAAAATGGTTGGAGTTTCGATCTCCTCCAATGGCTTTGCTTCGTAAGATAGCATTTCGAGGTTTCCTACTGGTTAATTCGTGGTTTTGTTGGGAAAATTTCCATCGCGTGGCGTCTTCCTGAGCGGTCGGCTCCGATTTTTCTCTCTCATTGCCAGGATTTTTTTCATTTTAACCTCTCTTTCTTGATTGTTTCACTCCTTCTCTTTCCTTGCGCACTCCTTTGCTGCTGTGAGTACCGTTTTTATCGACTTGCTGTTTTCCGTTTGCGCATATTGATTTGACATTCGTTGATTTTTCTGCGCCTTTGACGGCTATAACTCTATTGATAAGGTAGATCAAATCGATAATCATGGCACCAAAGAGTCAGCGCGCTAGGAAAAATGCTGTGGGCACTCAGCCAAGCCTGAGGAATGTAGATGCGAGCAGTCAAACCTGCGAGCAGGATTTTTCGGGCTTGACCGTCGAGGACCTAATCAGCACTATTAGGGAAAGGACCAATGATCCAATCATAGATAGAGTATTGTCTGCTTTGAGCGAGAAAATATCGAAGATCGCTTCGGTTGACTATGAAGCTGAAAAGCGTGCTCGTAGTATAGTTCTGAGCGGTATCCCTGAGGCGGACAGTAGTCTGCACTTTCATGAACGGTGCTCTCAACTTGATAGCGCTGTTGGTGAGGTGCTTGACGTGTTAAAAGTGGACTGTCGCCCAGTGGAGCTGTTCCGCATGGGGAAGCCAAATCCCTCGCGACCCCGCTTGGTGAAAGTGGTATTTCCCTCTAGGTATTATTGGCAGGTGGCACTTTCCAATGCCCGATTATTGAGAAGTCACGGCTTCCCTCATGTTTTCGTGAGGAGAAGCATGACAGCAGAGGAAAGAAGCCGCGACTATGAGCTGAGGAAGCTCGCTCGGGAGCGGATTAAAGGGAAGGATGTGAAAGAGTGGGTTATTTACCGTGACGAGTTGGTTCATACTTCCCAACTTCCTCGTAGGAGTTCGGGAAACGTATGAATGCGCACGGTAATACTGACTCAGTAAAGATTTATTTACTCAATGCCCGAAGTCTTTTTAATAAATTAATAAATTAATAATGCGCACGGTAATACTGACTCAGTAAAGATTTATTTACTCAATGCCCGAAGTCTTTTTAATAAATTAGAGATTTTTCAACTGTTTGTTTCTGAATGCAAGCCAGACCTGATTTTTGTGACTGAAACGTGGTTTAATGCCAGAATCCTCGACTCTGAAGTAGTTGGTGGACTACCATATGTAGTTTATAGAAGTGATAGATATAGACACAGAGGCGGTGGGGTGTGTTGTCTTGTAAAAGGAAACATAGTTGCTAATCGTATCGAGTGCAACTATACGGTGATATCAGTGCTTATAGTGGACGTTATTCATCCTTCCAAACCTAATCGATTGCGTTTTTTGGCCATTTACCGCCCACCGAGCTCTAGCAAAACAGATGATGGGTGCCTTTTAGATATGATGAGTCATTTTGCTTTGGGTTGTGACCAGGAAAAATTGAACTATTAACACACATCCCACCCACCTCATGAGTCATGTATGCCAACGGTTTAGATTCCATCACTCCTCCTATCTTTTTTTGGGCGAAAAAGCAAGAGTGATTAAGTCAAATACTGTAAAGGCTACTGCACGAAGGGCAGAAGCGCTATTGGTCAAGCGTGCACAAACGCCGCGCGCGCATCCTCACTGCGCTCTACAACATTCGAAGAGACCCGAGAGCACTGATTTAAGAATTCTTACCGTATGGATTTTACTAATTATGTGACATTCTTATTTCCAACGCATTTATAGCGGGACGCCTGAAGATATAGTAGTAGTAGATTGTGGTATAAGGTACGAGTTTCCTCGAAATTTTGATAATTTACGTTTTGCATATGTTTCAATAATGAAAGCAGTAATCATCTTCTGTATCAACACTCTCTGCTGAGGAGAGGGTGGGCTATTCTGCATATTGAAAACTACGAAAAGTTCTCCGAGAGCACATGAACAGACCTATTTGAGTTCCGTATAAATTACGCTAAAATACGCTCACCGAAGTAAAGTTGAATTCAGCTGAGTTTTCGAAATATGACCACAGCTTTTTATTTTTGAAACATTCGAGTAATTAAATTCCAGGTTCTTTTTTCTGAATCTGGGCACCTTATGTGGTATACTTTGAGGTAATAGATGTTCTGTCAAGCCCAAATTGGTACGGTGGAATCTCTATTGACCTAACGTTTCGACAAGGTCGTCGTCTTCGGAAGTCTGGAAGATGATTGCAGTCTTGAACTGTAAAATTACTCCGCCAAACGTCCTCTCCGTACTTATCGAGTCTAGACTTCGCCTTATGCACCACGTACAGAGGGGCACGCTGGATTGACTACAATAATTGCGCGCAACAACGACTTCACAAATCCACATATAGGTAGACTTCCATGATTTAGTGGTATTCAAACTGCACGTAACGACAAGACAACCCCACTTTGCATACCCTTCATCCCCGACGAAATGAGCGCAGCTACAAGGCAATGCATTACTCGAGCACAACTGCAAAAAAGAGGTTGTAATGGTAAACATACGGAAAGAAAGCATCAGGAAACATTTGGTGCGAAACAGGTTATACGATACAGAATGGGTACCAGAGCAATGATTGAAGACATTGTGCGAAGTCAGAGATTGTATACCAACCATTGTGTTCAGATTGTTCGTTTCGAGGCGTTCTAAAGGTGAGACGGGCAGTGCATTATTATCAAGGTCAAAGAGCACTTAGCAAACAAAAGACTACGAAATTGATATCACCGTTGGGTAACATAGATTTGAAGCGAATGACGGAGCTGAGTTTTTTGAGGTCAAATGTTTTATTTTGGCGCAGAAACAGAAATTTTTGCACGAAAAATACTGGAAGTTTTGCAGACTTCTTTGAAGAGCCTAAGCATGAATAACAAAAGTAAATGCCTATCAATGACGAGTGATCTTTCGCCCTTTCTATCAGTTTGTGAACAGTAGCTGCTTATATATAGATGTGGCTCATCGAGTGTACTCATTGTCGTCCGTCCGCAATATCTCTGCGGCTAACGTCCCCTGCTTCCTGCGGACCACTAAAAACCTCATCACGGTGGATCAACGGTTGGTTTCTTCTGCAAGCGTGCCTCTCTGTACGTTGTGCATAAGACGAGGTCTAGAGTCGATAAGTATCGAGATGACGTTTGGCGGCGTAGTTTCACAAATCAGGACTGCAATCATCTTTCACACCTCCGAAGAAGACGACCAGAAAAGCAGACGGCGGTGGATCTGGCCTGGCCGGCCTAGGCATCCGGCCAAAACCGGAAGCGTCGAAAACCTTTACGGCTTTGGAGGCCCTACCAGAGTGTACAATTGGGTGTGCATCGCAGTTTGACACCCAGTGTCACCCACACGCCACGGCCGACCATTGTGGGGAGGGGGGGGGGACAAAACATCTATTACTTCAAATTTGAGTGATTATTTGACAGACATTTTTTAAAGTCGAAAGGTGTGCCTTTCTACTAGTTCAGAATCGTTAATGCAGAAATCGTATACTTCGCATGGTCTACGAAAAACACATCTATCTTCTGTGCCTCTTTAGACGTGCTTTTGACAAGTGCTTCATATTATAACATACCTTATCCATACAACAAGGTTAAAGATGATAATTAACGATGATCCTTTCCAAACAGCGCTTCTGCTGTTTTGATTTTATAGTTGTGGGGAAGTACTAAGTTGATGCAAAAATATGGGCTTTTTTCAAGCCTTTTTTCAGGCCAATTTTTCCATCAAAATTTCTTTTTTTGAAAAAGAAACAGCATAACAATGAAAAGCTTTTTTCATGCTTTGTCTAATTATTTGTAGCGGGCTTCCAGCCTCAACTGCTCTTAAAGTCACAGAGCTTCAACAACATCGAATTTCACTGCATTCACTTTTCTGGCCAGAATTTAGTACGAATGGACGGCGTTTTTCCAAAAAAGCTGTTGTAAGTGTGAGAGCATTGTATACATTGCGCACACCTAAAAATTTTTTTTGAAATCATGTAGACTGAGATATTGGCTTCAACATAGGTAACCGTTGGGGTTATTCTAAGGACATTTTTTGAAAAGGCAATTTTCAAAGCTTTGCTAATTTCGGTGAGCGCGAGTAGCTGTTGACAGTTTTTGCAAAAGATGCAGCTACTCGGGTGGAGGACATTAGGTCGCCGAAAAAGGGCGGTCCCCGCGGTCATTTGCGACAAATACGCACCCTTGTACATGCGCGGACATGCGTTCCTGCAGGGAATCCGCGCGGGACTCTTCCAAATTCGGCGACCTAATGTCCTCCACCCCAGCTACTCACAATCAGATAATCGCCGGGGGCAGGCGGCCATGCGAATTTTGAGCAAGCGGGCACCGGAAAAATACTTCGCTGATTTCATGCGGTCCGCTTGCAGAAATTTGGAAGAATGTTGGCCTATTTTTAGAGGAATGCTCGGAGAAGTATCGTGGTTTTTCAATAGATTAGTTGCGGAGCAGTGGCCGCATTCTCGCGGACTTTCCGCGAAAATATGCAAAATTTTTGAGGGCCGCACGGTCTTTTGTGGAGGACCGCGCAGCCCCCAGGTACTTTCCGCTAAGAGAGAGTACCTCAAACTTGAGTAATAAAACCTTCGATGACACCTCTGCCATTTAGAGTCTCACCTTTGCTTGGTGTACGCCCGAAACTGCTTAAAAACCGTCCGAGCGCCAGCTGAAAATTTGACCAGCGCTCGCTGAAAGAGATTGTTTGACGAGCGCCTGCAGAAAATTCTGTGTTGCTGCCCGCTGGCAGAACATTAAACAGTAAAGGAAGTACCGCCCGCTGAAGGTTTGGTCACGCCCCAAAATTCTACTGACCGCTTGCAGAAAAGCGCGAGTTTGCGGACCGCCTGCCCCCCGCGATTATCTGAATACTCGGTACACAGAAAGCAGAAGTTAAGAAGTGACAATTGCAGGTTTTGATTTTGTTCCCTTCTGCAAATTTTCTTTCCAAGCCTTTCCTTCTTTTGTTCTTTTGGCTTGCTGCTACAAGATAGGCATAACATTTTATTAACAAACTGTGAAGAAAGATACGATTTGTCAAAAACAAGGTTTCGAAAAAAGTTTCACACGTTCAATTCCAAAGGGAAGGCCTTGAAAAGTCTGTATTATTCGTGTACTCCAGAGTGAACTTCCTGATTAGCCCGTTGGAAAGTCTATGTAAACGAGAATTTGTTGGGTCGAAGATGCCGAGCCCCATTCAAAGGCAACGTCTTGCCAAAACTGCACGCATGAGAATCGCTCGCGAAAATGGTTTTGGGGTTTAATTGAGACACTGCCCAAACGCCAACGCCGATGGTGCAATCGGCTGAGATAGCGCTCTGCAGACTACACCCAACAGCCGTATTTAACCAACGGCTTTCATAGGTTAATATGCTTTATGTGATGGGTTCGCGCGCATTTTCAAGCCGCGAGAAGTACGCCAAACACGGTAGTGGAGACAGGTTTTGGAAATTAGTCTTGAGAGGCAAAATGTACATGCTGCCGCAATCAATCCTATGAAGCCTCAGAGCGACTCTGCGTTGACAAGGCCGTCGCATTTCCTCCAAGGAAAATCAAAAGCTTTGAGAAAAGCATGCTCTGCCTATCCTCGCTGTCACTGCAGCGGATAAGCTAAGGAGCAAAAGGCTTCAACTCAAGCCTTTGCTAGCACAATGCCTTTGCTCTTCACTTGCCCATCCCACACCGAGACTGCGCAGCTAACGTACGTAGTTCTGAGGCACAATATCACGTCAACTGACATCATGTCATGTGCGTAATGACTATCTTATCATTCTCAGGAGGCTCATGATCACTTTACTTTGTAAGCTAACCATAGTAGCGAGCTTAGATAACGACGGCAACTAATCGAGCTTTTATATCATATAACACATGTAGACAAAGCAAAGTTTAAGGTAAGATCACCTCTATACTGCAACGTAAGGATAGTGCAGCTACATGTCCCATAATCTTGTCATTACTCAGCATGCATCGTTCAGGTATCTATCGCAGTCAAACGACCTTTTTAAGAAAGTTATTGGAGTTATAAATGTCTAGGAATTGTAGGATACAAAGCAAAACTACTTTGTGGACAGGCGGCTGCTTGCAAAAAAAACATGACAATTTGAATATCAGAATTCGTCAAGCGTTTGCACATATGACAGAGTTATCAGAGCAGATACATGGCACGTAAACGCCCCTCGTATCTTACTGTAAAAAAGTTCTGCTGAATTGATATGATCGCCTTTAATAGCGTCATCTTTTACAATATGCTTTGAACATCAGAATACGAGGACACTCACTTTCTAGAGTTGAAACTTCTCGAAACAAATTTCTTTGGAGACGGAAATTTCCAATCAAGCTTCTAATGTAGTCCAATGCAAGCGTTCCAAAGATGTTGTAAAGAGCATTTTTTTTCAGATTTTGAGTTTTCTCCATCAAAATTTCATCAGTTCAATACTTCGTTTTTAGCCACAACATACTATGTGGAGAATGATCAGAACTTAGCTGTTATCAAATTCGTCTTGAAACCATGATTTCAAGTATATGTTTATTTTCTGCCGAACTTCCATCTATAACAGAACGAGTTATGAGTTTAAGTTTTAACGAATATACAATACCGCTCGGTTTTTTTAAACAAAAAACAAGGCAAAGTCGCCCTATTCATGTGACATCATCGCAGCGCCGCTATATGTCACATTATAGTGGACAAACTGACACTGTTCGACTGAGTTCGGCGCAGCGCATCTTTTGATATATGAAGCTGTTCGCTTAAGACAGTAGAAGCAGGGCCTGGCACGGTGGGCAATAGTCAAGCTGGAATCGTTTTGGATGAAAAGCAAGGGGGGGGGGGATATCGTAATTATAGTTTTACATGTACACGCACTCACTCAACACTGCTACACGAGTGATACGCAAAATCATGATCTTGCTCGCGTTTCATCTTCAAGAATCCAACTTTTTTCATTGATGTGTATAATTAGCACGGTAACAGCGCACACATAACGAAATGACCAAAAGTTTGGAGTATAAACCGTATGAAAAAGCATGGAAACCTATGTAAATGAAGAGCGTGCTTAATCTTTTTCATGCAAACGGGCCTAAGTCATTTTGAACAAAACAGTCTTCGTGGAGGCGGGCGATATCTTATATATAAAGCTGAATGTCTGTTTGTATGTATGTATGTCTGTCTGTCTGTCTGTATGTCTGTCTGTGTGTAGGTATGTTCCGAATAGAAAATTCCATTTCTGAACCGATCCGGACCAAACTTGGCACACATACACTTCGGGCCCCGGCGGGTGTCATAGGCTACTTTTCGTCATCGATCGATATCGATTTTATCGATTTTTTGCAAAATTTGAGCTACGGGGCTGGGAGTTGGCACAGGGGGGTAAGTGAGCATGGGGATTCCGAATACAATATTAGTTTTTAAAATCGTGCATTACTTTTATCGATTTTATCGATTTTTTGCAAAATTTGAGCTAGGGGGCTGGAATTTGGCAGAGGGGTGTAATCGAGCATGCTGATCACCCCCGTGGGGGTGATCAGCATACCCCCCTGTGCCAAATCCCAGCCCCCTAGCTCAAATTTTGCAAAAAATCGATAAAATCGACATCAATCGATAACGAAAAGTGGACTGTGACACCCGCTGGGGCCCGAAGTGTATGTGTGCCAAGTTTGATTCGGATAAGTTAAGAAATGGAATTTTCTATTCGGAACATACGGCGGAGCCGGGTAAGCCAGCTAGTATTGGATATAAAGATAAGTTGCGTCAAAAGCACCATGAGTTATCGAGTAATAGTCACTAAATCAACATCATATTACGCTTTACTCCTTTTATAGAAAAATTGTTGAGAGTTTGCGCGACGCGTAGGCAGATAAGGTCAACTACTTATGGGTAAATGATTTTCGCTTTATTTTTTTTCACTTTTTCAACTTAATCTGATGATACGAAAGCTGCTTACAAATTAGTCAAATTAGTCGGTAGCATCCTTCTCGTTCCTTCTAGCATTTGCGTCACCTTTTCACCGTTCTTGCGAGGGTACATCCAGGTACATGATCGAACGTGACATCGCAAAGGGATTTCGGCTTAAGTCTAATCTAGAGCCCTGATGCGAGCCACAAATTTACTATATGCATTAGTTATTTCAATCATTCGCATTGTGACTGATGCCCTTACCAAAAAATTGAAGTTTGCTAAACAGATAAACAGATACCCTGTAGACTTATCAGAGTAATCGGCTTAATGGTCATCAAAATTGCATATTGGCTATGTCAACAAGATAGTACACTCGTGAAAGGTTTCCAGTTTTCTAACCAAAATTTTTTTTCATTCTCGCATGTGTTCCCGCTTACGCAGGATCTGCTTTTCTTGTGAGACGTCTCCATGTCGTCCTATCTGAGGCAAGGTTTTCATCTATGCCAAGTTCTCGCAGGTCGGCCTTGATCCTGTCCATCCACCTCATCTTGGGTCTACCTCTGGGTCGTTTGCCTGGCGCCTCCACAGCCAGGGCTGACTTCGTGATGTGACTTTCATCCCTTCTGCGCACATGCCCATACCATCGTAACCTTCTTTCCTGCATTTTCTGGGCAATGGGAGCTACTTTCATTCGTGCTCGTATAGTGTCATTGCAGATGTGATCCTTCAGTGTGACTCCTAAGGTCCCTCGTAGCATCCTTGTTTCCATGACACTGAGCTTACGCTCCTCGTTCCGCGTACACGGCCAGCACTCACTGCCATACAGTGCTGCTGGGCGGATAACGGTCCGGTACAGTTGGGACTTAAGTTGCACTGGCATTCGTCTGTCGCACAGAACTCCTGTTAAGGCTCTCCATTTCATCCATGCTGTGTTCATTCTGCCTGCGACCTCCTCTTGTAAGCCTCCCTCCGCTGAGATATGGCTGCTTAGGTACTTGTATGACGTCGTCTTCTTTAGCTCTTCACCATTGATGCTTATGGTACCTGGAGTTTGTTTCCCCACTTCCATATATTCTGTCTTCCTAGTGTTGAGCTTCAGGCCATACAACTCTAGCCTGTTTTTCCAGTTTTGCACCTCGTTTTGTAGCTCCTTTCTGGTACTTGCTATCAAGACCACATCATCTGCGTAGAGAAGTGTTCAAGGGGGTTCATGTCTGAGCGGTTCCATCACGGCGTTCATCACAGTGATGAAGAGCAAGGGAGAGAGAACTGAACCTTGGTGAACTCCAATCTTGATCTGGAATTCTTTCGATTGTCCTGCAGCTGTTTGCACGTGGCTTGATGCGTTGTGGTAGATCAACTTTATCCACTGAACGTACTCCTCTGGCACCCTGTGTTTCCGTAAGGCCCACCATATAACTTCATGTGGCACCTTATCGAAGGCTTTCTCCAGGTCCAGGAAGGCTACATGCAATTCCTTCTGCTTCTCCCTGTATCTCTCCATCACTATCCGAGCGGAGTGGATTGCATCAGTTGTACTTACTCCTTTCACGAATCCGTACTGATTCGGTGACAACTCTATGATATTTCGAAGGCGTGTTTCGATTATTCGCTCGAAGATTTTTAGAGTGTGGCTCATCAGTCGGATTGGCCGGTAGGATGCGCAGTCTGCTATGTCTCCTTTGTTCTTCCATATCGGGATGGTCGTGCTGGTGTACCAGTCGCGAGGCATACTCTTGCTCCTTATGATTTGATTGAGGAGACTTGTTAGCCAAGTGGCTCCGGATTGTCCACATAATTTCCAGAACTCGCTTGGTATGTCGCCTGGACCAGTCGCTTTGCCATTCTTTGTTCTTCTTACGGCCAGCCATACTTCCTCTTCTGTGACTGCTGGTACTGGTCCCTCTATGGGGCTGGCTTCTGGGATGGAGTTGATGCCAGCCCATTGAAAAAAATGTCAATAAAGCTGTCCCACCGATAGAGCGAGTGTTTTGCGCACGGACCGCGGATCCGACAGGATTAGTGGGTAGACCTTTGCACCCCGTCACCACTTCTCAAACATAAGAATTTTTGAAAGCATCTTAGATTTTCAGAGAAAATTTTAAAAATATAAGTGCAACAAAAAGTATCCGCCAAATTATATTAAGTTGTCCATAAGTCCTTCCATATTTGGATCTTTAGATCGACATTTCCAAAAATTATGCCACCTACAAGGTTGCAAATTTGCGACAGTATTTACAAGTGAATAAGCTGTACAAAAAATATTTGCGAGGAACACGAAACTGTAGAAGCAAAGTTTGAAAAAACAGCTCATTATTTTTTCTTGGTTTTTAGCCATCACAAAAATGCGTAAAGTGCTTGTTTATTTATTTGATTAGGAGATTATATGCGGGAGCAAGTGAGAGATTTGCAGAGTTGTTTTGAACTGAGATGTGATGATTTTTGCTGTTTCGGAAATTCGGAGATTTTTTTGGCTTGAATTGATGAGGATCAAGCTTTTTGCGAACTTCTCAACGCCGGCTTGTAGAGTTTGCTTTGATCTTTCGATTGGTAACCCGCATTCCATTAGGGATACAAGAAGGATACAAGAAGGATCGACTTATGCTGATGAAAATTCAGGTATGAAAAGACATATGGGACAACCTAATATGTACAATGCTGACAAGGAATTAATCGCATCATTCCCAACCCCATAAGCTGTAAATATCGCACTAGCCTTAGAACCTTATTATCATTTACATGTTCATTATCTGCTAAGCAGCTTCTAAAAAGATCTATGCGTTTTGAATTGAATTATTTGAGTCACAGTAAATAAAGTTCGTAGAAATTCAGCTTATAATCACAGTAATGATGAGAATTCTACTTATAAGGAAAATTCAACAGACTGTATAGGTGTTTTTGAAACGTTTTCCAGGGAGCATGCGTCACAGCATACTTGACAAATACGCACATTGAACGCCCTAACTACATTACGAAGATGCCATAATGAAAACAAAGCACCTTGTTTGGATTGAAAATCAAGTTCTGGCCAAGAATATGACCATTCTCAAGCTCGTTCCCAAACTTCGCCTCTTTACTATTTTGCTCAGCAGTAAATAAAATATTGAGAATTTATATGTTTTTAGTTTTTGAAAAAAATGAAATTACTTATCTCGCTATGGATAAAAATTTTTGAGCTTGAGTGTTTACTGCAGTCTCTGCAGCTCCACAAGCAAAGTTCTAAGACGATGCCTGATCGCTGTGTAGACCGCCAAACCAAACACTTACTTTTTTGAAAACGCCGATAGCATACAGGTGCCTGAGCGAGCGCTACTGACTGATCATATACAGTGACCGCCAAAAAGTTGCGGACAAGCCGCTTTCCTTTTTTCATCGCTCATTTTCGGATGGAAAACGAAGACGAAAAAAGATTGGATTGCATATGGTGATGGAGCTCACCAAGAGCTACAACCCACACATTGCGCTTTCTGGAAAACATGTATTTAAAAGTTTTAAAAATCTTTTTCTAAAAAAAGTCGGACAATAATTCTTCGAACGCGAAAATTTTCTGTTAGGTCTTTTCTTGAAGCAAAAACAGAAGTTATCCGGACAGGTAAGCATACTAAATCGTAGAGCTCATCGAGGGCAATAATCGGGTAATGGTTCCTTCCAAAAAAACCCAAGCTTGAATTTTGTTTTGCTTTTTTTTCAAAAAATAATTTTTAATTCCCTTCTTCAAGCCAAATTTCTTCACATGGAAATCTATTCAAGGCATTCCAACAAGGCTATTCGGATAAAATCTTTGCCATCCTCTATGCATCGGACGTGTGCTGGTGAGTTTCTTTGCTGAGAATGGCTCTTGACAGTGCGTGCACATGACCCCACCTGCACCTCACCGCTGACTTGCACTGCTTTGCAGGCTTGTATCTCAGCCGGCAGTCACTCCACGAGCCTGCAACTAGGCTCATTCGAAAGAGCGTGACTTTTTGGACAAGATGGTATGCAAAAGAGTTGGGTATGAGAAACAGCAGAGATTTGGTGGATGGGGTGACAAAGCGCAGCCTTAGAAGTGATGAAGTGAAGGCTCTTATCAACACTAAAACGGTTTCAGAGCTCCGAATTGGATCTGTTACAAGAAAATTGACGGTTTTGAACTTCCAGGATGAAACTTGTGGCGAAAGAAGCTTTGCTCAACTTTAACTGAAAAATCCTTAGCCTACCACTGAAGCTGCGCTTTGTCACCCCATCCGCCAAATCTCTGCTGTTTTTCATACGCAACTCTTTTGCATACCATCTTGTCCAAGAAGTCACGCTCTTGCGAATGAGCCTAGCTGCAGGCTCGTGGAATGACTGCCGGCTGAGATACAAGCCTGCAAAGCAGTGCAAGTCAGCGGTGAGGTGCAGGTGGGGTCATGTGCACGCACTGTCAAGAGCCATTCTCAGCAAAGAAACTCACCAGCACACGTCCGATGCATAGAGGATGGCAAAGGCCATCCATTTTATCCGAATAGCCTTGTTGG
The DNA here is from genome assembly GCA_958299035.1 of Cylicocyclus nassatus. NCBI lineage: Eukaryota > Metazoa > Nematoda > Chromadorea > Rhabditida > Strongylidae > Cylicocyclus > Cylicocyclus nassatus. The sequence continues at coordinate 14,764,128 of CATQJL010000223.1, forward strand.
AATGCCTTGAATAGATTTCCATGTGAAGAAATTTGGCTTGAAGAAGGGAATTGAAAATTATTTTTTGAAAAAAAGCAAAACAAAATTCAAGCTTGGGTTTTTTTGGAAGGAACCATTACCCGATTATTGCCCTCGATGAGCTCTACGATTTAGTATGCTTACCTGTCCGGATAACTTCTGTTTTTGTTCCAAGAAAAGACCTAACAGAAAATTTTCGCGTTCGAAGAATTATTGTCCGCGACATTGTGACGCGGCCATTTTCGGACTTTTTTTAGAAAAAGGTTTTTTAAACTTTTAAATACATGTTTTCCAGAAAGCGCAATGAGTGGGTTGTAGCTCTTGGTGAGCTCTATCACCATATGCAATCCAATCTTTTTTCGTCTTCGTTTTCCATCCGAAAATGAGCGATGAAAAAAGGAAAGCGGCTTGTCCGCAACTTCTTGGCGGTCACTGTATGTCACGCTATTTATACCCTTCACTGAGTCAAAAGAGGTGACCCAGGTAAGGAGCGAGTTCACGAGTGATTGCGAGGCACTCCTCTTTGTTCATTTCTGGACTTTTTGCGTGAATCCAAAAGGCTTCCAAACATTTGCGAGCTGATGTTTGGGATTCATGCGCCAAGATCTTCACTGTAACTTCAAAGTTTTCTCCCGCGTGCTTCACCAGCCTGTGATTGCTTAGAGGTGTGGTCGTGCGTGATCTACCTCTACCGTCCAGATGCTCTTTGATGCGAACGCACATAGGGGGCGCGCCGTTTCACCGATATACATATCGCCGCAGGCCGCGCAGGTGATCAGATAGATGACCCCCGACGTCATACAGTCCCCGCCCTTGCTCACAGGGCAGATAATGCAATTAGGCGTCATGCAGGTGCGATCGTAGATGCGATTGCGGACCAAAATACTTTTTAGGTTATTTGGGGGTATCTCCACTATCGCAACAGAGTTTTCTAACCCGCATCTCCTCAGGCACTGTCTGAATGCAGTGCTTACTTCATCGGAGATATAAGAAACGCTGAAGGGGATCTTGTCAACTACACTAGGTCTGTCTGCCTGGGGATGATGTTTTTCACGCCGCCCTGTCCTTCTAGCACGGTATTCGTAGCCATTAGAAGCCGTTATTCTACGGGCCAACTCAAGCGATTCCGTCCTTTCCTGCTGTCCACTGCAGACTCGAGAAGCTGTACGAAACATGCTTTTGATAACAGCTCTTTTTTGATGTGTGGGATGCGCCGAGCGGAAGTGCACAAGGATGTTTTTGTTACTTGGTTTACGGTATTACTTTGTTATGTGCACACCTGAAGCGATATTAACTTGCACATTCAAAAATGGTAACCACTCTTCACTGGGCTTTTCCCTTGTGAGTTTGATATATGCAGACTGCTCGTTCAGAATCTTAAAACAACTGTCAACCTCTGCCTGAGTCGAGCAGATTATGAAACAGTCGTCAATGTATCTGCAATATAGCAGCGGACGGCATTCTAGAACTGGCGCTTCAATTTTGGCCATGAAAGCTACCGCAAGTGTGGGAGCTAATCTTTGTCCCATGGCTAACCCTCTAATTTGCGCAAAGTACCTCCCAGACCACCTAAATATGTTGCATTGCACAAGCCTTCAAAAGTGCCAAGCTGCGTAACTGAGAGACCGTAAAGGTTGACATTGTTTTCGTTAGCGGTAAGAAGCTCCGACACAGCTTGGATGGCGCACTCGTTACTTACCTTAAAAGCACTACTCCTTCCTTTTAAGATAGCATTAGCTGAAGGCCCTGTCAAACATGATGGGCATCATATCCATAATGAGCATGTCAATTAACCCCTGTAGGCAAGTTTGAGCGAATTCGGAAGATTCAAGATACTAGGCTACCTAAGTGAAATCGTCATTTTCCAACATGATTAACTTTGTTTCAAAGGTGAATTAGCTATCCTTTTTTGCACTCAAGACAAAGCACTACTCCTTCCTTTTCCATCTCAGAAATCCCGCTCTAAAAGACCTCCAAGCTGTGGAATTAGAAGCCAACCAAAATCTCATTTTTTCCATTTTCTGCTTTTGATGGCTGTGCTTTCACTAACTATTACTCAGGGCAAAGGAAGCGAATCAAGCTCAAATCACTTTTGTGAAAACTAGGCTATCGATCTATATAAACACGGTTTGCTAAAAATGTCTTTATGACATAGTTAATGGGGTGTGACATGGCTGCCACAGCTTTTAAGGGGTGTGCCACACCCCATTAACTATATCAAAAAAACATTTTTAGCGAACAGTATTTATGAGAATCGATAGCCTAAACTTCGTAGATTCCATAGGAATGTTTTAAGCCTGATTCGTTTTCTTTGCCCTGAGTAATAGGTGGTGAAAGCACAGCCATTAAAAGCGAAAATTGGGAAAAATGAAATTTTGGTTGGCTTAATTCCACAGTTTGGAGGTCTTTTAGAGCGGGATTTCTGAGATGGACAAAAAAGGAGTAGTGCTTTGTCTTCAGTGCGAAAACGGTGGAATATTACCATTTCACTTAGGTAGGTAATATCTTGAATCTTCAGAATTCGTTCAAACTTTGTCTTTAATTGACATGCTAACTATGGATATGATACGAATATCATTTTATCATTTTTTTTATTATCAGATTACCCAACTACGACCTCCTCCACTTTTGACTCCTCAATACGACTCCCCAGTGTGGCGTGCCAAATCCCACGCTTGACCCTGGTTATGAGTGTTTATTGGAGTGAAAAATGGCAGCAAATTTTTGATGAAATCAGTGATTATGGTCTTTCTAGTGCCAAATAGAGAAGAATTGAGCACTAGTAGCACAAGTTTATTAGACAAAAGTTTTTCTATGTACAGAGTGCTATGTTACCCGACGCTGGGTCATTTACGCAATCTTGAACGTTTTTGCACCAGGGCCAAAACGCTTATAACTCAGCATCTAAATGCGCTTGGCAGATAACAAGGACAATTTTGGACTTTTGGTTGATGTTCCTCAGATTGGTATATAATCCATGTGGAAAGCCGATTTCGATTTCGGGTCCTCCCCTTATGAGCTCAGCAATTGCAGCATGTTTTCCTAATATGTCGCTAATTTTCCTAAGTGTTTCAGCGTTCTGACCTATTAGGTTGTGTAATAAGTTCTGTCCCATTTTTTCTTTCGATTTTTTCTCAATAATTCGGGTGATGTTCTATAAATTGTTTATATGCTTTGAAAGCTCTAGGCCTTCTCTATCAAAACTTTCATTTCGGTTTCCTAGATCAGATGACATGAAAAAGTTTTTCAGCGTTAAATTTGGAAAATCAAACAGGGAAAAAGTCCAATTTTGACAACTCCTTACGTCGCCTTCCTAATTAGTCAGAATACCTACGAATAAGCTCGAAGAATTTGCTACACGTAAGCAAAGAATGCTCTAGCTTTTATTGCGCTTCAAAAGTGCTGAAACTTTTCAGAAATCATTTCTGTAGACTTTAAAAAATTCTTCTTTCTAACATCTTTTCAACGTTGGTGTTGAGCATCATCTGAAGGCATCCTAAGGAAGACGGTAGGCCGATCATCCAGAAAAGAGAGAATGGATGGTTTGTGGCTTCAAAATTATCGAATTCGTAGGTTGAATACTCAAAATGCGAATTTCGGGAGCCACATAGCTTGGGTACGCGAGACGACGAACATCGCCGTAACGAAGTCTCGCCTTGCTAATTTGAAAAAAATCATTAAATAGCCGGTGGAAGGAAGGGAACATGCGCAAACAGTGATAGAATTAGTGTAAAAAATCTAATAGATTGTTTCGGTTGTTGTCAAGCTCGTTTCATATGTTTCACCAATGAAAATCGAGAAAAATTTGGAGGAAAAAAGATGTCGAAAATTGATTTTTCGGCTCTTTGGATTTTTATTTCAATAATAAAAATCTTTTTCAATTTCCTGCTATGTTGGGGAATGATGCGTATGGGCCTGTAGAGCAGACTTAGACTTTCAAAAGCATATACACTTTATCTTGAATATAGTCAATGTTGGCAAGAAAAAACTAAAGCAAAAAATGGGACAAGACTTATTACACGACCTAATATTTGATAGGCGACGTATCATAGTCGTCGATGAAGAATTTCCCACTTTTTCAAATTTTGAATCCTAAACTCCAAAACGTTTGCAAAGTTTCTAGTTTGGAAACATAAAGCATTGTAATCGAGGATTGAGGTGAGAACTTTCAGAAGCACATGCACACTTTACCAGATGCCGCACAGTTTATCAAAAACAAATCGAATCGAAAAGTACGAAAAACTGATAACACTCAATAATTTTGCTATTGAGAAGGAGAGCAGATCTGACGTTGGCTTCAATGTGAAGTTCAATTTTCGATTGCGTTTTTATGTTCTGTGACATGGACTGTTCGGAAAGTTCATTGAATCAGACTGAGAGATTTTGATAATTCGTTCGTTGGAATCTGTAAAGCTCAAAAACATCTTTCCATAATTTGAGCTCGAAAAGCAGAGCTTTGTGGAAAGCAGAAACTGCAAAAAAGCGCAAGCCACTCCAGAGCACACGTTCAAAAGTGGCTTGAGAGTGGTCATTATTTGCTTTTGCAATTTTGCGCATTAAGGTACTGATCGAAAGGAGAGACTCGTTATGTGGTCTACTACGAGTTTCATGAAGCCTAAGAAGTCCGCATAATGGCATAGCTACAAGTTGTTGTGAGACAATCTTTTATTAGGTCGTAAAGAAAGCTTTTTGGCACTTGCGAAAAATTTTTTCAAATTGCTGTAACTTCATGCAGATTGATCCTTTCTCAGAGCTACAAACTTCTTTGCAAAGACAATTTCATAACAATTTCACTTCAGTTTCATTTTTTACAGCAAATATTTGTCTTATTGGCTTTCCAGCTTCTCATTGCAGCCAACCAGCATACGCAGAAGGGAAAAAGGTCGACGCGAAAAATGGCCTATTTGTGCAGGATTATCTCAGGCATGATGAAAGCTGGAGAGCTCAAATGCTGTAGTTATATAAAAGTCTGCTGGGAATGTTATGGAACTATTCAAGCCTTTGAGCGACCAATTGCAAAGAAAAGATTTTCCAAAAAGTTTGAAGAATCGACTATTTTTTGCTTTCAAAAAGTACCATTTTTCGAGCAAATGACTTTAAACTTATATTCTGCACATGGACGGACCAAAATTTGATTACCGCGGCATTGATGGAGCATTGCCTTACACATCTTTTGAACTCATTCAGGCGCGGCGATCCCCGTAGAAGCGACGTCAGCTACGAAAAGAGTTGCAGTAAAGAGATTTTGTGATTTCTGAGCGCAAATCGCAAAACTCGAGTACAGCTGCGATCGACAGGCTCCTCAATCAGATCACCCAAGATTTGGACGAAATTCTTCAAAGTGCACAAAAAAGCCGCAGAAAGAAAAATTGTGAAATTTTTATGATTGGAAAGATTTCTTTTTTGATGTGCAAATCAAACACTTCTTCGCATCGATAAAAAAGCGGTTTCAAAAAGTTCAAGCTTTCCTCTATTGAACAGTTCAAAAAACCTGGTGTAAAGTCCGAACGAGCGCCGAAAAAATGCGTTCGAACGTGAAATTTCCCAGAGTGCTCGGGAATTTCCTTCACAAGCTAATAAGTTGGCAGGTATCTGTAACACTTTCTTTGTAAAATTCTGAAAAATCCCGGAAGCTTCCTAGAATTTTCAAATTTGCTGCATATGTAGTGCACAACATGATGTACCATTTGATACTAATGGATTGGCTTTGGGAAGGCGAGGCTCCGTGTCACAATTACGCTAACTAATGGTCAGAGAGCCCCCGCGCGAGAAACGCAGGTGCGACGCGGGCGCAAGCGGCCTCAATTACGTCACAAAGCCCGCCTTCCAGAAGCCGAACCAGCGAATCAAAGAGTACATAGTAGTATGGCTGATGCGGCAAATTCACAGGTAGCCAACAACTTTATAACTTTATAAGCACGCTAAGAATTATCGCTTTTCTTTGATTTTTTCTCCTCGTCTAATCCTCTTTTCGCTCTACTATAATTTTCTAAAACATATTTTCCCGATGTCTCTTTTATGGCAGTACTTTGTTGCCGTCAGCATGTCAAAAACGGGAGTGCAAAATGAATCAATAAATGAGAATTTTATCGAATACTAGCTGGCTTACACGGCTCCGCCCGGCCCTGTCAAACACTGTAATAAAGGCCCCTCCCTATCCCTGTACAGCCTTTCCCTGTGCACACTTCTATATGCAATTCCCTATTCCCGCTGTGTTAGTAATCAGCATGCTCACCAACCTCCCTCAACAACCCTCAGCCCCGTAGCTCAAACTTTGCAAAAAAAAACAACAATAAAATCGGTAAAAGTAAAGATAATTCTAAAAACTGGCGTTGTTCGGCTATCCGGGCCCCAAAATGTTTATTTTTGTGAGGGATCTCGCTCAAAATCGGTATATGGGGGTTGTTTGAGCCGCTGATGACAAATATCGTAGTCATTTCGGTGGCAGCGGGTAAAAAATCATGAACCTGCCTGAAACCTTGGCAGGGAATTACCTAAAGTGCGTTTCAAGAACATCGTCCTTGATCCCCACAATAAAGGCAATTCGCATGGTATAAAAGTTTCCCACGACCGTAATGCTTTCCTTATAGGACCACTGCCGCGTGCGATGCAACATTCAGCGGCTTTTGCCTGAGCAAAAACAGGGGAGAGGGAGATTTGCCGCGTGCGTTACGCGTTGTGACAGATTATCAGGATGGTGCTGGTGACCACCATGCAAAACAACCGTTTCCTCATTTCGTGATTATCTGGGATCTAAATTAGCCCGAAAGCCAAAAAATGTCCACTCAAGCCCTGCAACTCACCATAACTTCATAATAATGCATTGTGACAGCGAGCAAGCATCATATTCATAAGGAGTATGCTTGTGAACCGTTACAGGTAAGGTTTTGAGCAAATCTGGAACTTCGACTCATCTACACCCACCGTAACCCAAGAAAATGCGCTATCCTGCGAAATCAGCATGATATTCATGTCCAGCGCGCTAAATGACCACCTTAGACGAAGTTTAAAGCAAACCTATGTCTGCGATCCCATACCGTATAAGCACCATAACCCTATGAAAAGTCCCAATATGCAGAGAGAATACGAAATTCGTAATCAGCATGTCGAATAAGTTCCTGACTCCAGCTGAATTCATGATTTTGACTTCCTACCGTACACCTATCGTAAATACACGGGGAGACGTTCTGCAAAGAAAGTGTGGTATCTGTAATCAGCTTGTAAGATAACCCTTATACACGAAGTCTGAGCAAGCTCTACGACAAAAAAATTTTGGGGCCCGGATAGCGGAAAAGCGCCAAACTAATAATGTACTCGCAACCAGCATGCTCGATTACCCCCCCCCTTGTGCCAACTCCCAGCCCCGTAACTCAAACTTTGCAAAAAAAGCGATAAAATCGAAAAGTAATGGATAGTTCCAAAAACTAATATTGTATTCGTAATCAGCATATTCGATTACCCCCCGGTGCCAACTCCCAGCCCCGTAGGGTGAACTCTGCGAAAAAATCGCTGAAATTCATATCGATAGATGACGAAAAGTAGCCTAAGACATCCGCACCGCACCGAAGTGTATGTGTGCCAAGTTTGGTCCGAATCGGTTCACAAATAAAAATTTTTGTTCGGAACATACGTACATACATACAGACAGAGAAACATACAGACAGACAGACAAACAGACGTTCAGCTTTATATACAAGATTTTTATTGGCGCACTATGTAGCGCATATGAACGTTGGATATGACTGTGTCGTCCCTCTGCATTAACTGAAAATTATGGAAAATACTCTGCCCGACTGCCGCATCGCCCCGTCTCTCGCTAATCACTTGGAAGTTCGCTTGTACGCATTCCTCTTCTCCTTTATGACTTTTTGCACTTCGTCATTCCACCACCACGTTTCTCGATTGATCCTTCTTTTTCCTGGCTTCGTACTTCCCAGGATCATGTGTGCCACTTCGTGGACTCGATCTTTCAAGCTTTTCCAGGATTGATCTGGGTTATCTTGCAAGCGTGGTAGAGTTGTTTGCAGCGTTTGTTTCGCCGCGTTGTTGTCTTTCAATCTCCACCACTTAATGCGTTCCTGGTCTCTGTGGCTCTCCTGGTGTGCCTATTTATTGGGATTCTAATGTCGAGAAGCAGTGGTCTGTGCTGAGGTATGCAGCTCTCACCTGGAATGACTTTGCAGTCCTTTACGTTTTTGAGGTCACAATGCCGGATAGCCCAGAAGTCTATCTGTGTTCGTCGATCGCCACTCGCATTTGTTATGAGGTGATCATCCTTCTTGATGTAGTATGTGTTCGCCAGCACCAGATCATGAGCTGAGGCGAATTCCAGAATGCGCTTACCTTCTTCGTTGCATGTTCCGTATCCGTGGCCTCCGTGACATTTTCCGGCTTCTCTTCGCCTTTTTCCCACATGTCCGTTGAGATCCGCTCTTAGCAGGAGTGTCTCATCCAGTGGAATTGAACTGATGTGGTCATCTAACTCCTGCCAGAACGCGTCTTTTTCGTCATCCTTACATCCGACTTGTGGAGCATAGGCGGTGATTACTCGTAGGACCTGTTTCCCAGTGTCTATCTTGGAGGAGAAGACTTTGTGAGCATTTTCAAAGTCTGATGCAACGCTTACTTTTGAAAACAGTGCTACCTCAATTTTCTTAATCGGGAATTCACCAGTCTGATGAATTATCATTCAGGGTCCTGATGGCTTGCGTTCATTCTATTACCTTATCCAGGATCCAAAATGTCTAATATTTTCATTGATTGGTCTTCAATTCAAAATCAAGCCTATCTATTCTAAGGTTCATTCTTTTACACCAGTGGGTGTGAAATGATTAACGATATAAGATGATTTTTCGAAGAAGTTTGAAAAATTTGAAATAAATGTCTTATCTCCGTTCTTTCTTCTATCTTCTATCCACAAACGCTAGGGGTGAGAGGAAGGGGGTAGAGTACGGGGTGAGGGTCGCGCTGAACTCCTACCTGGGGGGGGGGTCATATTCGGCTAATTTGGGTGGGGTTTAGAGACAAAATTGGGGTTTGGAGCTTAAAGGCAGCGTCCAGGCAAGTCTGGACCTATGGGAATTTTACATGGAAAGTACTTTTGGGGCCCTAACTAAGCCACTACCCAACCGGCAGCTCAGGTAGTGCTGTAACGCCTGAGATATTCTGCTCGAAACTGGACCCCGCGACCGTGTTTCGCATGGATTCATGGCGCAAAGCGTGGATCCTGGCACGAAACTGCCATGAATCCATGCGAATACGTTCGCGGGGGTCTGTTTCGAGGGGAATATCTCCGCCATTAGAGCACTCTATGAGCTGCTGCTTCGGCAGTGCCTTAGTTAGGGCCCCAAAAGTACTTTCCATGTAAAAGCCCCATAGGTCCAGATCTGCCTGGAAGCTGCCTTTAATTAGGGCTAATTACAGTATGCCGCGGCAGACTTGCGGAGCACAAAATCGGGCGGCTCCGGCGCACAAAATCGGGAGGCTCCGGAGCAGAAAATGGGAGGTATCCGGAGCAGAAAATGGGAGGTATCTGGAGCAGAAAATGGGAGGTATCCGGAGCAGAAAATGGGAGGTCTCCGGAGCAGCCGGACAAATGGGAGACCCACCGCTGGGGAAACCCTGCCATTTCTCCGGCGGAGGGGTCCTATCCGTTGCCTGAGAAATGTATTGTTTTGGGACGCGGTACCTGGTGTAATGCAAGGGCATTCTCTCCTTTATGTAGACGATGTCTCTCACTATATGTTACATTTGCAGAAGTCCAACTGGCTATTGCAATAATGGGACCCTTTAAAGAAAAGGAAACGTGCTAATGTTTGTTCGCCAATTGTTTGATACGCTTTTATCTCCTCAGTTGTTAATTTTCCTTGCTCGGGGTAGTCAATTTTTTCGTGCATTTTCTGTGGATTCTGTTTGCTCGGTTTGCTTCATAGTTTGAAGTGAATCTGACAAGGACAATCTGACATCTGTGAGGACTAGCTGAAACTGATTGAATGATGAGAGTTGTTTGAAAGTTGATTTGAAAATACAGGGATCCCAAAAAATGTGCACACTTTGAATCTTCGATAATTCCCCTACTTCACCGTCTTTTGTCGTTTTTTGGGCATTATTCTGTAGAGCTGAATCCAACTTCGGTTTCCAGTATGAAGCTCATCTGATATCTTTCTTCGTTACTGTAGGATTACTGTAGGACCTCTGAAGAGGGACTTAAGCCGTAAGAGTCGCATTTCGCCTCAGAAAGGAAACCAAACAAGCTAAAAACTTTCATATTCGGTACAGATGTGCAATTTGCACACCACGGCAAAGTCTCCTTCATAAGTTGTTTCAGGAAACCAGTAACAACCGTTTCCAAGGTTCTTCAGAAAGTGATTACAGCACTGAAAAGGCATTTTTGTCAAGAGATGTATGATGTATGAAATCGATATGATTAAAAATCCTCCTACAAAATTTTTTAGATTTTTTTCGGAATAAGGTTCGCACAGGAAGATTAAGTACGACGTCATCGGACTGACCGAAACAAGGAGGCACCACCCGCTGAACGCCACATCTGAGACTGGAAAAGAACTGTTTCTAGGAACATGCGACAGTCGAAGAGTAGGTGGAGTGGGAGTCCTTGTCAACACGAGTTTGGCCATGAACATCGATTCGTTCGAACAACTTACAACTCGAATCGGACGTTTGCGAATATCAAGATGTGGATCAATCCCTGCCTTGACCGTCTTCATTGCGTACGCCCCAACATCCAGCTACGACGAGGACGAACTCGAGGAATTTTATATGGACTTGGAGAAGTTCTACAGAGAAGATCATACCTTCTACAAGATCATCGTCGGTGATTTCAACGCGAAGATCGGAACTAGAAGGTCGACTGAGGAACTTCACATCGGAACCCATGGTTTGCAGTGGAACGAACAAGGGGAGAGACTGTCCGAGTTTATCATGACGACGAGGACTATCCATGGAAACTCACAGTTCCAAAAGCCCTCTTCCCTACGCTGGACCTGGGAATCGCCCGGTGGAGAGTACCATAACGAGATTGACCACATCATCGTCAACAGAAGGTACTGCCTGACGGACGTCGCTGTTGTTCCGAAGTTCTACACGGGGTCAGACCATCGTCTCCTGCGCGCCAAATTCTACTTTCCGCGGAATGGAGAGAGAGCCGTCAAGTTCAGGAAACATCGTCCCATGAATACCACCAACTGGGATCTGTTTTCTTCGATATCCGGCTCATGGCGAGATACCGTGATGGACAACATCGACGAAGAATACGAACGGTTCGTACAACATCTCCACGGTTGTGCCAAGGAAGCTCAGAGTCTAAGAAGTACGAGAAGGCGTCTCACCACGGGGACTTTGGAGCTGATACGCCAACGTGGACGCGCACGAGCCACAGGCAACTACCGACTGACGTCCGAGCTTGCGAAGCGCTGCAGAGAAGCGATAAAAGAAGACCTTAAGGAGAGAAGAGTAGCAGTGATGGTTGACGCCGCGGAGGCTGGAAGAAGTATACGCAACGCCCGCAGAAGCTTCGTCAACTTCAAGACAAAGATGACCGCACTTCGTCGTCCTGACGGAACCATGAATGCTTCCCGAAGATCAATGGAGAAGGTCATCCACGACTTCTACTCGGATCTTTTTGCGAGCCACGTCCACCTTCCACCATGCCATCTCAAGGAGGACGAGTATGTCGCACCGTCTGTTTTCCTTCCGAGATTCGTCATGCTATCATGTCGATGAAAAACCGTTCAGCACCCGGTCCCGACAGGATTAAGCCAGAACATCTGAAGAATCTTTCGCCAGTTCTCATCAAGACTTTGGCAAGGCTCTTCACGCGGTACCTGACGGAAGGCAAGGTTCCAAGGCAATGGAAGACCAGCAAAACCGTGTTGCTGTACAAGAAGGGAGATCCCTGCGACATCGGCAATTATCGCCCTATCTGCTTGTTGTCTGTAGTCTACAAACTCTTTACGCGAGTCATTCTCAACAGGATCGGAAGAGAGTTGGACGAAGGACAACCATGCGAGCAAGCTGGGTTTCGAAGAGGATTCAGCACGATAGACCACATACACACGGTGTCAAGGCTCATTGAAGTGTCACGAGAGTATAAGATGCCGCTCTGTCTCACCTTCATCGACTCGAAGAAGGCCTTTGACTCGGTTGAGACTGAAGCCGTCATCGATGCCTTGAGCAATCAAGGTATTCCGACTCATAACATCAAGATAATTCGTGAGCTGTATAACGACTTCACAACCACCATAACACCATTCTACAAGGACATCATCATTGACGTGAAGAGAGGCGTGCGACAAGGCGATACTATATCGCCGAAACTATTCAGTGCCGCTCTGGAGAACGTCATGCGCAAGTTGGAATGGGACAACATGGGAGTGAAAGTCGACGGCCGGCAGCTACACCACCTTCGCTTTGCTGATGACATCGTATTGATAACACCAAGCATCACGCAGGCGGAACAAATGCTGGCCCAGTTTGACGAAGTGTGTGGAAAGATCGGTCTACGGCTGAATCTAACGAAGACGATGTTTATGAGGAACGGAAGAGTGCCTGATGCTCCTTTCATGCTCAACGGGACGAACATCACCGAATGCTCAAGCTACACCTACCTAGGTCGTGAACTCAATATGATGAACGATCTAGCTCCGGAACTGAGCAGGAGGAAACGTGCAGCATGGGGAGCATATAAGACAATTGAGGACGTAGTAAAGAAGACCAAGAACATCCGGCTCCGCGCCCACCTTTTCAACTCGACGGTTCTTCCTGCTTTGACGTACGCTTCAGAAACATGGACAATGAGAAAGCAGGATGAACACGCGGTTAGCGTCATTGAACGAGCTGTTGAGAGAGTGATGCTAGGAGAGAATCGACTCACGCAAGTGAGGCAAAGATTACGAAGTTCTACCCTACGTCAACGATCGAAGATCAGGGACGCTGCCGCGTACGCCAAGCAGAACAAGATAAGATGGGCCGGGCACGTAATGCGTTTCGACGACAACCGGTGGACGAGAGCTGTAATAGATTGGATACCACTGAACGTCAAACGCGAACGAGGAAGACCGCCGACGCGATGGTCAGATATGTTCATGAAGTCCTTTAATGAAGTCCTTCAGAGCGTTGCACGTGTTCCTGGTGCGATACGTAAACATTGGTCAACAATCGCCCGAGACAGGGACGAATGGAGGCATCACTGGTACCCGCTCGTGCAATACGATGATCAACGGGGATACAGGTGATACAGGTGATCTTGATGCTCATCATCCGATCGCTTAGGAGCTCAACGTCAACTATATTGCTCCGTAGAGTCTCCGAGACAGCTATACCAACCCCGTTTCTGGTGCAGGTGGCACCGTTGTACAGGAGCTTATATCCATCCCCGATGTCGCGTGACTTTGCCCCGCTCCACTTTGTTTCCTGTATGCAGGCTACATCGACTCGCCGTCTCTTCAGAAAACCTGCTAACTCACGAGAACGAGAGGTGAGTGTACCCATATTGATGGTAGCTAGACGGAGAGTCTGCGATGCCTTGGTTCGTTGCCTCTGGTGAACTAGCCGCTTTAGCCGTCCCCGTTCACCTTGCTGAGACGGTAACCCTCGCCCACTATTCGCATTCGTCGGGCTCGAATGCGCGTCGCTTCCGGGGGACGCCCTAGCCTTTACTCGGGATACTTTATGAGACATGTCTGCATTTGTGTTGCGACGGGGTGTTTCTCAGCCGGCTTGTCGCATGACCTTTTTTGGAAGGGCAGCCTGACGCTGGAATTGTGAGCAGAGTTTTGCCGCAGAAATTAGGCTTAGGGTGGTATCGAACCCGTGACCTTCAGCACGGCAATGTTACGTAGAGCACTAACCACTAGACTAACTCTGCTCTAACCAAAATCTAGTCGCGCATTAGCTGGCGTTCTCGATCCCGCTAGGAAGCGGGGTTTACACTTACCGTAGAGGGCACGTATTGTTCCGAGCGTCCTAGAACTCAGCAAGCAAACGATTCCTTATTTTGCTCTTGCTTGCTCTCCCCCTTTTCCTTCCTGCTCCGCTTCAGACTTACGTTCAGTGCTCCTGTGGATCCTTTAGCGAATAATTCTTCCTTCCTGGCTGGGCAGTTCTACAACACCGCTTCCTCCTCAGAATCAATTCAGCTTCACTTTCCTGGTAACAAGAGTTTGCGAAAATGCTTGGCCAAAGCGTAACAAGCTTTTATTTTCTAAATTCAAAAGAGCAAACAATAAATTTGCTCAAATCGCTCCGATCTTTTAGGCTACTTTTCGCGGCAAAATGCTAGGCCTTTTGAGCAAATTTATAGTTTGCTTTTTTAAATTTAGAAAATAAAAGCTTAGGATTTGGCAAGGATCCAGAAAAACTTGGCAGGGAAACTCGGGAGAACCGTAAAAGGACAAATCTTCATAACTTTGCTTAGCCAAATGCAGGAGACCTATGAGAAACAGTTTCGAAATTCGTCTTTCATGAGTTTTGCTAATAAAATAAATAATTTGGAAACATTTCCGGCCGATGATTTACATGTTTTCAATCAGAAAATTAGAGATACGGAAGGCAAAGATAGACTTAGCATTCAATATGAAGACTTGAGCTGGTAATTTCAATTCACAAAACTGGTACCTCTATCAAACAAGTGAAAATATGTATTATCATTCAAGGAATTCTTAAACTTGACTGTTGACGTTAGAAATGCTAAAATTCAATCTGATGGCGCAAGTCTTCACAAGCTCTAGCTTCATGGTGTTTCTTGAAATGCACAAGATGGCGAGCTATCAAAATGTATGATATTATATGTATCACATTAAAATTTCCGTATAGGTCCCGAATTCATCGAAGTGGATTTCAAACGACTCAAGTTTGAGAAACAAGAACTTTATTTTGTTTTCATTTTTGCATTTCAATTTGTAAACAAAGCGTTTGATTTCTGCCACAAATAAGGCAATGTACGCTTTTCCTGGCTATTTTGCGATATGCAATGCATGTCGGTTTGGATGCGAATACAGTACTGCAAAATGCAAAAACATCTCTGAAACCACAGGATGATAAATGTGAATTTATTTTGATCGAAAAGCTAACTTTCATTTTATTTCTTCCTTGAATTGCTCTCAAAATGCAGATCACAAACCTACATCAGTTTTTTTTCGAGCTTTTCTCCAAGCGAAGTTGTAAGCACTTAGTTTTCCAAGAATACTGCTGGGTTTCCTTGCCAAGTTTTCTAGCCTAGCTGAATCTCCTCCGCAGTGCTCGCGCCTCTAATTATCTCTTACGGGCACAGGCGGTTAGGCCTTTGGTTCTTCCTGCGCGTCCTCCAGGGATCGGCCATAGGTTGCCGGTATGCCAGGGTTGAAATTGTTGCCAAGGTTGCGCTGCCTGCCCTTGTAGAAACTGGAAGTGTCTCTGTGCGTTACGCGCTCTCTAAAACGGCAATTCCAGCAACATTGGCAAACTCGTCAACAACCGGCAACCTCGCCACGCCGGCAACCCAGGAAACCCGGCAACAGTTGCCGCCAACCTATGACCTGTCCCAGTGGCGTACCCAGGATTTCGGCTCGGAGGGGAGGGGGGACAAAGTTTTTTTTGATGAAGGCGCGTGGCGTTAGCCACGTACCGAGAAAAATTTTTTGGTATGCTTCTCAAAATTTTCGCGGGCCCATAGCCCCAACCACACCCCCGAAAAAAATTCTTAAAAAATTTTAAAAATTATTTTAATTATTTGCAAGTATAAACAAGTCACTTGCAGGTTTTTATAACCCATATAAAGAACTTTCAAAAATGGGGGGGGGCGCCCCCCCCCCTCGGTAAGCCACTGGCCTGTCTCTATGGTAATCAAAGGGATCGAAAACATACATGTGCAAAGTTTCGGCTTATCCCAATAAGAAAAATTCGAAAGAGAAACGTACTTTTCAATATACAAACATCCTTACGTTTCATGTATAGATTACTGAGCATTAGCAAAATAAAGGTTCGGACATTGCTAGAAAGTTAGCAAGACGGAAGGCTGTCGTTGCTCAGTCGACAGTTTGCCGTAGATAATGTAAAGTATTCCAATTTTTGATTACGTCCATCGAAATCGCGCATCATTACATGAATGGAAATGGATATAATACATACCTGACCCTGCTGCTTTGATGCAGTGACGAGAATGTTGCAGATGGCCAATCAGAATTGCTGAATGAGAAAAATGAGCACAGGTTCGGTTACTATTAGGTTGGCTAAATATAAGTTCGGTCGTTTTTAGCGATTTGTAGAATTGTCACAACTCAGTTTTAGTGTATACATGTGGTACCGCTGGAGAGAGCAAATCAAGGAGAATCGGATGGTTGACTCTGTTTTCTCAAAAATAATTTTTGTGATAATGAAATGGTGAAGGAAAGGAAATTGGTCGGATTTTTTCCTCAAAATTTCGAAAACTCACGCTCCGAAAAACGAACTGAAGTCAAGTGTAAAATGTAGATTCGCTACCCACACAACAAATTTTTGAATTTCCAGCCATTTGCATGGCCATAGATGGCCAAATTCGAGTTATCTAGAGTGCCAAAAATTTGACCTTTACGCGTAAATGCCTGGAAATTTTCACAATTTTGACTGCAGAAATTCAGAAACAGCAGGTCACAATCTCTATTGTGGTTCGCCACCTAGCCGAGGCTACATGTATCCAGCCACCAAATTACACGCCTGTGTACTCAATACAGGCTGAGAACGAAAGCTAGAAAGTCAAAAAAGCGTTTTTTTAGAAGTCTCACCATATAAGGTTATGACTGTCATTTTTTGGTAACATAAAATTTTGGCTATTTAATATTAAGAGTAGAGGCTTAAGGCTATCTTCTCACGAAAAAATCTTAGCTGAGTAGCTGTTATGTGAATTGTTATGAAGCTCTGAATTTGCACGTCGAAACGAACTTATTTATTAGCCAACCATAGCAATAAATGCTTGCGATACGGTTTTTTACAACGAGAATTTGGAAGCGCGCCAGTTAGCATTTTGATCTTTCAACACCTTTTGTACCTTCATACTGAAATTGGACATTGCTCTCATTGTCAGTTCCCTTGCAATATTATGTATCACTAGCTGGCTTACCCGGCTCCGCCCGGCCCTGTCAAAACACTGTAATAAAGGTCACATCCCCATGCCTTTACAGCCTTTCCCTGTGCCCTTCTACATGCCAATTTCCTATTCTCGCTGTGCTAATAATCAGCATGCTCACTTACCCCCTGTGCCAACTCCTGATGGTTGTCCTCAAGAGAGGCAACCGATGGTTGTACCGATGGTTGTCCTCAACAGAGGCAACCGATGGTTGTACCGATGGTTGTCCTCAACAGAGGCAACCGATGGTTGTACCGATGGTTGTCCTCAAGAGAGGCAACCGATGGTTGTACCGATGGTTGTCCTCAACAGAGGCAGCCGATGCCGATAGTCGTCCTTCCGTTTCGTTCCTCAAATAGAGGATGTACCGTTTCGTTCCTACCTTCAGACGGTTTGGCTAAACAGGTTCTAGGCTTTCCCCGGAACTCATCAGTAAGGAAGGAAGCTCGACTGGATCTGTTCAGCTTCTTGCTTGTTTCACCCACCTGCCCTGACCGCCGCTGGCCGCGTTTTTTGGGTTTTCGTTTTGCCATTTTTTTGGGTTTTCGTTTTGCCATTTTTTTGGGTTTTATATTTTCCAATTTTTTGGATTTTCCAATAGAATGGCATGCAATGAATAAATACTGTACTATACCACAGCATGCAATTATGTTAGCGCCCTGGGATACACTACGTTGGCTGTGCTCCCTTCGGGCGCATATATGTACAGGTTCGCCGGACTCCCGACCCTCAACACGCCACGTACAGCTGACCATGCGAAAAACAGGGAGTTTCCAGGTCTACTCCTACTGTTCGCAGAGACTGTCCTTGCGCTTTGTTGATCGTCATAGCAAGTGCAGGCCTAATCGGAAACTGCACTCGCCTGAAGTCAAAGGCATATCGGAGGGGACGAAAGGGATTCGTGGAATATGAACGACTTCGTCTTTGAACTTCCCCGCCAATATGGTCGCTACTATGACGTTTGGCATGAGATCCCTGATGCAAAGCCTTGTACCATTGCACATCCTCGGTGGGTTGATGTTATGAAAGAGCATGATTGGCAAACCAACCTTCAGATCAAGTCTGTGAGGTGGTATCCCATTGAGCTCGAGTAAATTCAAGAACTCAGTGGGGAAGTAAACAGCCTGTTCACACTGAACCATGGTATCAAAGGATGTGTACGTTGATACCGGTCCAGGTAGGCTGTCTAGAATCTGAGCATTGATAGAATTCACTTGCTCATTTTTGGGTGCCAGAATTGCTCGCTCGCAAATCCAGTCCCCATTGCTGAAGTTGGTGGCAATGTTTGGGAAGACCTTTTCGATCAGTTCTCCCACCGATTGAACCATATTGCAGAAGTCTGGAGGAAAGGTAATCCAGCCAGAACTTGGTTCAACCGGAATTCTGCCTTCGCCAAGAAGCAACAGCTGTTGCGCAAAGCTTCGGGCAGTCTCATCGCCAAGGAGGTGGACTCGCATGTTTGTCGTGAGATTCAGCGATCGAACATGTCTCCAGAGAGGAGAAGCTTTGAGGCAAGCGTTTAGCTCATCTGCTGGAGTCGACCGCGGAATCACTGGCAGAGTTTGACGAAAGTCGCCTGCCAGTAGCACGACGGCCCCATCCATTAGCCTGTTGCTTTCTCGTATGTCCCGTAGTGTGTTGTCAAGGGCTTCTAGGCACTTCTTATGCGCCATGGTGCATTCGTCCCAAACTATGAGTTTGGTTTCTTGTAGCACCTTGGCTTTCCCTGTGCCTTTGCTTATCCCACACACTGAGTGCTCTACATGAGCAATATCCAGAGAAAGCTTGAAGGCTGAATGAGCGGTTCGGCCTCCTTCTAGCAGTGTTGAGGCAATCTCCGAGAATGCCACTGCTACTGCGATTCCTCCTTGTCTGCGAATCTCGGCAAGTAGGAGATTGATGAGAAACGTTTTCCCTGTTCCACCCGGAGCGTCGAGAAAGAGTAGCCCACCCTTGTCACTGGAAATCGTGTCCAGAACAGCACGCTAAACCAACTCTTGATCCTCCGTAAGAAGAGGTCTGTTAGACTCTACAAATGTGGTCAGCTGATCGGCATCATAGGACCTCTCTCGGAGAACATCGCTCTCGAGTGCCTGGTCATCTCCGCGTACTGGCGACGGCAAACCGAGGTCTCTGAGAGTTTGACCAGTCATCGACACGCACGTATCCTCAAACAGTATCAACGCTCGGTTGAATATCTCGGGAGAGTGACCGATGTCTGCAGAGGGTGCCCCTCTGCGACATTCCCTGAGTACGTCTTCACTCAGAGCCTCTTTGTACTTCTCCCAGAGTGCTCGAGGATTTGACGGTTGACAGACTGTCAAGATGATGCCGAAGAGACTTCGCAGTTGAGCAGCGAAACTTGTCGTAGCTGCTTCTGCGAGAGTTCTGTCCCATTGCTGATCATCTTCAAGCAAGCCAAGTCTTTGGCATGCTTCTCTGTAGGTCTTACATTCCTCTCCATCGATGGTCTTCAATGCTGCGAATGACGTCGGTCCTCGGATTGTGTGAAGCAACATTCTGAGGTAGAAGCATTCGGCTTGGTTAGGGTGTACAGTATATACACGCGCTAACACATCCGCTTCTCTGACGTCATATCCGGGAACTTCGGCTCCTTGCTTCCTTCTGGCCCACTTCTTTGTTGACTTGTTCCAAGTATAATATCTTGGAAGTTCTGAGTAACAACAAAGTCCGTGCGAACGGATCATGTTGGCACAGAAGGAAGAATGCCGTCAAAGTTGTTTGAGGTGGTTGCGCAGCTCTTTCCTGCGCATTATCAGCCATGAAGTAGACGCGTTGTCCATTCTCTAGATGGACATGTAGATGGGTGACAGCTGGGTAATGTTCGTGTATCCTGAAACCCAGGATACGCCAAACTGCGTCGTTGCTGCTTATGTACCTGCCCGTTTGATATCGTTCAATCTCATCAAACGGTGCAGTGGCATGCTCGAGGCCGAATGTTGCCATGTCACTTCCCCTGTTCACATATTTGCAGATGTACTCAATCGACTTCACCGAATTACAGTACTCCACATTAATATGTGCTCGAAACATTTTCGAGAGCAAGGGAGTGTATGGCACAACCCAGCTGTTGTCCACCACGACGTCTACGGTCTGATGGTCCACCTTCATTTGAATGACGGCGGTGTGTCCTCCATCATCAGGCTTTCGCCTTCTGTATAGAGGATAGCCATCAGTTCCCGTTTGGGTTTCGCGGATCAACTGCCGAGGGTACCTTTTGGTGCATTTGCCGTCCTTCATGCAAGGCGACCTCGGATTTAGTGGTCCGCATGGCCCATGGATCATGTTTTTGAGGACAACATCGAATAGAGGATCCTCTTCTCGACTGGGAAGCTCCGCCGAGATGATGCTGTCAATCTGATCTGGGCGTATTTTCTCCTTCAGCCACACTAAGATGTGGGCATGCGGAAGACCGCGTTTTTCTGCCATTCCACGGTGTACATCCAACAGCGAGTGTCTCCGTAGACGTGGCTCTTCGTTAGCACGTCTATAAGCTTCGTGAGCTTCTGTTTGAAGACTCTCGCCGTGATGTCGTGGCGGTCAGAAGGCGCTTCACCAGGGAAGAGCTCTTCCGCAATTTCGGTCCACGCCGGGTTGCACGTGAACGTGATGAACAGATCAGGACGCCCGTACGCACTAACGTAGGCCATTGCGTTCTGAGTGTACTCGTGCATGTGGCGTGGGCCGCCCGTGAAGGAGGATGGTAGTATGACCATTTGCCCGAGGTCAGTGACATTTCCATCTCCGGCCACGGCATCCCGCAGGTGGATGTAGTCGTCTGCACGCAGCTTTCGCTGATTGCGTCGAATGAAGAGGAGCCGTTCACTCTCAATTTTGGCGTACATGTCCACGATGAACTGGTGAAATAGTTGGCGACATTTCACGACGTGGTTGAAGGACGTGGACCTTATCATCATGCGATGCGCATTGAAATTCATAGCCGATACCCTCTTATTGGTAGGGGCGCCAGTGCTAGGATTCCTCTGCCATAGTTCGAAGTGATACCCGTCTACCCCATCCCAAAACATGAGTGGATATTGCAGGGCATCGTACGACCTATGGGTTTCAGAGATGCGCTGCAACGCTTCGGAACGTTTTTGGATGATAATGTCACGCCCGTCGCTGTCGTCTTCGCCAACCAAGACCATTGCAATCTCGCTTACAGACGGAGCTTTGAAGCGTCGTTCATGCTGACCAGCAGGCCTCCTGTCAGCACGGATAACGACCTTATACTCGTCTGTAGGCATTCGGTCCAGGTTGGTCTTGAAGTCCTTCACCAGCTCGTTGTGCTGATGCAGCATTCTTTGCAGCTCTAGCACGACGTCCGGCCTTGTGCCACCGATGATGCCGCAACGTTGATCCGCTTGCAGCTGCTCGTCGCAGACGAAGTACAGCTGCAAGAACTTGGGGCTATCATTGCCATTAGGAAGCAGGGATTCAACTCTATGATAG
The DNA here is from genome assembly GCA_958299035.1 of Cylicocyclus nassatus. Lineage (NCBI taxonomy): Eukaryota > Metazoa > Nematoda > Chromadorea > Rhabditida > Strongylidae > Cylicocyclus > Cylicocyclus nassatus. Next base: position 14,785,714 of record CATQJL010000223.1, read on the forward strand.
ACCTGTCCCTGCACCTTAAACGTTGGCATGAAGCCCTGTTCCTCAACGTCAGGCATGGCGACCGTGGTGCCGAAGGACATCATCTGGAAGCACGCATTGTACTTCCTGATGTTCTGCAAGAAATGCCTGGACACAGCACTGGTGCCGGACATGTATGAACGAAGCGGCTCAGGCGGCTCACGTAGAGGCGGAAGGTCGACTTTGCCGCTGGAACAGCACATGCCAGGAGGTTCGGCTCTGAACTTCTCGGCTTGACACTTGCCACATACGACGTCCATCTTTCCGATTATTACCTTCGGATGGGTCGAGTAGTCGACCTAGTAGCTTCACCTCGCGGCATTGTAGTTCAATGCCGCGAGGTGAAGCTCTACTCGCCTAGATGTCTGTCGAGCGTGGACATGTCGAGCGCGATCACGTTCGAGCCGTACTGAATGCGCTGCACCAGTTTCCGCTCTTCGTGAAGCCTTAGTCCTCATTCGACTGCTGTCGAGTCGAGACTCGCGCTCTTCAGTCGTCTCCTGAGATCTGGCTTCAGCGTTTCTCGACCGCATATCTTCGAGTCGAGAACCGCGCTCTTCAGCCGTCTTTTGAGATCTGGCTTCAGCGTTTCTCGACCGCATATCTTCGAGTCGAGAAGCACGCTCTTCAGCCGTCTCCTGAGATCTGGCTTCGGCGTGTCTGACTCGGTCGTCATCAAGTCGAGAACCGCGCTCTTCAGCCGTCTCTTGAGATCTGGCTTCAGCGTTTCTCGACCGCATATCTTCGAGTCGAGAAGCACGCTCTTCAGCCGTCTTCTGAGATCTGGCTTCGGCTTGTCTGACTCGGTCGTCATCGAGTCGAGAATCACGACTTTCTTGTGACTCTGAGGCTCTCAGAGCAGCAAGCCGCAGGCGAGTCTGCGAGAGACTTGCTTTACGCTGTTCCAGCGTTTGCGTTGCTCTCGCCTCGGCTATTCTGGCACGATTGCCTTCTAGCCGTTCCTGGCGCTGCTCCGAGGTCTCAGCCTCTCGTTGATCCCTGGCCTTTTTGGCCTTGGGATCAACTCTTCCGATGGATGCACGCTTCTTCGGCGGCATCCTGTGATGAGAGCCTTTAGGCTATAAGCTACTCGGTACCCGAGATATGGGAGCCTGTCGGCTTCTCGTTACTCGAGGTGGAGCCTTTAGGCTTCTCGATGCTCGAGATTCCTGTTGGCTTCTCGGTGCTCGAGATGGAGCCTGTTGGCTTCTCGGTACTTGAGGTGAAGCCGTTGGCTTCTCGGTACTCGAGAAGGAAAGAGCCTTTAGGCTTTGCCGCTTGGTCCTCAGATCTTAGGTTCTTTATCAGGTCCTCAGGTCCTTAGATCTTCGGTCCTCGCTTGGTACTCAGAGCTCTCGGTGGTTCAGTGGCCGCCGGCTAGCAGAGGTGAGTGACCGACAATGCCGAGATCGGCTGCCTTATATAACCCTCGAAAAGGGGCGGGGCCGGCTGTGATTGGTCACACCAACTCGGAAGGGGCGGATAGTTTTTGTATGGAAAGCCTATGCTTAACCACACGAATTGGACCGCCCACTTTGGACCGCCCCTTGCCCCACCCCCTTGGAGGGGTATATAAGGCGCCGCGGCTCCAGTCATTTCCGGTGGTTGCCTCGTGCCGGACGGTTGCCTCACTCGGAGGGTAATCATCGGATGCCTCCTCACTCGGAGGACAACACTCGGTTGCCTCCACTCGGAGGACATCGGATGCGTCCTCACTCGGAGGAACAACCATCGGATGCATCCTCACTTGGAGGTACAACCATTCGGTTGTCTCCACTCGGAGGTACAACCATTCGGTTGTCTCCACTCGGAGGTACAACCAGGGCCCGGCACGCGTTGGTTTGGAGGTTTTTAGGAAACGAAGTCCCCATGACTTCGCGAAAATTTAAAGTCCCTCTCGACGTGAAAATCAGTAGGGAAACTCTTAAATCAACCAAATAGCGACAAAAAAGCGAAAAAACCGCATTTTGAGGTATGTAATATAACAAAAAAACAAAAAGAAAACAATTCGAGTTGATTAAAGGCTCTGCCATTGGGTTTAGTACCATTTTGATGCTGCGAATGTCGAAAATCTCCTAGGCCAACCAAATCTGTAGCCTCAACAATCCTGCGATGCATTTTTCGCCACATATTTCAGAGGACACCGCAAGTGATTGGAGCGCGATATCTATCAACGCGTAGATTTATACTACTTTTGACTCAAAAAAAGGGGAGAGGCAACGGTTTGATCCGCTCTCTTCACTATATGATAGATTTTTGGCAGTTCTAACCGTCCAAATCAAAAAGGTCCAAAACTTATGTGAATGAACTCTCCGATATTTGTGCTCCGAACCAACCCAGTTGGTTTGGTAGCTGGTTTAGAAACCAACAAATTCGAGAACGGATATTAGGACACATAAGTTTTGGGAACTTTTTACATAACATAGTTTGGAGTAATATTGTATACACATAGCCCAAATTCGGAGCCATGTGATTGTTTGTGCGCTGTAAACAAGCCATTTATTTGTTCGAGTCTTGCATTTGAAATTCGCGCGCTTGCGAAAGAACACGTCCAACTCGTGAAACCTGACATGTTCGTCGTGTTTTTTTGGCGCTCCCTCCAGGACCTCATAAAAACGATGTCCCCGTTGCCTCTACATCTGCAAGTTTTCAGATTGATACAAGCCCTAGTTCATAAAAATTAATTTAGCATGGAATGCCCAAATCAAAAAAGTTGAATTTTTCCAATAAAGGCTTGTAATATACAATTAATACGCGGTAACAGCGTAGCTTCTGCTGTGTAAATGCAAGAAAATTTCCGTCTTCTGATAACCCGAAGAAAGAATACATCAACGGCACGTATGAGCCTGATGTGGATTGTATATGTGTGGATTAGTGAAAAATTCGTACGATTTTTGTACGCCCTAATTTTTTTGAATGTTTTGAGTCTTGAGAACTTCTTAGAGCTTAGGCACATGACATAATCAATTGAGTTTATTGCGCTAAATATGTTGATTTCCAACATAATACATTGTAACATCTTATAAAGACTCTCAAATTTACGAGTCTAAGGAAAATTGTTAGAACGGTGCTCAGACAACTGACCGGAACTTCCGCAAAGCGTTTGTGAAAGTTCCGCCGGGTCACCTGCGGACGTTCCGTAATCGTGATGCGGAAGTTCCAATGAGGTGCTGCGGAAGTTCCGAAGAATAGAATGCTAACCGCAACAGCAAAAGAGAAGACCTAAGCGAGATTTGAACCTCCTCTAATGACCGTGAGACCCTCCTACTATCCTCACTACGGCTGACATGTTCGATAATGCACTCTAGGCAACATCACGAAACAACTCATTCAAAACCCTGCGGAAGTACCGGCTTGTCAAAGTGCTGCGGAACCGCTGGCATTTTTCGGAAGTTCCACAGCGCTTTGTACAAAATCCTGCGGAAGTTCTCATTTTCAATGTTTCTACTTTTGCAATAGGAAACAAAATCTTGCGGAACCGCTACGAATTTTGCTTGCTCTGTGGGAAGTTCCGGTAAATTGTCTGAGTGCTAATCTTTGAATAAATGCAAGTCGAAATTTTCTCAACAATAGCAGTTACAAACGAAATTTAAGATAGCTAACAGTCTGATAAGGAATTTTGTTGCTGCCCCTCAGTGAACTCATTATAATTTACCTCGTGAGTGCTTTCATGCACATAGCATTTGTGGCGCATTCTCTGGTTGTGATGCAGAAAAAAAAACTTTGATCAAGACAAATTCCTTCACGAAGATGCCTAAAGTTAAAATGCTAAGGAAAATGTGTTGACCATTATGAGTATTCAATAAAATTTTATACAAATAAAATCCTAGCCACTATCACAAAAAGTAACCTTTGATTTAACTGGCTCGTTTTCGGGAAGGTGGGGCTTTGTAACCTAATTAAGGCTAGTTAATGATCAGAGGGCACTCGCGCGAGAGCTTATAAAACACATAGAACAAGGCCAACACCGCTAACGGAAGAAAATTAAATGCGGGAGATTATGTGAGACTTATTGCTTGTTACCTGTGAGGAATTTAAATAGTTTTTCTAATTTCCGTATGTTACAACTACATCTTCAAGAGATGAAATGGTAACGTGATTGGCTGCTATCGTAGCACAACTGCGCGGTACAGCATTGAAACAAGCCTCTGCAGACAGCAAATGCATTGTGAAGATTGCTTACGAGAAACGATTGATGAAAATCATGCCAAATTATGAGAATAGGACAGAGATTGTATAAATTTGTATTAGCTGATGTGGCGTAGAATAGATACCGTGAAAAATATTTAGTTGAGAATTAAAGCAAGTGAGCGAGAATTTCGCAAAAAAAAAAACACCTCTGCTGCAAATGTTCTCAAGAATTAAATCTTTTGCTGTTGCTCTGCAAGGACTCGAACACATTTGGAAATCTAGATTTTTTTGGCTATTAGTTGATTTTACATGGTTGAGTAAAAAGCTAAAAGGTAAAAGCTAGCCAATCTGAAACCAAGAAGTTGTAATTGAATGTTGCCGGTCCTAAGTTCAAAGGTCATTTACCAAATCCGCCAAATGTACGAGCTTATACTCATTCTATCAGCTTTGCAACCAGAGGATGAAACGTCACAAAGATATCACAAGAGTTTCGCTCACACAAGTTCAATTGAACTTGTTTGTATGCAGCTCAATTGTACTCATCAATGGTTTCGTACACATCGTTAAACTGTTTTTTTCTGGCTTTTTTGAGTCAAAAAGTCAAAGGAAGAAAATGTGCGGTAGATCAAGATCTCTTGGCAAAGTGTGAACTTTTCATCTTGCGGTACTTTTGCCTTAAATGTCCCTTTTTCCAAAACAGAGCGCACCAAGCAGAACTTTGCTTGCAGACACAAATGGAACTTTCAGTCACATGTTCCGATTTTGTTCGGAGGTTATACCCCGGCAGGATAAAGGATATAAATCGAGTGGAAGTGATAGAAAGCAAGCATATTATGAAGCTAATTTGCCTTTTTGTTGTTGTAAGTTTTCAAAACAAGCTTCTCTTTTGATAATAAAATGTTGAATAACTCATATTTCTTTAGCTGGTGCCTGTCTTCTCTTTTAGAGAATGTACTATGAATCCAATCAGTGATTATGTACGAGAAGCTGCCAGAAGTTTGGGATTTTTGTTGGTTAGTTATAGCATACTTGTCAAAATTGGTCTGCTGCGCAAGCAGAACAAGAATCTCGCATTGCTGGAATATTCTTTGACCAGCCGCTCTCTGCCTCTAAGCGGCAGGTTGAGCTGATAAAAACTTTTCTGTGCTGAAACTGCAAACATCAATAAATCGACAAAAGCAATCGGAATTTTCTGAAAAAAATTGCCTCATCAACGCACCTCCCACCCCCATACATTATGTCTGCCAAAATTGCTTCATATTCTTTGTCACCTTTTATTTATTTTGGGAAGCATAAAATTTTCTAACAAAATTTGCAAAATCTGCATTGAGTCGAAGATTATAAATGTGCCCCGAACAAAATGGCATATCAACACACGTCTCAATTCATAAATTATGTGTGCAAAATTTGGCTTGAATTCCACCACTCCTTCTATCTTTTTTTTTGGCGAAAATGCAAGAGTGACTAAGCTTAGGGTGGAGGACATTAGGTCGCCGAATTTGGAAGAGTCCCGCGCGGATTCCCTGCAGGAACGCATGTCCGCGCATGTACAAGGGCGCGTGTTTGTCGCAAATGACCGCGGGGACCGCCCTTTTTCGGCGACCTAATGTCCCCCACCCCTAAGCTTAATCTTATATATAAAACTGAATGTCTGTCTGTCTGTATGTATGCCTGTACGTATGTGCGGAATAGAAATTTTTATTTCTGCTCGATCTGTACCAAACTTGGCACACATACACTTCGGGGCAGGGAGCGTGTCATAGGCTACTTTTCGTTATCGATCGATAACGATTTTATCGATTTTTTGCAAAATTTGAGCAACGCGGCTGGGAGTTGGCACAGGGGGGGGGGGGTAATCGAGCATGCTGATTACAAATATGGTATTAACAGGGCCGGGCGGAGCCGGGTTTGCCAACTACTTTTATATAAAGGCTACTCTACGACCAAGGCATAGAAGAAGTATTAGTTGAACGGGCGCGAACGTGGCGTGCGCGTATCCTCACCGCTGTAAATCCTGCGCCTCATGCTTTCTGCGGCTAATAAAGCCACACATTCACGTCCAAAGATATTGCATCTTCGTCATGCAGCAGTGTATAAGTTTTGATGTTTCAAGCTTCTCTCTGCTACTTATTCAGAGATTCACCTGCCTGCACAGAAGGAAGGCTCGAGAATTTGCGCTCTATAACATTCGGGGAGACAAGGGAGCACTGATCGAAGAATTCTTACTGTATGGATTTTATTGATTTAGTGTTAATTTTTATTTTTAACATTTGTAGCGGGACGCCTGAAGATATAATAGCTAGGAGATTGTGGTACAAGGTACGAGTTTTCTTTAATTTTCGGTGATTTACGTTTTTTTATGTGTACCAGTATCTTTGAAGCATTAGTCCTCTTCTGTATCAAGATTCTCGGCTGCAAAGAGCTTGAGCCATTTAGCATATTTTGGAAAACTACAGAAAATTCCCCGAGAATACTTGAACAGACTTGTTCGTACCGTAGAAATTACCCCTACGATACGCTCATCACTCATCACAGTAAGGTACAGTCGAGTAGATTTCCTGCTTAATATAGTGTCCCTGCAGACGCGACAACGCTGGGGCGTCAATAAATGCCTTGCGAGTTCCAGCTAGTGTTTTCCAGTGTTTTCTTTACTTATTTCATGCTTTTTAGGTGACTCGTTGCTGATAAAGAAGAAAAGGGTAAGTTAGAGAGTAGTTTCTGTGTTCTGAGAAGTTTTATTATCGCATACTCACAGATATCCACTGGAAGCAGTTCGCGTCAGCTTCTTGTCTATTTTTTGTCACTTCATGTCTCTTTCTTCTTGTGAGGTATTTCTTTGGACGCTAGTGGGTTTTTACGATTGACTTATTGTCCTTATCACATGACTACTTGATTAAAATGCTATTTCTTATGGATGAAAGCCGAAGTTGCTGCAAGACAAGCCAACTAGCTTCAAAGAAACGCCTCACAAGAAGAAGGAGATTCAAAAGAAGAAGTGACAGAAGAAAAGGAAATGACAAAAAAGAAATAGACAAGAAGCTGACGCGAAATGCCTCCACGTGGATACCTGTGAATATGCGATAACAGAACTTCTCAGAAAACAGAAACTACTCTTTAACTTACCCTTTTCCTCTTTATCAGCAACGAATCAACTAAAAAGCATGAAATAAGCAAAGAAAACACTAGAAAACACTAGCTCGGAAACTCGCAAGGCATTTATTGACGCCCCAGCGTTGTCGCGTCTGCAGGGACACTATATTAAGCAGGAAATCTACTCGACTGTAAAATTCAGCAAAGTTTTCAAATTCTGATCGGTGATTTTGTTAAATATTTGAGTAATTGTTTGACAGATATTTTTGAAAGTCAAAAAGTTGTGCCATTTCAGTTCAGAATCGTTAAGCCAGAAAACGTATACTTCGCATGCTTTACGGGAAACACATCTATCGCCTGTGCCTCTTTACACGTGCTTTTGAAACGTCCTTTACATAAATACCCGTATCTGTCCTTGTTGGACCCGTACAACGAGGATGAAGATGATGAACGATGAAGCTTTCCGAATGGTGCTTTTCCTTGTATTGATTATTTAGTTGTGGGGAAGTATTAGATTGATGCAAAAATAGTGGCTGTTTTTAATCCTTTTTTAAACCCATCCCATTGCAATTTCTTCTTTAGAAAAGAAACAGCATACCGCTATAAAGTTTTTTCATGCTTTATCCATATTGTTAGAGTGGGCTTCCAGTCTCATCTGCTCAAAAAGTTACAGAGCTTCAACAAAACCGCGTCCGAAATTAGAATCTCACTGCACTTACTTTTTTGGTCAGAATTCAAACGCGAATGAACGGTTTCGAAAAGTTAGCTGTTGTATGTGTAAGAAATTGTCTACATTACGCATGCCTGGCTATTTTACTTGAAATCATCTAGATTGAAGTAGGCAATTTAACATGGGTAACCGTTGGGGTCATTCTACTGCATATCATTTGGAGAAAGCAATTGCCAAAGCTTTTCTCATTTCGTAGGCGTAAGTGTAGGGCGTCTTGTTGACAGTTTTTGAAAACATATTCAGCTATTCAGTACACAGAAAAGCAGAACTATGATTCAAGAATTTGAGGACTACTGATAAAATGTTGGAAAGTGACAACTGCGAGTTTTGATTTTGTTTCTTTTCGCAAATCTTCTTTCCGAACCCTCTTCATCTTTTTTTTCTACTGGATTGCTGCTACAAGATATGCAACTTATCATTTTTACCAACAAACTGTGAAGAGATACGATTTGTCAAAAACAAGATTTCAAAAATCCGTATCCTGATTTATTTTTTAATCCATATCTCAATGCCCGTTTTTGATTCAAATATAGGTGAATGTGCGCTGCGTTGGAAAAGGTTTGCTGTTTCCGGTTTATATCGTATTCAGGATGGATATTTCATAAATTATAGTGTGTTTAAATAAAAATTCGCAAAACGGCCGTTATTTTTTGCATCAACCTAACAGTCTTTGGAATCTGCACGATTTAGTTGTCCTAATCTTATTGCTTGTTGTGTCAGCGTCTCTCTTCGCTGACGAGCTGTTGTTCCATGTTTATCACTTTTTATACTGATCGAGGCTTTTGTGAATATGTCTATAGCAGTGAGAGCGAAGTAGATCACAGTGTTTTTTTCATGACGTTGGGTAAGAGTGGAGTCAATGAGCTCTTATCGTAACTCAATAAACATTTACGAACAAAATCTTTTTTACGCAAGTTGCACGACAGACCTGGAGGACAATGTGAGCCCGGATGACTGTTGAGCTTGTATATATTAGTTTGGTCTGAAAATTCTGTCGCACCACTTTCAAAAATTCGTAACTTGTTTCTTTCACGACATTTTACGTGACTAATATTACATATAAATTATATATTATATACAAAAGCAGTGACTTGGAAACGGGTGGCCCTCGCAAGTCACTGTAATAGGCTCGCACGCATACAATTGCCTCTTCGACTACGAAGTTGGTGTGTGCGTTCGGCGCATGCCCTCAGAGGGTATTGTAGACGCCGAATCCTTTATCCTTTTTTATTTAATATTATATTGAAAAGAGCAAATCATGCGCTTTCTAGAAACCCATTAACTTTTATCTAACAAGCTTTGAATGCAGAGATAAAAATGCGAGAATGAAATTACCTTAATCTCGAAATTTTGAGGCAAGCTCATTAAAAATTTCAAGACCTTGCCATAAAATCCAAACTAAACAGTATCCTAAGCTTTTTGATCCCCTCTTTCCTGCTGAGCAAAGTCTACGCTGATCGAGTTGTTCCTTCGAAAGCTATAAATTTTTTAGAAAATGTCAAAAAATATTTTTTTAAGAAACTGATTTTTTGGCATTCTTTCTCGAAAATCATAATTTTTCTAAAGATAGCACAATCAATTCGAATTTCGCTCACTAGAAAGAGGGAATTGAAAAGCCTAGGCTACTAGGTGTTTTGGATTTTTTGGAACAGTTTTGGATTTTTCCGAACTTGTAGTGATTTGCTTCTCCCTTTTATCTCTGCATTTAGAGCTTAATAGATAGCAGCCAAGGTACTACTGGAAAGTGCATGAATTGTTCACTTTTTCTTTAGTTGTAACAATATCTTGCTACGCTTGATACATGCAAGCATAGCGGTCAGAATAAAAGTCCCAAATATGCGGCACAAGAAAAAAAACAATGCATAAGAGGAATCCGGCTTTGATTTCATGTCACCCAACATGTTTGGTCAATTTTTTTCTCTTTTATGATCAAGGAGATACTTCTTAAAGGCAGTGTCCCGGCAGATTCGGGTCCTGGGGGATATACGTGTGTGGGGTTCCTGGTCACCCCATCGACCTCCAGGCGCACTCCGGCTGGGTGATGTCCCCCCTGGGCCGAGAAAATGGCCCTTGAACCGGCGCGCGCAACCCCAACTGGCGCGCGCTTGGACGGCCCTCCCCGCCTGTTCGGCGCGGGACCCCACGAGCGCTCTCCCCCATGATGCATGCTACAAAGCAAGAATTACAGGCGGCAGGATCTTCGTCTGAGGACCTCCCCCAAATTTCCATTAAAAATCTCGTCCAAGCTGCTTTTCTGGAATTAGGAAAACGCCCCAAAATCGGCCTTTTCAGCCCGTTCAAAGCTCAAATTCGGAACCCACGTGGCAAGGCCTAAAACATGCAAATTCAGCCCGTTCAAAGCTCAAATTCGGAACCCACGTGGCGAAAAGGCCTAAAACATGCAAAAAGGTGGAGGTGCAAAATCTGCCGGGACACTGCCTTTAATCGAAGCGGCAGGAACTCACTTTCATCATCGCTATGAGCTAATTTTTTGCATACTCGTGAAAGCTGTGCGGATGGGTTTGCCAACAAATCACTTTCATCCACGATATTCTCAGTGTGGACCAGATAATCTGCAAAAAACGGTACAGTTTGGACTACATTGATGAAACTTTCTAAGTTACCATAGTAGTCGACAGAGACGTAAACGGCGGATGAAGATGATATAGCTCCAATGGTATACTCTGGATAAGTCTCTCGGAAAAATGCCGGTAGTGACCATTGAAATTTCTAGAAAATTTGATCTACATTTTATGCCAATGCTGATCATGATTACCTGGGTATGATCCTTCAAATGTACCCAGTGAGTTTTCGTGCGGGTAACATTTCGCATTCATTTAACCGATAAATTCCTTTATGTCTGCTAAAGCTTGGTCAATAGTTTTAATAGTTTCAGTTTTAATAGTTTGCGACTTCTTGTAGCCTTAGATTTATTGAAAGTGGTGACACTTTTATCCAGCACCCATTCATCGCCAGGAGGAGAAATAGAGCCAAAAATTCATTTTTCAAATTCAAATTCAGCTATCATTTCCGACCTTCTCCTCCAAGCATTAAGAAGATCAGCCCTCTGCTTGCATTGTAAAAAAATTTAAAGTTGTACTGATAGCGCTCTCAATAAAGATTACTTTTTATGGCGTAGGAGGCAAAGAAGCTAAGCAAACACTACCAACCTGAGACCAGGTTGCAGATGAGGAGCTGTCAAAGTGATCTACTGCTTGCTGTATAGTAGAAAAAATCAAGTACTGATCTTCAGTTTGTGTGCAGCGCTATCGGGTGCTCTAGCACTACTTTGGACAAGCAAGATTATCACATTTTTTTCGTAGCTAGTTTTTTTTTTATCAAAAGCCCAATTTATTTTCTCATATCCGTTTGCTTAATTGACTTTTTGAGAGACACTTTTTTTGGAAGTCCGTTTGAATATGCTATTTCAACTTGAAAACAATCAGAGAGCCGCTATAGTAATAAAGTTCATACTTTTTAATGCTTGATTCTCATGTTTGTATATGTATTTCTAAACTTTGTACGTATCAGGCAGAATGACAAAAACTAAGCTTGAACAAAATTACAATTATTTCTTGAAAAAATAAGAAGTTATACTTAAGAGCACGTCATAACTGTTTCCTATCAACAAAGTCTTGCCAAATTTGGAGGATCATGAAGCGCTCGTTTTTGTAGTTTTCTTACCTCCGTTTTTTGGTCAGTTACTCAAAAGGAAGACTAAATCCTGCTTGTTAATTGGTTATGTAAAAGAAAACTATGCAAATTTATAAACATTTTAAAATCACTGAGAACAGTGTAATGCTGTATGTCTTCGTTTTACGATCATATGTCTACATAGTACCCGCAAAGCAAAAGTTCATGAGGTTTACAGTTTTGAGTAATATAGAGCAGAGCACTGAGCAAGCAGAACTCACTGCAAAAAAATCAACGAGTTGAACAATTTGTTTTTATTGAATTCACAAAAGAATCCATTAGTGCCGAACTTATGATCAAATGAAATGCAAAAGAAATCATTTCTCATCGTTGACTCAAAAAATAAGTCGTAAACTATATGCTGAACGAAATCAAGAGATGAAGCTCCCTTGCAACAGCTAACAAATTTCAAAATTAAGGTCCGAATCATTTGGAGAACAGCATAGCAGCACATTGGGAAAGTTATGGTTATAGTTCAGTTAGTGGGAGCAAAATGAAGTACAGAGTTATGTCACCTTAAGTAGTACACCATGTGGTCGGCCAAATATGACAGGAGAGAACTGCAGTGCGTCTTCAGGTTTATGATTAATATTAATGACACTAACAGTAGTTGAGATATGCCCACACAATCGACCATGTGCAGAACGGAAAGCTGATGGGCGTCTCAATAAAAGCGAAAATGCGGCATGTTTAGACAAGGCGTGCACTCGTTTGCTAACAGATAGCTGCCCAGCTGTATTCTCAGTGTTTGTAAGAAGACGGTTTAAAGTAATAACAAGATGAAGTGTCCAATTTGTACGGATTTGTACGTAATATTGTAGATAGGTTGTTGTTACCTCATGAAATAATGCGGAGAAGGTACTTCAAAAGTTAAAAGAATCAAAATGACATTTTGAGTTGTCTGCGTCCTTTATTCTTTCCTCTTGCTGTTGTATTCAAAGCTTTCTCTCTCATTATACAATTGGGTGGCCGTAGCAGCAAAACACTGATGTTAGAGGCTGCGTCCAGATCAATTTGGACATAAGGGAGGTCTGACATGGAAAATTCGGGGCTCTATGACGTTGCCCAAGCGACAGCTTAAGCGGTGCATTCGCTGCTAAGATATTCTTCTCTAAACCAAACTTCAGCACAGTCTGCCCCAATGCAAAAAGGCGAACCGTCGGATAAACCTACGCGCTCGCGGCGCAAAAGGTTTGCGTTGCGTAAGCGCGCTGTCGCAGAGAGCGAAGGCTGCGTTCATACTGATTACGAAATCCGGGAACAGTTCCAGCACATGCTCGAACTGAGCGTTGTGCTGGGACTGTTCCCGGATTTCGTAATCAGTATGAACGCAGCCGAAGAGACTGAAGAGGAGAAACTATTTAGTCATAGATGTGACGAGTACCCTTGCGATAAGGACTTTCGGCCAATTTTGGCCTGGTTGGGATTGGGGCAGACTTATCTTCTTGATGGATGACTGCTGCTATGCTCGCATGCTTTTCACATCATGACCTGTCAAATTCGCGCGAGTCCTTGCGCGATATGCACGCACGATGCAAGTCGTCATTTAATACGATACCTTTTTTCAGTGTCGCAAATTTTTCAAGCCGTGAGTGAATTATTTGCGCTGCCGCTTAAGCAATTTTTTGATTAGGCCTCAAAAATCCGTTACCAAGTGTTACTGCTCAAATTTGCATAAATGCTGCCCTTCAAGATGGCTCCATTACATGAAGTATGGAGGTTCAAATAATAAACACGATAGATGTCTTGATTTTTACCTTACGATTTAAATTGCTTTTGGTACCTGTTGCCCCCACAAGCTCAACCATTTGTTTTGATACCGATGATTCAAATGTTAATGTCTCGCTCAACGAGTGCGCTGCAGAGTTCTTACATTGCTGAGCTACCGTATTTTGTCTTATCTCGAAGGCTATGAACATAGTCGTTCTCACCCCATTGAACATCCGGTGGCCAAATCGAATTTGAGCTGGAGCGGGCCGGTTGCGGTAAAACTTAGTCAAACAACAACAAAGCCGTCGACTTCAATCACAAACATTGTTAATGCATGGAACCATGACGGCCGAAACTTGCCTAGTGCAACCACAGGCACACAATCTCACAATCTCAGCTTTTAAGGTTGTTTTCATTCTTAATAAAAAAAAAGTAATCTTGCTTAATAAATGCAATCACATCAATATCCATTCGAAATGTAAGAAAGAATACAACACTACAACATCTTTTGAAGAAAATAGTTCGAGGGACTTTAACCCTTTCGGACCTGAGTTTTTGCGAGTGAGCCGAGAAGCCTCTCTCCTAGTATTTTTTACTTATTACCATATGAATAACATTATAGCGGAGTTTGGAGTCTGCTTAACCTTGTGAACTATTTCTTTTTGATTTTTCAATTTTTTGGTTTTGCGTTTATTTTGGATTTTCAAATCTCCCGCGAAACATGTGGACCCGCAAACAGTTAACAGTTACATTTGCTCAGCATCGTACTAAAACATTATGATAATATTATGAATATTTTTTGGCTAATAAACGAGATACTGAAACGGTGCTCAAGCCGGCGCAAATTATTGATTGGTTGAAATCCACTTGTTTACAGAAATGTACATGCTATTCACAGAGAAGCAAATGGACACCCGGTCTCGAAGCTAGATTTGGAAGGCAAAGGCTATATGAAGCGTTTGAGAGCAATGAGTAGTGAAATGATGTTCTTGCGCCAGTATAGTAGATCTCTGAATTGATGGTGGCAATTGCCACCACCAGGTCCGAAAGGGTTAAAATGGTTCCATTACGTGGACTACGAGATGATAGGAGCGCTTACCAGACCTGTTGGCTTATACCGCTGCAGAACAATTTCAACTGCATCTTCATCTAAGCACGCTGACTCAGGTTCGTTAAAAAGAACTAGAATTAGAAATGCGGCATCATGCAGACATCAACTATGTCCAGCTCATCTAACCTACAGTTATTCAGCTTGGTTCTTGACCCATCTAGAGCTCTACCCCTCCAAACTAGACTTGCCTTTAAATGTTTTAAAATGTATGGTGTACACCTGGTAGGTTCTGGTTCGTTATACAAGTTTGTGTACCTCGTAAGTGCTGTTGATCCGCAAAACAGCTCGCGCTTCATGCTTTTGATAAATCATCTCAACAAATTCACTCTTTTTTCCTTGCTTGTTTTCTCAACAAAACACAAAGCTGGGTCAAGACAACCTGAATAAATGTAGTTAGATGAGCTGCACTTAGTCGATGTCAGTATGTTGCCGCATTTCTTAACTTAGTTCTTTTTAACGAGCCTGAGTCAGTGTGCTTAATGGGAGGCGCGGCTGTTGTCTGGAAAAACTACAAGTCAGCAGGTCTGGTAGGCGCTCCTATCATTTCGTAATCCAAGTGATGTAACCATTTTGTCCTTCGAACAAGCTCCTGCAAGACGAAGGCGGTCGGTTCAATGTGCAACGCGGCTGCGACATGGCTGCGTCACAGCAGCGTCACAGCCGCGTCACAGCCACGTCGCGCCTCGAACCAACCGCCTTCGTCTTGCAGGAGCTTATACTGAGTTTTTCAGGAGATATTGCAGTGTTGTTTCCTTTTTTAAATTTCGAATGCATATTGATGTGATTGCATTTATTGAGCACAGGTTACTTTTTTATTAAGAATGAAAACAACCTTAAAAACTCATTATGAGATCGTTCTTGTGCCTGTGGTCTAGGCAAGTTTTGGCCGTCATGGCTGTAGTATTCTTTTAATTAGGTATTCAAGTAACGGTCAACCGTCACCACAACATTGCTCCTCGTAGATTTTTTGGAGCAAAGTTTCTTCATCATGCCATGCAAAATTAAGTGTAAATATTTCTAACGCAGCAATGCAGCATACCGCAATGTGTGCATGGAGGTCGTCGTTGTTCATATAACACTCATTTTCTGTCGTAATGCACAGTCAACCTCCACTCATTGAGACTTGTTCTACGGGTCACTACTCATACTATAGCCATCGCTTTTGGATGAACTGCCTAGCAATAAGAAGATGCAGTTCTCAGAATGTTACTCTTTTCTCGCGCTTCATTCAAATTTCGCCACATCAGAACAGAAGAATTCGAAAAACGAGCAGTACTATAGCTATATAGCTATGTTATAGTCGTCCACACTCCTAAACACAGGTGGGCAAACTAAAATTGGAACTGGACCAGGCTGTGTGCAGTGGACTGGCACCTTCAGTCCTCAGTTCAAGCTCACGCATGTTTTTTTCTGTTTTCTGTCGCTGTATGCTTCTTCCTATGTATAAACAATGTTAGTAATTAGAGTTGACAGCTTTGTTGTTGCTTACTTAAGTTTTACCGCAACCGGCCCGCTCCAGCTCGCATTCGATTTAGCCACCGGATGTGTAAAACGACTATATTCATAGCCTTTCGTGCCAACGTGGGGAGGTAACGCAAAATGCGGCAGCTCAACAATGCGAGTGAGTAAGAACTCCGATGCGCACGCGTTGAGCGAGACATTAACATTTAAGTTATAGGTATCAAAACAAGGTCAGGCCTATGAGGACAACAGGTACTAGAAGCAGTCCAAATCGTAAGGTAAAAATTAAGGCATGCAAATAACATCATAATGCCCTCTTATCATGTTTGTTATTGAACCGCCACACTTCATGTATTGGAAGCATCTTGAAGGGCAGCATCCATGCAAGTTTGGGCAATATCCCTTGGTAACGGATTTTTGAAGCCTAATCAAGAAATTGCTTAAGCGGCAGCGCAAATGATTCACTCACGGCTTGAAATATTTGCGACACTGGAAAACGGTATCGTATCAAATGACGATTTGCATCGTGCGTACTATCGCGCAAGGACTCGCGCGAATATGACGGGCCATGATATGAAAAGCATGCGAGCATGATGCAAGTCCTCCACTGAAAGATATGCACTGAAGATTGGTTTAGCTTTCGAAGTACAAAGAGAAAATCTGTGGAGTTCCAACAAATCAACAGTAAGCAATAGAACGTGCGTTTCGAATAATCGACGCGAATTTCACTTGAAAGTCTCTATTTCGAATTATTCGAATGCCACTGTGTTTAGATCTCCGCTGGTCATGAAGAAATGAAAAAATTTTTGAAAACTTTGAAGACACTTTGATAGCTTAACGGACTCCCTTTGACTTCAAAAACTGGAAAAAAATTTCATTACTTCGGTTTGTAGCAGACTATCGTTATTACACTCCCGATACTGCGCGTACATTGCGGAGATTAGTGTCGGGTGAACTGTAAGGTCAGATGCTATCTTGTTTTCTGTCTAAACTTGCAATCAGTGCACTTTTGAAAGCTGTGTTATCAAAAAGTAGTACGAAATAAGTGGGGTTTGCTCAAGAGCAGCAGTGCCCATTAGAGTCAGTGTAAGTAGCGCAGTTATGGTGACATAGTTGCCTGCACTTGCCTTTTACCATTAAATGATGAAACACGCGATTTTATTGTGCTGCACCCAGCAAAATCGTTTTAGTCTTTGATTAGCGGCTATAGCTGACGAATCCGGCTCTACCGGCCTGTCAGTAAGATTTTCGTAATGAGCATGCTTACTTACTTGCCTGTGCCAACTCCTAGGCTCGTAAGTGAAACCTTGCAAAAAGTCGGTAAAATCGATATTTATTGATAATGAAATGTTCGGAACGTACTACTCACACAAACATACAGACTAGCAGATCAGCTTTATTTATACAGATTGAAGCTTCTTTGACGTTTCCTAAACAAAAAGGGCGCAACCGTATAAACCTTCTAAGCTTGGCAATCAAACCAGAATCTGTTAGAGTTTGACAGTGCGTTCGTTTTTCGTTTAGCGGTGGAGGTTTAGGAATCCTTTCAATTAGCTCCTATCAATTACATTGATTATCGAGTCGTATCGCCTGCTAGAAAAGGTTGCCTTCCTTATAGTATTTGGATTTCAGGGAACATGTCATATAAATTATTTCTCCTTCTAATATTGTTGCATACTGCAGTTTCTGACTCTTGCTTCAAGGATCTTCTCAAAAAATGCTTTCCCTTTCCCAAATGCACAACGCCCATAGACGAAGAGTATCAAACTACTACACCATCCGTAAGTTTTCTAATCTAAAAGTAATTATCTATTTATATTATTTATTTGAGTATCTCAATATTCAATACTTTTTGTAGTGCAGGAGTTCAAAGATTCGAGAAATCTGCATTAAATTTGCGAGTACATAATACTTGAAATAATTGCTGAACACGAGACTTTTCAAGTAATTACAAAAGTGAAAGTATATCAAATTGATCTGCTTACACGAAAATCACAATGTCTTTATATCGTTTGCACTGTCATCACTATCATCTCGTAATCAATGCTTCAGCTATAGTTTTCTGCGGAAAAGTAAAACCGCCATACTTCCAAGCACTTTTCTTACCTAGTTGTTTTCCACATCTTGAGGAAAACTCCCCTGACAGAAAGAGCAATACGAAGATTATTAAAATATCAGTTCTTTGAGAACAAAAAGAGCATAGTGAAATGACAAATATCCGTTCATTCTAGAGATTTGGGTAGCATTTTGATTTCTTGAATACAAAACGTAGGGTTTTGGATAAAAATCATAAAGAGACGACCTTAATGCGCATTTGATTTCAAAATTATGAGATATTCATTCTGTCAAGCCACCGTCTATGTATGTGGGGAATAATTCTTGCAGTCGAACGTTTCAATGAGAAAGAAAACAAAACAAAAGCTGACGTTTGCTCTTGAAACTAAAACTCTTTTTGTTAACATGCATAGATTAGGTTGCTTATCGCTTTTTAGCCGTGATTCACCACTATAGATTTGAGTCCGAAGCTATTAGGTTCGTAAGAAAGTTTTGAGACATTTTCAGATATAAAGTTGCTACTTTTTAGAATATAATGCATCAACGAATATGAATTTTGTACTCGTACTCCCACATGTATGTGGCTTATGCCAGCGCAGGTGGGAGGTCGAAAACACTAACTTAATATCAAATTCAAACCGGAGGTAAAATCGTGGACTACAAGTGATAAACAACCTAATCATATGCATATTAGCAAAAAGAGTTTTAGTTTTAAGGAACATACAACGGCCTCTGTTTTGTTTTCTTAGGGTCAGGTGGGGCGGAGTTTGCTGATTTTTGACTACCTCATTTTTTTTCTAACAAAGCTCGAATTCCATACAAGCTTTGCATATATTAGGTTGTCCCAAAGTAAACCTTTTTTAAATAATTCAAGCTGTTTTTGCTTCACTAGTAGACTTGGGGTATCATTCGATAAATCAGATCAAGCTCTATAAAATGATTGAGGATCCGCCTAAATCGCATCCACGTAGGGTTCGAAGCCAAAATCCAAAGAAATTCTGACACCTGAAAATCGGATTTCTGCGAGAAAGCGTATAGACCTCCAACTTTTTCATTATACAGTAGGCACATGGTAATACTCAAATATGCCTTTACTGGTTTTTTTACTCGCATAGGAAGCGAGAAATAAAAGAAAGTCCGAAACTGGCAAACCTCGCCCCCAGCCCCTCCCACATAATCATTGTATACTACAAGCTTCACTACCAATAAGTACAATCTCAAAACTTTACCTCTGTATGTGTTCTTACGACCGAGATATACCAAGTTTTACATGAAAAACCGAAAACAGAGCATTTTGGCGTTTTCGGACCATCTTTGTTCCTCAATGTTGAGTTTCGGAAAAATCAATCTACATTTTTTGTACTACTAGTGTTTATTATATAAAAACCAAGTTTTTAAGTCCTTAGATATTTTCTGGAAAATATCCGGTTTTTTAGGGTAGCTAAAAAATTTTAATTTTTGTTTCCAAATTTTACCTGGATCATTACTTGTGGACCCTTGGTGATCTTTTTGTAAAACTTGGGTTTCCTAATTCTTTAAGGAAAACAATAATAGCTCAGTTTATTTGAAAATAGACTCTACTTTTGGGCCAAATATGTATGTGTACAATACCACCCGTAATTTGTGAAAAAAAAATGGCGGCGGCACTTAACTTACGCGGCGCCGCCGAAGTTAGGTGACTTTTGCCGCGTCGCGCGACAAAAGTCGGCGGAAAAGCGGCAAAAGTCACCTAACTTTGTCGCGCAACGCCTAACTTTTTATAAAAAAAGACCTTATCTTGATTCAAAATTTATGAATTCTATATATAAGAGTACCATTCAACTCAGCTCGGCGAGGCGCATCTTCCAATATACGGATGTGCCTAGTTGTGGGATATAAGTTTCTTTCCTGGAATTTTAGTGTAAATGGACCATTCAGTGTGCTTATTCCAGAGGCTACGTACACATTCCATTGAGCACAGCAGAAATAGGGCAGGTATAGTTTAAGAGCTCATTCTGCATGGATATATGTGAAACTGGGCAGCTCATTCTGCATGGATATGTGTGAAAGTGGGCAGCTCATTCTGCATGGATATGTGTGAAAGTGGGCTTCTCTCGGCGAAGTATGACGGGTCCCAAAATGCAGGAAGACAAAGGGAAATGGTTGGAAATCGCATGAGAAGCACATATCGCGGAATGCCGCGCGTGCTGTGCAATGTACAATACCACTCACAGAACGGGAATTGCGCGAAATTCCAGAAATTTCGCGATTCCGGATAATCGTAAATTATGCAGCGCCATAACTTCCTTCGGAATTAATATATTCTAAATTCGAAAGCAGCACTGTGTTCATCTCATCAAGGCGAATCTTTCTACATACGTCATGTCATCTATATCTTGTTTTCAGTTTTCTCAAATTGTTCTGAGGAGGTCCCTTTGCAAGTATGTAACGCAGCGCCTATCCAATTTGAAAGCTTCCAGTATGCACCATTCGATAGTGCTCTTCTTGTGCATTATAGTGCGCTAGTAAGCTGCCACAGGCTTCTTTTCAAAAGAGAAAAAAGCGTTGGTAAATTCTGGAAAAATCACTCGTTTCCAGATTCTACTCGCCGTAACTTTCTTTGGAGTGGATATTTTCTAAACCCGAAAAATGCATTGTGCTCAGCTCATCAAGGCAAATCTTTCGGTATGCGGAATGTCCTTGATATCTCGATTTCAGTATTCTCAAAACTTTCTGCGGACGTTTCTTCGCAAAGGTGTGAAGCAGCGCGTATTGCCCCCAGTACATTCAGAAAGAAATTTTCGATAGTACTTCTTTTGTAGATTATGGAGCGCTGGAAAGTAGCCGCGTACTCCTTTTCAAAGGAGTTAGAAGGGCTGGTGAATTCTGGAAAAATCATGTCCTTCTAAATTTTTCTCAACGTAACTCTAAAATATGAAGCTCTCTTGCTAAGCAGATGTGATTTTCGTAACCAGCAGGTCGGATAACCCTTATGAGCATGTTTTCCAAGATGTTCAAGTAATTTCATTTTTTCTCGTTTTACGCTCTGAAGCTGGCCGATGGATTTTGGTCAAAATGTTCATGCTCTTAAATTGTAAGGAAACTTCGCTTATAGAGGTTTTCGAACACGCTCTTTACGAAAATCGTGGTCCTTGAGGATTACAGGGTCTTTTTGGTGAGATACGGTGAGGTGACTGTAACTGCATCACGAAAGTGCGTAAATTGGCCCGCACTTCTCGCGTATCTGTCAGCAACCTTGCCTGCTTGCTTTTCTCAGTCAAAGTTACTAGGAACTGCGCTACCGAATGGTGCATGAATCAGGCTCCAGTCTGTAAAAATCACCGAGTTACGAGCCTATGAAAACACGTCCTCATGGATTTTGCCCAAAATCTAAAGATCGCATATCTCGTCGAAATTCCTCCGTGAGCGCTTGTATGACACTCGCATTGCGGATATTGTGTTCGCTTCGCCCAAAAACTCCCACTGTATTGAATATGGTACTTGCATATGCTTCAGCTACTCAGTTGAATATCAGAGCTATTTCAGTGGCTAGAACTCAAACTACTAAATCTAACACAATAAGATCCATTAAGGACGCGAAAGATTTTGATCAGCGTGTTGTACAAGCGCTCACGGAGGAATTTCGACGAAATATGTGATCTTTACATTTTAGGCAAAATTCATGAGGACGTGTTCGGTAGGCAAGTAACTCGGCAAATTTTATAGACTGGAGCCTGAGTCATGCACCATTCGATAGCACAGTTCCTAGTAACTTTGACTGAGAAAAGCAAGCAGGCAAGGTTGCTGACAGATACGCGAGAAGTGCGGGCCAATTTACGCACTTTCGTGATGCAGTTACAGTCACCTCACCGTATCTCACCAAAAAGACCCTGTAATCCTCAAGGACCACGATTTTCGTAAAGAGCGTGTTCGAAAACCTCTATAAGCGAAGTTTCCTTACAATTTAAGAGCATGAACATTTTGACCAAAATCCATCGGCCAGCTTCAGAGCGTAAAACGAGAAAAAATGAAATTACTTGAACATCTTGGAAAACATGCTCATAAGGGTTATCCGACCTGCTGGTTACGAAAATCACATCTGCTTAGCAAGAGAGCTTCATATTTTAGAGTTACGTTGAGAAAAATTTAGAAGGACATGATTTTTCCAGAATTCACCAGCCCTTCTAACTCCTTTGAAAAGGAGTACGCGGCTACTTTCCAGCGCTCCATAATCTACAAAAGAAGTACTATCGAAAATTTCTTTCTGAATGTACTGGGGGCAATACGCGCTGCTTCACACCTTTGCGAAGAAACGTCCGCAGAAAGTTTTGAGAATACTGAAATCGAGATATCAAGGACATTCCGCATACCGAAAGATTTGCCTTGATGAGCTGAGCACAATGCATTTTTCGGGTTTAGAAAATATCCACTCCAAAGAAAGTTACGGCGAGTAGAATCTGGAAACGAGTGATTTTTCCAGAATTTACCAACGCTTTTTTTCTCTTTTGAAAAGAAGCCTGTGGCAGCTTACTAGCGCACTATAATGC
The DNA here is from genome assembly GCA_958299035.1 of Cylicocyclus nassatus. Classification (NCBI taxonomy): domain Eukaryota; kingdom Metazoa; phylum Nematoda; class Chromadorea; order Rhabditida; family Strongylidae; genus Cylicocyclus; species Cylicocyclus nassatus. The sequence goes on from CATQJL010000223.1 coordinate 14,808,239, forward strand.
ACAAGAAGAGCACTATCGAATGGTGCATACTGGAAGCTTTCAAATTGGATAGGCGCTGCGTTACATACTTGCAAAGGGACCTCCTCAGAACAATTTGAGAAAACTGAAAACAAGATATAGATGACATGACGTATGTAGAAAGATTCGCCTTGACGAGATGAACACAGTGCTGCTTTCGAATTTAGAATATATTAATTCCGAAGGAAGTTATGGCGCTGCATAATTTACGATTATCCGGAATCGCGAAATTTCTGGAATTTCGCGCAATTCCCGTTCTGTGAGTGGTATTGTACATTGCACAGCACGCGCGGCATTCCGCGATATGTGCTTCTCATGCGATTTCCAACCATTTCCCTTTGTCTTCCTGCATTTTGGGACCCGTCATACTTCGCCGAGAGAAGCCCACTTTCACACATATCCATGCAGAATGAGCTGCCCACTTTCACACATATCCATGCAGAATGAGCTGCCCAGTTTCACATATATCCATGCAGAATGAGCTCTTAAACTATACCTGCCCTATTTCTGCTGTGCTCAATGGAATGTGTACGTAGCCTCTGGAATAAGCACACTGAATGGTCCATTTACACTAAAATTCCAGGAAAGAAACTTATATCCCACAACTAGGCACATCCGTATATTGGAAGATGCGCCTCGCCGAGCTGAGTTGAATGGTACTCTTATATATAGAATTCATAAATTTTGAATCAAGATAAGGTCTTTTTTTATAAAAAGTTAGGCGTTGCGCGACAAAGTTAGGTGACCTTTTGCCGCTTTTCCGCCGACTTTTGTCGCGCGACGCGGCAAAAGTCACCTAACTTCGGCGGCGCCGCGTAAGTTAAGTGCCGCCGCCATTTTTTTTTCACAAATTACGGGTGGTATTGTATAATCATGCTACTATGATTGAGGCATTTGTGAGTGTTACAGCGTTTACGAAAAGTAGAGATTTGAGCCTTGTCAAAATCTATATCTTCAAATTTTTGTCTCTTTTTTCACGGGATTCATTATTTATGCTCGTAATTAGTATAATCTTGCTTTCCTTTTGGTAATTATGTAGTGCATGCCCTACTGCTCACAATGAAAAAATTTTTTGCCTAAAAGCAATGTCTGAGAAATCTTTTACAAACCTAATGATGCAAGCAGTTCTGGGCAATTCTGTTTCAGTTGCGCGCTCTTTTTTTTCAACAAAAACGCTCATAAATCGGCGTCCAGAGGCTGGCACATATGAAATCATCATTGGAAACATCGTTCAAATGCTCTTCAAAGTGGCTTCGGTCTTATTTAAAAGGGCCAGTTTGACTAGAAACACCTCCCTTGTGAGTTTCCCTATCATTATCTCCTTTCTTCCTATAATACAAATGGCTTTTTGATCAATAGGGCCCTACTGTACCAAATCAAAAAATTGTTTTAGCTTTTGGATAACGTTGAACTATGATCGACTCGATGTTGGAATGTTAGTTAGACAAACACCACTGTGATTCTTTCTTTTATAAAGAAATACTGCAAAAGTTGTAATCTATAACACTAATCTTTACTTCCAGATAAAAAGCTAATTGGTGGAAAAAAAGATGAAAGTTAGGATTGGATGTGCTGAGAAGGGCTATAGAACCACTCGCCCATTATGTGCAGGAAAATCTCTGTTGAATTCACGTAGAAAGCGAATCCTATACTAAAAGCGCAAAAATTTGCGAAACCGCGATTGAATTTATGAATTTTCCCCGTGTTATGTTTGAACACAGAGTGCACATGTTTCAATCGTAACGATTCAAAATTCAAAGTCATGGCAACGAAATAATTAGCTCTATATAAAATATAAGCCGCCTTTCAGAAAAATTTCTGGGATACTTTTTTAAAACTTCAATAGGTTTATGATCCCAATGCTCTGAAAGAAGAGGTGTGATAGTCAGTGAAAAGATAGAACATAGATCGACAGTTTTTTAGTCTCTTCAAAAGCGTACAAATTTTGCATTTCTGTTTCACAGAAAAGTTTTAAATAATCATTGCCATTGTATCGTTATTGAAAAAATGAAAAACCCGCTTGCGTTTTTATTTATGACTATTTACCATCAGGAGGGCAAGTACAATCAATGACAAATTCCATGGTATTAGATTGGAAAGAAAAGAACGCCGTTTTTCATTTTGAAGTAGTAACAAGAATTCAAAAAAATATAGGGGAAAAATGTACCATTTAATAGAGCAAAGAAAACTCTACAAGAGGGCCTTTGAACATTGCGGAAGTCGTAATTTAAGCGAAGTCTAGAGCCAAAAAGAGCAACTCATGGTGAAAATTTGGATTTTTGCCCCGAAAGATCCCACGAACGTTCCACTTGCTTCTGAATGTAACAGACACATACATCATCCACAGGTACATTTGCTATATTTTTTTCCATGGTTTTAATCAAGATAAAATTGGAGAACAGAAAATGGCAAGCTCCCCCCCCCCCCCCCCAATGTTCCTGGGCTCCTCCTTTGTATGCAGTCGTGTACTACAAGCCTTATAAAGTTTTGAGATTGTACTTATTGGTAGTGAAGCTTGTAGTATACAATGATTATGTGGGAGGGGCTGGGGGCGAGGTTTGCCAGTTTCGGACTTTCTTTTATTTCTCGCTTCCTATGCGAGTAAAAAAACCAGTAAAGGCATATTTGAGTATTACCATGTGCCTACCG